>JAKOOJ010000018.1:9400855-9700855 GCA_022577455.1 Arizona elegans
GGCACCAGGTGAGAGAGAGAGAGAGAGAGAGAGAGAGGGAGGGAGGGAGGGAGGGAGGGAGGGAGGGAGGGAGAGAGAGAGAGAGCTCTGTCTGCTGCCTGCAACTTTCAGAGAAAAAGAAGAATTCGAATGCAATGCAATGAATCAGGAGAAATCAAACTAGGCCGCTTGAACACTTGAGGACTTCAACTCCCAGAATTCCCTTGTTGGGTCTGTGGTGTTCTGGGAGTTGAAGTCTACAGTGGCCAAGGTTGAAAAAAAAAAACACTGGAGGGGAAAATGATGAAATATGAGGGGACAGGGGCAGAAAACAGGGAGGTGAGGAAGATTAAGGCCTAACCTCGGTTCTCTCTACCACAGGATCCTTCTTCGCCCCACAGCGTCCAGTCCTTCTCCTCCCGAGAAAATGGGGTCGATAAAGCCACTCTCCATCGGAAGGAGCTGAGCCACCACAGCCCCACATCCATGGCGTCTTCCAGCAGTGCCTCCCCAACTCGTCCCACCAAGGACCTGGCCACAGTACGTCACGAAGAGGGATGGGTTCCTGGGGTGTGCAGCTGTGGGGGTAGACTACAACTTCCATCATCCCCAGGCAGATGCGCCGACAATAGAGGCTGTCCTTCCGCATCGTGCAATAGCATCCCTGTTTGATGTTAATTTTCATTTAATGCCCGGTGCTTCCCAGATGTTGTGGGACTACAATTCCCAGAAATCCTTGCTGTCTGGGAAGGTTGGAAGGGCAGGATTCACATATGGGGGAGCAGGGGGCACCAGCTTGGAGCAGGGGCGGGGTCCTTGGTTCTCTCTGGTTATTATTCTTGAAGATGTTTCATTACCAAACTAGGTAATGCCATCAATGTTAGAAGGGAGTGGAGTTTGTAGAGTGGTGAAGGAAGGAAGGAAGGAAGGAAGGAAGGAAGGAAGGAAGGAAGGAAAAGAGGAGGATTGTGGGACCTTTGGTGCTCCCTGAGCTTGGTTGTTTTTCTTACAGACGTTTCATTACCCAGCTTGGTAACACCATCAGTGTTAGAAGGGAGTGGGGTTTGTAAAGTCATGGAGAAGGGAAGGAAGGAAGGAAGGAAAAGAGGAGGATTGTGGGATCTTTCGTGCTCCCTGAGCTTTCAGACGTTTCATTTCCCAACTAGGTAATATCATCAGTAGAAGGGAGTGGAGTTTCTAGGGAGGAGGAAGAAGAGGAGGAGGAGGAGGAGGAAGGAAGAGAGAAAGATTGTGAGGTCCTTAGTGCTCTCCAAGCTTGATTGTTTAGACGTTTCATCAACCAACTAGGTAACATCATCAGTGATAGAAGTGGGGGGTGGTTTATTCCCATTTTATATTCTAGTCTAGCGGCTTGCCCTGTCAATGTTGGTGGGAATGGTCTTGGTGATTCCTTGATTAGGCTGTTGTTTATTGCTGGCTTTGTTTGACAGTTGTTTGATCTGGGTATTGTTCACTTCTTGATTGTTGGTCTGATGTTAATCTGTGCTTATCTGGTTGTTGATTGCTGGTGGTCTTTTCGTTTCCTCTTTGGTTTTTTGATTGTCTCTTTTGAATGGTGTGTAGATGTTGTTTCTCTCTATGTACCTGTTGATGACCCATTTGTCTGACTGCCAAGCTTACAGGAATAGCATTTTTGGACTTTCGGCTATCATGGTCACAGTTTCCCAGTTGGAGAAGGTAGCTTTTCACATCTTTGTTGTTGTTGTGTTGTTAGTTGCGAAGTCGTGTCCGACCCATCGAGACCCCATGGACAACGTTCCTCCAGGCCTTCCCGTCCTCCACCATCCTCTGCAGTCCATTTAAGCGCCCGCCGACTGCTTCAGTGGCTCCATCCAGCCACCTCGTTCTCTGCCGTCCCTTTCTTCTTTTGCCCTCCATCTTTCCCAGCATTCGGCTCTTCTCCAGGGAGTCCTTCCTTCTCATTAGGTGACCAAAGTATTTGAGTTTCCTCTTCAGGACCTGGTCTCCTAAAGAGCAGTCAGGGTTGATCTCCTCTAGGACTGACCGGTTGGATCGCCTTGCAGTCCAAGGGACTCGCAGGAGTCTTCTCCAGCACCAGAGTTCAAAGGCCTCAATTCTTTGGCGCTCGGCCTTCCTTCTGGTCCAACTTTCACAGCCATCCATTGCAACTGGGAAAACCATCGCCTTGACTATCTTCCATTAGATCAGTGTTTTTCAAATTTAGCAATTTTCAAATGGGTAGATCTCAACTCACAGAATTGATAGCTCGCTTTACGCACCGATGGAAATTCTGATCCCAATGATGGTCATAAGTTGAGGACTAAGCTATCCTGTAGTCCTGGGCAGTGGGTGTGGCCAAGCAGCCTGGATAGTTCCCATTGGCTAGGCCGAAGATTCTCTTAAGACCTGGAGGGTGGGAGCAAGGGATCGGCCACAGAGTGTTCACCAGCTACAGGTAGTCCTTGACTTACGACCATACTTGAGCCCAAAACGTCTGTTCTTAAGTGAGACATTGGTGACGTTTTGCCCCGTTTTACAAGCTTTCTTGCCTCCGTTGTTAAGCGAATCATCGCGATTGATCAGTTAGTAACCCGGCTGTGAAATGAATCTGGCTTCCCCCTTGACTTTGCTTGTCCGAAGGTCGCAAAAGGGGATCACGTGACTTGGGGTGGGGGACACATCAACGGTCATAAACGGGAACCAATCACAAAGCGTCTGAATTTTGATCACGGGGATGCGGCAAACGTCGTAACTCTGAAAAAAAGGGTCCTAAAAACAGCCTTTTGTCAGTGCCGTTGTAACTTGGAACGGTCACTCGACGCATCGTCGTAAGTCGAGGACTGCCTGCACGGCAGAGCCCAATTTCGTAGTGCGGTAGAAGGACTTGAGGCAACAGCTGTTTTCTGCTCCATCGCCCTTCCGTAGCTTGCAAAGAGAGAAAGGATGTGGGTTTGTCAAAATCCCTCCCCGAACATCAGGGCTGGATGGAGGCATCTCTCCAATGACTCTCTTGGGACCCTGGAGGCTTTCCAGACCCTGAGTTTGGCAACTGCAGCACCAACAGCTGCAGGAAAATTTGGGGAAGCCGGCTGCTGGATTTTCCACATTTGAAGACATATCGGACTTCTCGACACACACACACAGACACACACACACACACACACACACACACACACCTCCCTTGCAAGCCTCCTGGCAATCCCCCTCCTCCTCTCTGGCAAGATGCCCCAAAAGGCCTCTCCTTCTTCCAAAGCTGAAGCTTCTGCGGTGGCGAGAATGCCAAATTCTGGACAGCCTTTTAGGAAGATCCCTGTTTTCCTTTTCCTTTTCCTTTTCCTTTTCCTTTCCTTTCTCTATTTCTTTCCTTTCCCTTCCCTTCCCCCTTTCCTTCCTCATTTGATTCTTCCTTCCTTCCCTCTTTGCTTTGTTTCTTTTCTTCCTCCCTCCCTCCATCCCTCCTATTCCTCCCTCCTTCCTTCCTCTCCTCTCTCCTTTTCTTTCCTTCCTTCCTTCCCTTTTCTTTCCTTCCTTTCCTTTCTTTCCCTTTCCTTCCCTTCCTCATTTGCTTCTTCCTTCTGTCCCTCCCTCTTTCCTTAGTTTCTTTTCTTCCTTCCTTCCTTCCTCCCTCCCTCCTATTCCGCCCTCCTTCCTTCCTTCCTCTTCTATCTCTCCTCCTTCCCTTCCTACCCTTCCCTTCTTCCTTCCCCTCCCTTCTTCCTTTCCTTTCCTTCCCTTCTTCCTTCCCTCTTCCTTCCCTTCCCTTCTTCCTTCCCTCTTCCTTCCCATCCCTTCCTTCCCTTCCCTTCTCCTTCCCTTCCGTTCCCGTTTTCGCAACAGCTCAAATTTTCCTGTGTGTCTTTCGTCCCCTGGATTTTATTTACTGTGCCTTACAACTAGCTGTTGTAATTTCCTTTTTACTGCATTCAGGTGTAGTTCAGCTTTTGTTTATGGGCCACTACAGGTAGTCCTCCTTTTACAACTGTTTGTTTAGTGACCATCCAAAATTAACAACGGCATTGAAAATAGTGACTTAGGACCGTTTTTCACACTTACGACCGTTGCACCATCCCCATGGTCACGCGATTTACATTCAGATGCTTGACAACTGACTCACATTTATGACGGACGCAGTGAGTCACGTGATCTCCTTTTGCGTCCTTCTGACAAGCCAAGTCAATGGGGAAGCCAGATTTCCTTAACAACCGTGTTATTCATTTAACAACTAAATTCACTTAACAAATGTGGTAAGAAAGGTCGTAAAATGGGGAAAAACTCACTTAACAAATTTCTCACTCAGCAACATAAATTCCGGGCTCAACTATGGTCGTAAGTTGAGGACTAGCTGTATGGCACCCAAAGCGAAATCCATCAAAATGATTTTATAGCACGCATGTTAACATTCTTGGCAAACTTCCAGTTTTCCCCGGGTGAAAATCAACTTCCTCTCCTGCTTTAGGGTGGTGCGGTGTTGGTTTTTTTTTTCCTTCCCTTTTCTGGTTTTTTACTTTGGTTTTTTTTTTTTTTTTTTGTCATTTTAACGCTTTCTAACAGATTTGGGGGCATGGCTTCCTTTTGTAGAAGTGCGCTTTGTTTTCCTGGCGCTAGGCTAGGAGATAACTGTGGTCCGGAGGCAGATTCTGCTATGTGGTATCTCTGCAGATAAATGGAGGATTTGTATTGCAAGGATAAAAAGCTTCGTCCAGCCTCTTTGAACGCAAGCTGCGTTCAAGGTCACAGTCTGAAAAACAGGCTGTTTTTCTAAGCGGGTCCTTTCCCCCGAGCATTTTACCAAGGACGTCTCAACGCCCACGTTTCAACAATACGGCGTGACCACAATTGTCTGCAGAGTTCTCAGAATGGCGACAACTATCTTTTAGGTCAGGGGTGTCAAACTGGATTCCTTCGAGGGCCAGATCAGGATTGTAGTTCTTCTCCGCGGGCTGGCCAGGGGGTGGGGGGGTGGGGTGGGGAGACGAGACGGACGCCTCCTGCAGCACCCCACTGGCCAAAATGGCAGGGACGGCTTGGGACGGCCTCCTGCAGCACTTTGCTAGCCAAAACACGGGCCACCCAGGGTGAAATCCGAACCAGTTTGCTGCGCACTGCACACCAAATGCACACTGCCTGTGCAGTGCGCACTAAAAGGAGGCTTGGGAAGGTAAGTAGAATAGCGAGGAGGGCGGAAATCAGCTGTGGCACGCGATTTAGCTTTGCTAGAAAGCAGGAAATCCTGCTTTCTAGCAAAGCTAAGCCTGTTCTGCCCCAGCTACGGACCCCAAAGAACGCAGCACACAGAAAGTCCGTTCAAACCTTTGTTTACTGAATAAACCAGTCTTTTACAACAACGGCTGTTAATTAACTACATTAACGGCCGCCAAGAATTCAAAGAATAATAACTGAAAGCTTACTATGGTTGGCAGAATGCCCAGAAGCAATTTGCAGGAAGCTGATAAGATAAGCAAGACAAGGCACGAAGGTATGTGAATGAAGTTGTTCCCTGCAAATTGCATCAGTCGGAGTTCCTCCTTAAATAGGCTAAGGGAGTAGCCAATTAGCCCCAAGCCTTACTCTCGAGGAGACCTCCTCCTGAGGAGCCACTCCTGCCTTTTGGCAGCTCTGCGCGCCCGTGCATCGAGAAGAGGCTCCTCCTCTTCGTCCTCTTCACTTAAGGGAGCTTCTGGAGGTTCTGAAAGCTCTGGCTGAATCCCTGCCTCTGGCACCACATCTTCTCCAGCCTCCTCATTGTCTGACTCCAGTGCCAGCTGCACAGGCTGCTGGCGTAGCACCACACCAGCCTCCTCGCTGTCTGAATCAGCTACTAGCTGCACAGGCCGTGTATGGGCCACAACACAACCATGCGGCACAGCTGATGGTTGGAAATACTTTTTTTTAACTACCAGTTCACCCTGAACCGGTAGCTTTTTAAACTGCTGGTTCAACGAACCGGTAGCTAACTAACAGAGTGCTGCAAGGGGCTGTCCAGGCTGAAAACGAGGTGTGGAGAGGCCATGTGTGGCCCCCCAACCCCCATGCCCCATTTTGGCTGCCAGAGGCACCGTGCGGCCCGCCCTTTGCTATTTCCAGGCCGGCCAGATTTAAGGCTGGATATACGGCTTGTGGGCCTTGTATTTGACACCCTTGTTATAGGTGGTCCTAAACTTACAAACATTGTTTTAATGATCGTTCGAAGCCACGATGGCATTTAAAAAATTGACTTATGTCTGGTCCTCGCCCTTACGACCGTTGCAGCATCCCCATGGTCACTTGATCAAAATTCAGGTGCTGGGCAGCCTGCACATATTTAAAACAATTGCAGTGACCCAGGGTCGTGATCAATCAACCCATCTGGATAGAGCTGGAAGGGACCTCGGAGGTCTTCTAGTCTAACCCGCTGCTCGAGCAGGAGATCCTATACCCATGATGGCGAACCTATGGCACACGTGCCACAGGTGGCATGCGGAGCCATATCTGTGGGCACGTGAGCGTTGCCCTAGCTCAGCTCCAGCGCACACGCGCACACCAGCCAGCTAATTTTTGGGCCTTCCGGGCCCACCGGAAGTCAGGAAACGGGCTGTTTCCGGCCTCCGGAGGGCCTCTGGCGAGGTGGGGAAGGCCGTTTTCGCCCTCCCCAGGCTCCAAGAATGCCTCTGGAGCCTGGGTGGGGAGGCGAAAAACAGGCCTACCAGGCCCACCAGTAACCTTTTTGCCATTGTTTGCCAAAAGCAGTGGGAGCCTGGGGGAGGGGGTGTCATGTGCCCACGCATGGAGCGGAGAGGCATTGAATTATGGGTGTGGACATGCACACATGTGACTTCCCCACGCTCCCGGCACATGATAGCAAAAAGGTTAGCCATCACTGTCCTATACCATTTCAGACCAGTGACTGTCCAGTCTCTTCTTTAAAACCTCCAAGGATGGAGCCCCGTGTCAGCACTTCAAGCTGCATTTACTCTAGTGCTGACATAAGAAGGAGGAGCGGAGGCATCTGGAAAGGGACTTTGACTTTTCACCTTCTTATTTTCCCTGGAGATAATATCCCCTAGGAGATGGGATGGGAGGGGGGAAATTCCTTTGAGCTGGAGCAGTAGATTAGGGGTAGAGTGACTTGGAAGATGGCCAATGAGTGCAGAGGAGTGGGGAAAGGAAAGGGAGGGTTTGGGGTCTGGAAGTCAGTGTTGGCTGCGATGGAGTCGGAGTTAGAATGTCGTGCTTAATAAATGGGAGTTTTTCATCAACGACTTTGTTTGAAATGCAATTTATTTGAGACGACCTCGAAACCTGACAGCAGGATGGTTTCCACAAGAGATAAAGTTAACGAGCAGAAGGAAGACAGAAGCCTGTCCTCAACTTACAACAGTTCATTTAGTGACCATTCTAACTTACAACAGCACTGAAAAAAGTGACTTAGGAGCAGTTTTTCATAGTTATGACCGTTGCAGCATCCCCAGGGTCACATGATTGACATTCAGATGTTTTTGACAACTGGTTCATATGTCCGGGGTCATGTGATCCCCTTTTGCGACCTTCTTGACAAGCAAAGTCAACAGGGAAGCCAGGTTCACTTCACAACCAATTTAACAACCGCAGTGATTCCCTTAGCAACTGTGGCAAGAAAGGTCGTAAAACTGGTCAAATCCCACTTAAAAAATTTCCTCACTTAGCAACAGAAATTCTGTGGTCGTAAGTTAAGGACTTGTCTGCAAGTTTACAGGCTTTCTGACATTAAATACCACAAGTGGCTGTGGTTTCCGACGTCCCGATATAGTCAGCTGGTGCCATTGCTGACTATTGGGGGCGAATCACCCCGTTTGTGACCTTCCCAGCCGGCTTCTGACCAGTAAATTCAAAGTTGACCACACAAAAATTTGATTTAGTTTGATGATGCAGAAAAGCGGTAAATGTTGTCAAAATAATTTAGACAGGAAGAAATGCAAATGACTTTGAGGGTCAGTGTTGCCCATGGAAAGCTGAGGTGTCAAATAGAAATAAATAAGCATTTTATTTTATGTTCTATTTTCGTGTAAATAAATAAGCAGTATTTTGCAGGTAGAGAAAGCAGTCACCCCCGGTTTGAAGTCCAACACCCCAAATTCCCAAGGCGAGGGAACCATGCCTGGATCTTCTGGAACCCTCTCCCAGTTCCGTCCAGGAGTAACAAAGCAGTCGGTGGAATCACTCGGTAATCATCTTTATTTAACGACCCCACCATCCCTTGCGGGGTGGAGCCTGAGCAACTGAATGGAGCTAGCAGAGTGTTTTAATGGCCGGATGCCCTTCCTGTCACCAGTGCAGAGTTTTGTTCAGCAGATATATTCTCAGGGTGCCCAGAGAGAGAAATATCTGCCTCTACCTAGGATCGAACTCACAGCCTCCTGCTTGGTAATAGAGCGAGCAGATTTTCATACTAGCCCTGGGTGTAGAAGAAATGTACTTTTTGGGGCAAAAAATAAATAAATCTGAAGTCCGGAGAACTCAGAAAAAATGTGAAAAAAGTTTCCCAACCCATGAAAGATTATTTAATAAAATTTCTGGATGCTTTTTTACCATATGGACTAAAGGCTTCAGTTTTTCTGGGCATCAGATGGATGAAGAAAAATCTATTGTCCTTTTAATAGTCTATTGTTTTAAAAACAGCCAGTATTGAGAAATTTTCTTGGTTCCTGTTTCACAAAATTTCTGGATCCATCATAAGGACTAGAAACTTAAAGCAATTTCCATTGGATTAACAAATAGGTTGCAAAGGTGCTTTGTGTGTGTGGAGAAAAGCATTTGTGGCAGGAAGTCACCACTGTAGGGCTGTTAAGAAGGCAGTAAAAAAATAAAAATAAAATGGAGGACCAAGGTTATCTGAAGGAAGATGAGACTGATGAAAGGGACAGTTTTAAAGCACCCCTGTCAATAAGCTCATAAAAATTACTAGCAGGCTAAAGTGGTTGGCCAGAATGTTAATTGGCTTAGAGTGTGTAGCTCACAGCTTATTTATTTTTTAAGATTGGGCCTGCGAGGGTGGGTGAGAGTGAGAGAGCGAAAGGGGAGTTAAATTGAAATGCAGGTCTGCTTTTAAGACTGAATTTCTCAACCTCAGCAACTTCAAGAGGTGTGGACTTCAATACCCAGAATTCCTCAGTCCAGATCTGTGGATTTAAATTCCCAGAATTCCTCAGACAAGATCTGTGGATTTAAACTCCCAGAAATCCTCAGACAAGATCTGTGGACTTCAGCTCCCAGAATTCCTTAGCCCAGATCTGTGGATTTAAATTCCCAGAATTCCTCAGACAAGATCTGTGGATTTAAACTCCCAGAATTCCTCAACCCAGATCTGTGGACTTAAAGCTCCCAGAATTCCTTAGCCCAGATCTGTGGACTTCAACTCCCAGAATTCCTTAGATAAGATCTGTGGACTTAAAGCTCCCAGAATTCCTCAGCCCAGATCTGTGGATTTAAACTCCCAGAATTCCTCAGTCCAGATCTGTGGACTTAAACTCCCAGAATTCCTCAACCCAGATCTGTGGACTTAAAGCTCCCAGAATTCCTTAGATAAGATCTGTGGATTTAAACTCCCAGAATTCCTCAGTCCAGATCTGTGGACTTCAACTCCCAGAATTCCTTAGATAAGATCTGTGGATTTAAACTCCCAGAATTCCTCAACCCAGATCTGTGGACTTCAACTCCCAGAATTCCTTAGATAAGATCTGTGGATTTAAACTCCCAGAATTCCTCAGTCCAGATCTGTGGACTTCAACTCCCAGAATTCCCCTGACTGGCCGGGGAATCTTGGGAGTTGAAGTCCATACAGTTGCTAAGACTGAGAAACAAGATGAATTTGAAGCAGTTGGGGAAAACGAACGAGAGAATCTTCTCTTTCGGTTTCAGCTTTGAGCCTTCGGAATCCGCTCACCATCCAGAGCTCCTATCAAGCCGCTTTTAACGTTGCCCATGTTTCAGTCAACGGCGACATGGTGGGCACCGGAGCCTACGCCGGGCTGCACCTGGTCTCCCCCCAGCTGAACGGGGCGGCCGTCGTGGGGACGGGCAGCTACGGGCGTTCCCCTTTGGTGAGTCTGTGGGGAGAAGCCCCCTTGCAGGGAAGAAGGGGTGGGGGCTTCCTTGGTATTAACCGAAGTTCCTCTGTCCTTCTAGGTAGCTTATGATCCTCATGTGCATTTGAGGGCTTCCGGCCTTTCCGCAGGAATGCAAGCCAGCATGTCTTCTGCCAAGCCGTAAGTGTGCAAGGAGCTCAGCAATGCGCCCCCTTTGAGAGCAGGGGGGCCGAATCAAGCCCCTGCCCACCCACCCCTCTCTGGGACGGTGGTCCTGGACATTATGCACAGCAAGAATTCCAAGCTTCCTTTCTTTCCTTCTCTCTTTCTTTCTTTTGCCTTCTCCCTTCCCTTGTCTTGTTCCCTTCCTTTCCTTTTTCCCTTCCCTCTTTTCTTCCCTTTCCTCTTTCCTTTCCTTCCTTTCCTTTCCCTTTTCCCTTTCCTTCCTTTCTCTCTTCCTTTCTGTTCCCTTTCTTTGCTCTCCCTCTTCCTTTCCCTTTCTTTCCCTCTTTTCTTCCCTTTTCCTCTTTCCTTTCCTTACTTTCCTTTCCCCCTGCCCTTCCCTTCCTTTTCTTTCCCTCTTCCCTTTCCTTCCTTTCTCTCTTCCTTTCTCTTCCCTTTCTTTGCTCTCCCTCTTCCTTTCCCTTCCTTTCCCTCTTTTCTTCCCTTTTCCTCTTTTCTTTCCCTCTTCCCTTTCCTTCCTTTCTCTCTTCCTTTCCCTTCCCTTTCTTTGCTCTCCCTCTTCCTTTCCCTTCCTTTCCCTCTTTTCTTCCCTTTTCCTCTCCTTCCCTTCCCTTCCCTTTCCTTCCTTTCCCTCTTCCCTTCATTTCTCTCTTCCTTTCCCTTCCCTTTCTTTGCTCTCCCTCTTCCTTTCCCTTCCTTTCCCTCTTTTCTTCCCTTTTCCTCTCCTTCCCTTCCCTTCCCTTTCCTTCCTTTCCCTCTTCCCTTCCTTTCTCTTCCCTTTCTCTGCTTTCCCTCTTTCCTTCTGTCTCTTTCCCTCTTTTCTTCCCTTCCTCCTTTCTTTCCTTCCCCTTCCTTTCTGTTCCCCCTTTCCTTCCTTCTTTCCTTCCTTTCTTCATCCATCCAGCTGCTATTAAACTGCTCTTAATGTTGCTGGGAGGGGTGGGGGTGGATTTTAACCATTTTAGCCGAGATCCAGATAGAGAGAAATATCAAAAGAGTGGAATATCCAGAGGGCCAACAGTTCAGAGCTTCAAAGAGTTGGGCTTAATATCTGATCTCGCCTTCCAGATGTTGCTTTGGTTGCAGCCGTTCAAGCGGCCCTCTTCCCCAGGGTCCTTTATGGGCTGCATATGTAAGTGAGCCTTCTCTGTCCTCCCACCCAGAGCCTATTCCTTCCACGTAAGCGCTGACGGGCAGATGCAGCCGGTGCCCTTCCCTCCCGACGCCCTGATCGGCTCCGGCATCCCCCGCCATGCCCGCCAGCTCCACACGCTCTCCCACGGCGAGGTGGTCTGTGCCGTCACCATCAGCAATTCCACCCAGCACGTCTACACGGGGGGCAAAGGCTGCGTCAAGGTCTGGGACGTGGGGCAGCCGGGCACCAAGACCCCCGTGGCGCAGCTGGATTGCCTGGTAAGCGAAGCAGGAGCCTCCCTGAATGGTCGGGGGCAAACTATGGAGTTGGTTGGAATTTATGATGTTCCTTCCCCAGCACTTTCTTTTTCTTCCCTCCTTCTCCTTACTTCTGTCTCTTCCCTTCCCCATCTTTCCATTTCCCCTTTCCTTCCTGCCTGCCTGCCTGCCTGTCTTCCTTCCTTCCTTCACTTCTTCCCTTTCCTTCCTTCTCTCTCCTCTCTTTTTCCTTCCTTTCGTCCTTCTCTTTCCCTTGCTTTTTTCCTTCCTTCTCTCTTTCCTTCCCTCGCCTCCCTTCCATCTTCCTTTGCTCCCACTCTCTTCCCTCTCCCTCTTTCCTTGTCTATGCTTCCATTTCCTTCCTTCTTTCTTTCTTTCCTTCCTTCCTGTCCTCCCTCCCTCGCCTCCTCCCTCCCCCTCCCCTCCCTCCTTGTTTGTTGTCCCCCATCTCCCTCCCTCCTGCCTGACTTCATTCATTCATTCATTCATTGATCCATCCATTTCTTCCCTTTCCTTCCTTCCCTCTCCTCTCTTTTTCCTTCCCTTCTCTTTCCCTTGCTTTTTTCCTTCCTTCTCTTTCCTTCCCTCGCCTCCCTTCCATCTTCCTTTGCTCCCACTCTCTTCCCTCTTCTCTCTCCTTCTTTCCTTGTCTATGCTTCCATCTCCTTCCTTCCTTCTTTCCTTCCTTCCTTCCTGTCCTCCCTCTCCCTCTCCCTCTCCCTCCCTCCTTGTTTGTTGTCCCCCATCTCCCTCCCTCCCTTCCTCCCTCCCTCCCTTCCTTCCTTCCTTCCTTCCTTCCTTCCTTCCTATAGTAATCAACTGAAAGGAAACCCACCCACACCAGCTATTTCCCTAGCTTTAAATCTCTCTGGGCAACGCTCACCCTCACCAGAAACGCTTATGGTGTTTTATAGCATCAGTTCTTCACGTTGACATCTAGATTTAAAGTTGGGCTCTCTGATTTTTACGGCTCCCCTACCTTTCCTCCTGCTTTTAATCCTCACCGAAGGAGTCGGGAACTTCTCTTTTTCAGCCTCCTCGGATGCTCAAGAAAGGAGGAATGGAATCTTTTTCCAGAGAGCAAATTTGTGGGCCTCCTGCCTCTCGCAAGGGATGGGAATGCCGTTCTTCCCCCCCCCCCCTTCCTGATTTTCCTCTTTTCTCCCCCCATCCCAGAACCGAGATAATTACATCCGATCCTGCAAGCTTCTTCCCGATGGCCACAGCCTCATCGTTGGGGGCGAGGCCAGCACCTTGTCCATCTGGGACTTGGCGGCCCCCACGCCCCGGATCAAAGCCGAGCTGACCTCCTCCGCCCCGGCCTGCTACGCTCTGGCCATCAGCCCCGACGCCAAAGTCTGCTTCTCCTGCTGCAGCGACGGCAATATTGTGGTCTGGGATTTGCAGAACCAAACCTTGGTTCGGTAAGGATTCTCATCCGGACCGAAGAGCTGCCATGACTGCTTTGCGGGGGGGAAAGCACCAACTCCGGGCAGTGGCGGGATTCGAATAATTTAACAACCGTTTCTCTGCCCTAATGACTGGGTGGGTGGGTGTGGCCATGTAGTGGGCGTGGCCAGGGGTGTGTGACAGGCAGCACTACCTCCTGCACCCCTCTGGGAGAAAAAACTGGCTGGGGGGGCGGCGCACCCCCCCCCCCCCCATTTTACCCTATTTTGGGCCTAGTAGGCCTCCCTGCACTTACCTGGAAGCCAAAATAAGGCACATGGGGACTCGGGAGGGGAGGGGCCATCCAGCAATTTAACTACCGGTTTTCCCGAACTGGCTGAATCCCACCACTGACACCACTAGCTTCCACTGGTCACAGACTTTGACTGGCCAGTCTTCATCTCACCTTTGCGGGTTCCACTTTAAACAGACAGGGCCGTGGTTTCCTTTAATATTGCAATTAAACCGAATTGTTGGAAGTATTTCAATATTTCTGGATTGGATCAACGAAAAGGGGGATGCGAGGGAAGAACGTTTGTGTTACGGAACGTAAAACCCGGTTCCATAACACAAAAACAAACTTCCAAAGGATGCCAATTATTTATAGTGTCAAACTCGAGGGCCCCGGCTGCGACGGCCTCCTGCAACCCTCTGCCAAGCTCCGTTTTCACTGACTCCGTTTTCACTCGGAGCACCACAAGCACCCCCGACATGAGTGACATCAAGCTGTGGGGGGCGAACACAACCCTGATGTGGCCCTCAGTGAAATCGAGTTTGACACCCCTGATTTATAGGGTCCATATTGGCAATTTCTTTCCAGTTTGGGTATTTCTAGCGGGCATGGCTATGAAATGCCCTCAGGTATACTTTTCATGGCCATAAGGACTAGGAACTTGTATGAGTTTGGTAAAAGAGTCCCTGAATATAATTCTACATGCGTGGAATGGGAATGTTTTTTTTTTATTGTTGTTGTTCATGATTCTCCTCCTTTCCATCCTCTTCCTCCATTTTTCTTCTCGTCTTCTTCCTCCTCCTCTTCTTCTTTTTCCCTTCTTCCATCTCTTTTCTTCCTGCTCCTATTTCTTCTTCCCTTTCCTCTTCTCATCCTCCTCCCACACTGCTTCTCTTCTTCCTCCCCCTTCCTTCTCCCCTCTTCCTTCTCTTTTTCTTCCTCCTCTTCTTTCTCTTCCTCCTCTTCTCTTCCGTTTTCCACTTTTTCCCTCTTCTGTGCTGCTTCCCTTCTCTTTTTCCTCCATCTCTTCTTCCTTTTCTTTTTCCTTCTCCCCTCCTGTTCTTCTCTTGCTCCTGTTCTGCCTCTTCCTCCTCCTCTCTCCCTCTTCCGTTGCTTCTATTCTTCCTCCTCTTTGTCCTCCTCCTCCTTCTCTTCTCCCATTTCCTCCTTTTCCTCCTCTTTGTCTCTTCCGCCTATTCTTCTTTCTCTCCCTCTTCTCCCTCCTCCTTTTCCTCCCATGTTTCTTTACTTCCTTCTCTTCTCCTTCCTCCACCTCCTTTTCCTCCTCTTCCTTTCTGTCTTCCTCTCTTCCTCCTCCAATGCTTCTTTTCTTCCTTCCCTTTTTCCTTCTCCCTCTTCTCCTCTTCCTCCTCCTTTGTCTTCTCCCCCTCCACTTCTTCTCCTCTCCCTCCAGACAGTTCCAGGGTCACACGGACGGGGCGAGCTGCATTGACATTTCCAACGATGGCACAAAACTCTGGACCGGCGGTTTGGACAACACAGTCCGGTGCTGGGACCTCCGCGAAGGCCGGCAGCTGCAGCAACACGACTTCAGTTCCCAGGTTAGCTTGGAAAAAGGAGGGAAAACCAGGTTAGGGAGCTAAGAAGGATGACCCAGTTACTTTGGGAACTTATTTATTTTATTATTTTATTTTATTAAACTTCTATACCGCCCTTCTCCCGAAGGACTCAGGGCGGTGAACAGCCACAAGATAAAACACATAAATACAAAAATTTAAAATGAATTAAAAACGAATTAAATCGTTTGGCTGAATTTAAAATACCCCATAATTTAAAACAAATTAAAATTTACATTTAAAAAGGGGAGAAGATTTAGGCCAGGCCAGCTTGATGGAATAAGAAAGTCTTAAGTGTGCGACAGAAGGTACGCAGATCCGTATCTCCGGGGGGAGCTCGTTCCAGATCGTAGGTGCCCCCACAGAGAAGGCTCTCCCCCTAGGGGCCGCCAGTCGACATTGTTTGGCCAACGGCACCCGGAGGAGCCCCTCTTTATGGGAGCGTACTGGCCGGTGGGAGGCTATTGGTGGTAGCAGGCGGTCCTGTAGATAACCAGGTCCTAAGCCATGGAGCACTTTAAAGGTGATAACCAAGACCTTGAAGTGCACCTGGAAGACCACCGGGAGCCAGTGCAGCTCGCGCAGGAGAGGCGTTACATGGGAACTCCACGTTGCTCCCATAACCACCCACGCGGCCGCACTCTGCGCCAGTTGGAGCCTCCGAGTGCACCTCAAGGGGAGCCCCATGTAGAGAGCATTGCAATAGTCCAGACGAGAGGTGACGAGGGCATGAGTGACTGTGTGTAGAGAGTCCCGATCCAGAAAGGGATGCAACTGGCAGATCAGGCGAACCTGAAGAAAAATCCTCCCGGTCACGGCCGTCAAGTGCTCTTCTAAAGACAGCCGTGAATCCAGGAGGACGCCCAAGTTGCGAGCCCTTTCTGTGGGGGCCAATGATTCGCCCCCAATAGTCAGCAATGGCACCAGCTGACTATATCGGGACGTCGGAAACCACAGCCACTTGTGGTATTTAATGTCAGAAAGCCTGTAAACTTGCAGACAAGTCCTCAACTTACGACCACATAATTTCTGTTGCTAAGTGAGGAAATTTGTTAAGTGGGATTTGACCAGTTTTAGACCTTTCTTGCCACAGTTGCTAAGGGAATCACTGCGGTTGTTAAATTGGTTGTGAAGTGAACCTGGCTTCCCTGTTGACTTTGCTTGTCAAGAAGGTCGCAAAAGGGGATCACATGACCCCAGGACATATGAACCAGTTGTCAAAAACATCTGAATGTCAATCACGTGACCCTGGGGATGCTGCAACGGTCATAACTATGAAAAACTGCTCCTAAGTCACTTTTTTCAGTGCTGTTGTAAGTTAGAATGGTCACTAAATGAACTGTCGTAAGTTGAGGACAGGCTTCCGTCTTCCTTCTGCTCTTGTTAACTTTATCTCTTGTGGAAACCATCCTGCTGTCAGGTTTCGAGGTCATCTCAAATAAATTGCATTTCAAACAAAGTCTGATGAAAAACTCCCATTTATTAAGCACGACGTTCTAACTCCGACTCCATCGCAGCCAACACTGACTTCCAGACCCAAAACCCTCCCTTTCCTTTCCCCACTCCTCTGCACTCATTGGCCATCTTCCAAGTCACTCTACCCCTAATCTACTGCTCTAGCTCAAAGGAATTTCCCCTCTCCCATCCCATCTCCTAGGGGATATTATCTCCAGGGAAAATAAGTAGGTGAAAAGTCAAACGTCCCTTTCCAGACGCCTCCGCTCCTCCTTCTTATGTCAGCACTAGAGTAAATGCAGCTTGAAGTGCTGACACCTGCCTCTTACCTGGCTTTCGGTGAGATTGCGACCTCATCAAGCTTTGGTCATCATGAGGACTAGAAACTTTGGGCTGGATTTGGGGTCGCTTTTAGTTTCTGTTTCCGTTTCCTTTGCTTGGGTTGCAAGGATCCCATCTTTCTCCTCCTCCCCCCCCCCCCTCTCTCTCTCTCCAGATCTTCTCCCTGGGCTACTGCCCCACAGGAGAGTGGCTGGCGGTCGGGATGGAGAGCAGCAACGTGGAAATCCTCCACGTGACGAAATCGGAGAAGTACCAGTTGCACCTTCACGAGAGCTGCGTCCTCTCCCTGAAGTTCGCTTCCTGTGGTGGGTATCACTCCATGCCTATTTCTGCGGGAAGATGCACTTGCTCCGTGTTTTCCCACTTCTACCCTCCAAACGACGCTATAGGGCACTGCACACCAGAACAACTAGACACAAGGGCAGTTTTCCCCCCAAATGCCATCATTCGGCTAAACAACTGATTCCCACAACACTATTTACTAAGACCGTATTACTATTCTTCTTCTCATCCTTCCTATTACCTATCTCTTCCCACTTAGGACTATAACCTCATTGTATCTTTACGATTTTCTATTCTTTTATTTAGTTTCCTAGTATTATGTTGATTGCTTATTTAGTATCCTATGACTATCACGAAGTGTTGTATCTTATGTTTCTTGGTGAATGTATTTTATTTTAATGTACAACAAGAGCATATGCACCAAAGACAAATTCCTTGTGTGTCCAATCCCACTTGGCCAATAAAGAATTCTATTCCATCCTATCCTATCCTATCCTATCCTATCCTATCCTATCCTATCCTATCTTATCCTTTCTATCCCATCCAGTTCTATTCTATTCTAATTCTTATTCTATTCCTATTCAATTCTAATTCTTATTCTATTCGATTCGATTCGATTCTATTTGATTCTCTTATTCTATTAATTCAATTCTAATTCTTATTCTATCCCTATTCTATCCTATTCTAATAATTCAATTCTAATTCTTATTCTATCCCTATTCTAATTCTTATTCTATTCTTGTTCTGTTCTATTTTATTCTATTCTATTCTATTCTATTCTATACATTCTATTCTAATTCTTATTCTGTTCCTATTCAATTCTAATTCTTATTCTGTTCTATTCTAATAATTCAGTTCTAATTCTTATTCTATCCCTATTCTAATTCTTATTCTATTCTATTCTATTCTATTCTATTCTATTCTATTCTATTCGACTTCAACTCTCAGAATTCTGGGAGTTGAAGTCCACCTGTCTTAAAATGGCGGAGTTTACTGATGAATTTTATTGCACATTGCCCTAGATTACCCAGAACCATTGAATAGCTAGTTTCAAACAAACTCAGTTAGGGAGTTTGTCTGATCTTGGGGGGGGGGGAAAGCTGACCAAGATCAGACCTGGAATAGACCCACAAGCTTTGCTTCCATTTCTGTCACATACAGGGAAATGGTTTGTCAGCACCGGGAAGGACAATCTGCTAAACGCCTGGCGGACCCCTTACGGCGCCAGCATATTCCAGGTAAGAGTTGAACCCTGTTCCTTAAAATGATGCAAAGCTTTAACTGGTTAATTCCAATTAATCCAATTAAAAATGTTAAAGAATTAAAAAATTCCAATTAATCAGCGGAACTACTTGCCTCCAGAGGTTGTGAATGCTCCAATATTGGAAGTTTTTAAGAAGAGATTGGATAACCATTTGTCTGAAGTGGTGTAGGATTTCTTGCCTAAGCAGGGGGTTGGACTAGAAGACCTCCAAGGTCCATTCCAATTCTGTTATTCTAAGCTAGCCTTTTCTATTTCTATTCTATTGGTTCTGTTAGTTAACTTTTACTCTTCTACATTTTATCCTGTAAATTGGAAAGTGGGAGGACTGCTCATAAAAAAGCTATTTTTAAATGCAGAGGTCGTGTTTGTTTATTGATTAAAAAAGCGAAAAAGTTTGCAAAAGGGGAATCACATGACCCCGGGATCCTGCTACCGTCATAAATATGAGTCCGTAGCCAAGCATCTGAATTTTGATCACGTGATCATGAAGAAAGCTACAAAGGTTATAACTGTGAAAAATGGTCGTGTCCCTTTTGTCCAGCGCCATTGTAACTTCGAACAGTCACTAAATGAACAGTTGTAAGTCGAGGACCAGCTGTGGAAAGTCCAGTTAGACCAGGGGTCTGCAACCTTAAGAGCCATTTGGACCCGTTTCCCACAGAAAAGAAAACACCGGGAGCCACAAAACCCTTCCCATGCCTGACTATTTCTTGAGCGGCCACAAAACTAGCATATGTAGTTGAATTAAACGTTCTGTTTTCTTCTGAAACTTTTCTTGGATTTATCCATGGTTGGCCTACCGGGGGTTGAAAAACTCAATAAATCGCATGCTGGCAGGTGTCGCACATTGGCGGTTGTGACTCATATTTTGAGTGACAGGGAGCCGCGGCAGAGGGGTGAAAGAGCCACACACGGCTCCAGAGCCACAGGTTGCTGACCCCTGAGTTAGACAATGGCTACAGATAGTTCTTGACTTGCAACAGTGCCATTTAGTGACCGTTCGAAGCAGGGGTGGGTTCTAAAATTTTTTACTACCGGTTCTGCGGTTCGTGTCTTATTTTGTGGGCGTGGCTTGATGGTCATGTGACAATTCTTTAGGATTTAGCAGAGGTACTGGTCTACCAGGCTTTTAACTGCTTGCAGAGCTGTACCGGTTTACCCATTTGTTTTTTGAGGCACCGGTCTACTCATTTATTTATTTATTTATTTTTGCTTTTAATTTATATGCCACCCTTCTCAGGGCAGCTTACAATGCGTTAAGCAATAGCCTTCATACTTTTGTATATTTATACAAAGTCAGCTTATTGCCCCCCACAATCTGGGTAATCATTTTGGAGGCACCAGTCTACTCATTGGTTTTTCAAGCATCCTGGTCTACCACCACACTGCCTTTTAACACTGATCAGCTGTAGGGTGGCCCTTTGAAGCCCCGTGGCAATAGTTTACACAGTTTTTTTCCTTCTAGCTCAGTGGTTCTCAACCTGTGGGTCGGGATCCCTTTGGGGGTCGAACGACCCTTTCACAGGGGTCGCCTAAGACCATCGGAAAACACATATTTTCAATGGTTTTAGGAATAATTTTATGGTTGGGGGTCACCACAACATGAGGAACTGTATTAAAGGGTCGTGGCATTAGGAAGGTTGAGATCCACTGTTCTAGCTGATCAGCTGGGACTCAGGAGGCAGTGAATAGATTGGGGGTGGGGCCAAATAAAAGATAAGAATAACAGGGGGGGCAGGAGGGCCCACCTCCCAAACAAAGAGAACCGGTTCGGTGACATCATATCGTCACCACTACCGGCTCGGCGGAACCGGGAGGAATCCACCACTGGTTCGAAGTTACAACGGCGCTGAAAAAAAGTGACGCGGCCATTTTTCCTCATGGTCACGTGATTTGCATTCGGATGCGTGACAGCTGACTCATATTTGTGACGATTGTGACGAGTGTTCCGGGGTCAAGCGATCCTGTTTTGCGACCTTCTGACTGTCAGGCCCGGAAGCCATCTTTGGCATTGGGCCCTCAGGCCTGCCACTGATTAGCAAAAGTCAACGGGGAAGCCAGATTCACTTAACAACCATGTTACTAATTTTAACAACTGCAGTGATTCGTTTTAAGAAATCGTGGCAAGAAAATTCGTAACATGGGACAAAACTCACTTCACAAATGTCTCAATTAGCAACGTACGTTTTGGGCTCAATTGTGGTCATAGCTATATTTTGTGGGTAGGATGGTGGTAATCATGCCTGTAAAATCAGATGGCTTGAAAGGCTACGAGAAAGTTAGCTTGAGTCTCTTAAACCAGCAGTTGTTGCCCTCCATCCATTTACTCGAATTGAATAAGGAAGGAAGAGAACAAAAGACATCGCCAAAAAAAGGCCTAAACAAAATTGTTTTGCATCCAACACAAAAGCACAGCCGAATCAAGGTCAATGCCCTGATGTTTTCAATAGTTGTGGTTTTTGCCGGGAAACAGATCTTGATATTATGGGAAATACTCTGATAATATGCAAAAGAGAACTGGGTGAAAAGTCAAAATATGAACCCTATCATGTGGGTGGGTGGGTGGGAAGGAAGGGGGAGAAACCGCAAGGAAGAGCAGAGGGAGGGTGAGGGGTGAAAGGAAAAAGAGGAAGAGAAGTGGAGGGAGGGAGGGAGGGAAAAAGGAAGGAATGGGAAAGAAGGAGAGGGTGGGAAGAAGGAAGGAAAGAAAAAAAACCGGAAGAGGGAGTGTGGGGGTGGAAGGAAGAAGGAAAAAGAGGAAGAGATGTAGAGGGAGGAAAGAAGGAAGGAATGGGAAAGAAGGAGAGGGTGGGAAGAAGGAAGGAAAGGAAAGAAGGAAAAAGAGAAAGAGAAGTGGAGGGAAGGAGGGAGGGAAGAAGGAAGGAAGGAATGGGAAAGAAGTAGAGGGTGGGAAGAAGGAAGGAAGGAAAAAAACTGGAAAAGGGGGTGGGGGGGTGGAAGGAAGAAGGAAAAAGAGAAAGGTTCGCCATCATGGCCCTATACCATTTCAGACAAATTGCGGTCGTAAGTCAAGACCCCACAGCCCTCTCCCTTTGGGTAACCTTCCCTTCTTCCTGTCTCCGCAGTCGAAAGAAACCTCGTCCGTCCTCAGCTGCGACGTTTCCACAGACGATCAATTCATCGTCACCGGATCCGGAGACAAGAAAGCCTCCGTTTACGAAGTCATGTACTGAGCAGAAATCGCGACGTCGCTCCAGACTGACCCCAAAGAGAAGGGGCGGCTCGTTGGCGCCCCCCCATCTCGGTTTTTTTTCCAGCCAAAGAATCCCCTCACAATCCAGGAATGGAAACCAGGGATCCAGAACCCACAACGAGGACGCTGGGTGGGTTGTGGGAAGGCAGCCCCCTCCGTCTTCCACTCAACCTGAGGCTTTCGGTCAAGTTTCATGGTTTCTCGCCAAGTTGTCCTTATCCTGGCATGGTGGGAACAAGGGTTGGCGCTCTCTTTGGTGTGTGTGTGTGTGCGTGCGTGAGTGTGCGTGCGCGCAAGTGTGTGTCCACATTGAAATTCCTTTGGAAAAGTTTGTTGTGTATTTTAACCTTTTCTTTTTTAAAAAAGAAAAAAAAATATGAACTTTCAAATAAAGAGATGATGGTGTTTGGGTTATGGGCCCATCTGGATCGCTCCGGTTTTTTGTGAGAGTCCTTAGTGTGGGGGAAAGGGGCGGGGCTTCCCTCGCTCGCTGGGGGCCGCCATCTTGACTCGCTTGACCTTCCCGGGGTTTTGTGTGGCTCTGGAAAAAACGCCTGGATTTCTGTGCCTGTTCAGAGGTGCAGGAGAACGGACACTTTTTAGGAAGTTGAGGATGGTAAGAAGGAACACCGATATGGACAAGATTTTAATCTTTTTTTTTTTTTAAATGCCTCCAGTGCTTGGGATCACGAGTGCGGATCCTGGAGGGTTCTGTCTATCTCTGTCTATCATATGCCTGTCTATCATCTCTATCATCTGTCTATCATGTTTCTGTCTATCATCTATCATCTAGCTATCATCTATCTATAGTCATTATATCATATGTCTATCATTACCTATATCATCTATCTGTCTATCTATCATCTGTCTATATGTATCATCTATATGTCATCTATCCATCTATCTTGGTCTAGGACGGGGCTCCAACCTTGGCAACTTTAAGACTTGTGGACTTCAATTTCCAGAATTCCTCAGCCAGTATTAATAAATGTCAACTCCCAGAATTCCCCAACCAGCATTAATGGACTTCAACTCCCAGAATTCCCCAACCAGCATTAATGAATTTCAACTCCCAAAATTCCCCAACCAGCATTAATGGACTTCAACTCCCAGAATTCCCCAACCAGCATTAATGGACTTCAACTCCCAGAATTCCCCAACCAGCGTTAGTGGATTCTGGGACTTGTGGTCCACACAGCTTCAAGTTGCATAAAAGTTTGTTTTTTTAAAAAGTTAGTGTCACAATTTTTACATATTTTCATGTTTATTTTCCCTCTATTCATGTAACGTTTGGAAAGTTCTTTCTATAAACACTTTTGAGCTCACAAATTTTTGCACATTATGTTCAAAAGTGCAAAAAGAACATCGGAGGCATGCATCTGTGGTTTTCACGTTGCCGAAAAGCAACACCCATCATCATCTGGGCTACTGGTCTTACTGACCAGGATTTGTGAGAATCGGTGGCCAGTGTTAGCGTTGGCTGGATTCTCACCATGTGCTTAACCAGGTCAGTGGTGGAGCTTCTCGTGCGGTCCTGCTAACCTGGTGGGTGTTTGGAAAAGCAGAAGACAAGTTTAACTTTAAATCAAGGTAATTATGAATCAAATTAATTGGGGTCAGCCAAAGCAGACAGTCAAAAAGTAATGGCCTAGACTGGCCCACTCAGTCCTCCAAGAAAAAGAGAAGGAGCTGCAGAGCGGCTGAAACGGAAGTGTCCAGTCCAGCCCATTTTCAAACTGAAAATAAAAGTTTCCAGCAAAAACGTAAATCGTGATCATGTGACCAAGGGGTGCAGCAAACAGCTGTAAATGAGGACCAGGTCAAAAGTAGTTATTGGTCACATGACCACAGGGTTGAAGAAATTGCAACTTCGAAACCAGGTCATAAGTTCCAGGGTCCGTCGTAACTTCGAACTGTCATTAAGTAACCGGTCATAAGTCAGGGACTACCTGTAGTTGTACCTGCGAGGCGTAAATGCAGCCCCTTTTTTGCTTGTACCCAAAAATGAAAATATGGACTACAATATTCAGGTGGTCAGAATGTGGGCGGGGCTCTGCTGAGCCTGATGTGGATTGGCCGCTCAGCTTGTCAAACGCAATTTTGAGGCGATCTTCTGGCCCCTTTTGGGGGGGAAATGAGAAGATTTTGCTCCATCGGGGATCTGAAAGGCTCCCCCCCCACTTGCTTCTTGAGGGGAGAAAAATATCTTCCTGAGACTCTCAGCTCTTTCAAGTTTCTAGTCCTCATGTGTCTGCAAGGAGGGTTGGAAGCGCAAAGGCCCTTTCGGCACCGCAGTCTCCGAAGCCAGTGGGGGAAAATACATTTTCCCAGGGAACCGAAAGCGTTTGGATCTCCCTCCTAGCCATCCAAAGTGAGGAACGTGGTTCAGTAGACCAGTTCGTAAACTGTGGCTTTCTTGTCTCCTGATCCGGTCACGATAAACTTGTCATTAGCTGAGATGTCGCAGCTCAGAACTGAGGAAGATTCTTTGGACTGCAAAAGAAAGCAGAGAAATGAAGAGAAGAAACGGACTGATTCTGCCGACGTTCAACTGGGAAACTCGCCAGATTTTCACAAGATACCTTGCTTGGCAACGCCAATTATTAGTGTCTTCTTTTGGCAACCTAGAACTCACCTCCTAGTGACTGGCCCAAAGTCACTCAGGGCCAAGGTAGAACTCACTGCCTCCCAGCTTTTAGCCTAGTACGTTAATGACTAGACAAAACTCTTAAATAGAGAAGAAACCAATCACCAGGTGAAGGTGAGTTCTAGTCCTGTCATTAGTATGAAAGCCATCTGAATGACTGTGAGCCAATCACCAGCAGACGCTGAGTTCTAGTCCCAAATTAGGCATGAAAACCAGCTAGGTGACTGAGCCAATCACTAGGAGATGGGGAATTCTAGTCCTGCGCCTTAAGCACGAAATCTGGCTGGGTGACTTTGGACCAATCACCAGGAGATGGTGAGTTCTAGTCCCATCTTAGACATGAAAGCCATATGGGTGACTTTGGGCCAATCATTAGGAGTTGGTGAGTTCTAGTCCCACTTTAGGCATAAACGAAAGCTGGGTGACTTTGGGCCAATCACCAGGAGTCGGTGAGTTCTAGTCCCACCTTAGGCATGAACGAGAGCTGGGTGACTTTGGCCTGACCAGGAGTTGGTGAATTCTAGTCCTACTTTAGGCATGAAAGAGGGCTGGGTGACTTTGGGTTTATCACTAGGAGTCGATGAGTTCTAGTCCCACCTCAGACATGAAAGCCGGCTGGGTAACTCTGGGTCCTCTCTCTCAGCCCAACTCAACTTACAGGGTTGTTATTACAGGAAAAATAGGAGGAGGGAGGAGCATTAGATAAATTGGGATAGCTCTGCAGACAAGGCACTGTAATTTAACACCAGCTGTCTGCAATTAAAATAAGTTCGAATCTCGCCAAGGCTCAAGGTTGACTCAGCCTTCCATCCTTTCTAAGGTAGGTAAATTGAGGACCCAGTTTGTGGGGGCAATAAGCTGACTTTGTATAAAATATACAAAAGTATGAAAGCTATTGCTTAACGCACTGTAAGCCGCCCTGAGTCTCCGGAGAAGGGCGGCATATAAATCAACTTAAAATAAATAAAAAATTAAAAAAAATTAGTCAACTTGAGTTAGGATACAAATAATTAAATTAAATTAATTAAATTAAGTAATTAAATTAAATAATTAAATTAAATTGATAGCATATCCATGGTTAGGCCAAGGATGCCTGAATATTAGTGCTGAAGGAGGAGTCCCGTCTTCTATGAGTCTGTAGAGTTTCTTAGTCCCAAAGGTGCTTTTTTTCAGGAGGCAACTGGACTTTCTTGTTTTGTCTTGAAGACGTTTCGCTTCTCCTCCAAGAAGCTTCTTCAGCTCTGACTGGATGGTGGGGAATGGAAGGATTTGTATTCCTTGCAGACAGCTTTGTCATTTGCATCCTTTTTGAGAGTCATTGAGGCTACTTGGGAGATTTCTCTGTGTCCTCAGGGTCAGCTGAGTGATGCTCCTGGTTCCTGTAGTCTGCAATTTTTTTTCCTCTGGAAATCCATTCCTACTCCTACACTATTCAAAGGGGGTTCATCCCAAATTGTATAGCTAAAAGTCTGTAGAGATTCTCAGTCATTCAGGTCATGGTTCTCCCAAATTTTTGTGTGATCATCACCCTTTTGTGACCTTCCCAGCTACAGCTTCCCAGATAAATTGCAGACTACAGGAACCATTTGTACCACTCAGGTGATCCTGAGGATACAGGTAAACCTCCAAGTGCTTCAAGGACCCTCTCAAAGGATGCAAGTGTCCAGCTGTCTGCAAGGAATATAAATCCTTCCATTCCCCACCAATCCGGTCAGAGCTGAAGAAGCTTCTTGGAGGAGAAGCAAAACGTCTCCAAAAGAAAAAAAAACCAGAAAGTCCAGTTGCCTCCAGAAAAAGCACCTTTGGGACACGTCTTCTACGGTAGCTCTAACAAGCGAGCCAAACTGCAACCTGGGTCCTCTTAAAAACCCAATTTGGCTGAATCGTATGGGTCTCCTTTCCATTCAGAAATCCCCACAATCATTTTGTATTTTCTGCAGAGAGTGAAAGTTTCAGCCAGCAGCTGTGCAACCCTCAATCTCCATTACCTGAAAGATGCTGGCACCGTAGGGAGCCCGCCACGCGTTAAGCAGATTATCTTTGCCGGTGCTGATAAACCATTTGCCTGCAGCGAGAGAGGAGAGGAAAAAACAGAGAAGGGATCCGGTCTGGGTGCACGAAAATTACAGATGCTAAGCGAGAGAGAGAGAGAGCGCCTTCTGAGGTCCCGGGAGCCATTTAAGGGCCCTCGATCAGGGGTGGGCTTCAAAAATTTTAGTAAGAGGTTCTTTGCCCGGTTGCTGGGTGGGCGTGGCCATGGTGGGCATGGCCACCACAACGGGGAGGGGGGTATTTTTGCCTTCCCCAGACACCAGAGGGCATGCACGGAGCCTCCGGGAGGGCAAAAACGGCCTCCCCAGGTTCCAGAGGCCCTCAGGAGGCCGGAAACGGGCCCATTTTTCCCAAACTTCCGGTAGGCCCATTTTTTGCCCTCCCTGAGCCTCCATGCATGCCCTGCACTTTCCTGCATCCAAAAATCTGCATCCAAAACGGGCTGCGTGGGGACTCCTGGGAGGGGAGGGGAGGGGAGAGGTGGGCGGGGCCAGCCAGGAATGGGATTTGGGGGTTCTCCGAACTGCACAGCATCTTAGCTAGAGGTTCTCCCGAACCCCTGCGAACCCCCAGCGGCCCACCCTTGCCCTCGATGTACAATCATCCATTTAGTGACCGCTTGAAGTTCCAAGTGTCAGAGTTCCAAGTAATAACTCCATTGAAAGCAGAACTCCGAGGCAGGCATAATTCCCCGAAGAACAGTTTTATTGGAGATATCATATTGGCACAAACGGGTGAAACCCGACTCTGAGAGTTCCCGCGGGTTTCCCCTGATTTAAAAGTGAAAGTTCCGCCTTTCTCCAAATCTTCAGTCACATTGGGGCGCTCACATTGCAGCAGTCGTCAAAGAGGCCCAGCAGAGATTATGCTACCGGAGACTTCTCAGGAAACAACAACTGAATGAAAAATTGCCGGTGACCTTCTACCGCTGCACTATAGAGAGTATTTTATTTATTTATTTTATTTTATTTAAATTTGTACACCGCCCTTCTCCTGGTGGACTCAGGGCGGTGCACAGCCAAGTAAAAAACATCCAATACAAGTGAAAAATTTAAAAGAATTATACCCTTTGGCCGAAAATTAAGAACCTTACGACTAAAACCCATTAAACAATTAAAAATCTAATATCTCAAAAACGGGGTGGGGGGGTTCACGCCAGCCCTGCTTGATGGAAAAGAAAAGTTTTTAGGGCGCGGCGAAAAGCCCGGAGATCTGATATCCTCCGTATCTCCGGGGGCAAATTGTTCCAGAGGGCAGGAGCTGCCACAGAGAAGGCCTTCCCCCTGGGGGTCGCCAGTCAACATTGCCTGGCTGACGGCACCCTGAGGAGTCCCTCTCTGTGGGAGCGTACTGGCCGGTGGGAGGCTATCGGTGGCAGAAGGTGGTCCCGCAAATACCCAGGTTCTATGCCATGGAGCGCTTTAAAGATGGTAACCAGTACCTTGATGCACACCCGGAAGTCCACCGGGAGCCAATGCAGCTCACGCAGCAGAGGTGTCACATGGGAACGCCCCCTTGCTCCCATAATCCCCCGTGCAGCCGCATTCTGCACCAGCTGGAGCCTCCGGGTGCACCTCAAAGGGAGCCCCATGTAGAGAGCATTGTAGTAGTCCAGGCGGGAAGTGATGAGTGCCTGAGTGACTGTGCGTAAGGAGTCCCGATCCAGAAAGCAAATTTTAACTTACTGCACCTGTGTATGGTTTGCCAATTGCAAAGTGGCAGATAGGACAGCACTCCGGAGGATTTAATGCAGTGGCAGGTTGCTCCCGGTTCGCACCGGTTCACAAGAACCAGTAGTAAAAATTTGTAGTAGTTCGGAGAACCGGTAATAACATTGGCTGGCCACGCCCCTGAACCGGTCCCCGGCCCGGTCGCCGCTCACTTACTCTGCCCACCTCATCAGAGCCTTTTTTTTTTTAACTTTTAAAAGCATTTTTTCTACAACCTTTTCGGCCGAAGAAGTTGCAGAAAAAAAATGCCTTTAAAAAGCCTCTGGCGGTCCCAGCTGAGTTGCCTGATCGTCAGAGGCTTCTAAAAGCATTTTTTCCTGCAACCAATTAAGGTTGTAGAAAAAAATGCTTTTAAAAGTAAAAAAAAAAAAAAAAAAAAAGTTGGCCACACCCACCCAGTCACATTACCCACCACCACCACCACCAAGCCACACATAAAAAATAAGCCACGGCCACAGAACCGGTAGTAAAAAATGTTAGAACCCACCCCTGGTTTAACGCCACTGCCCAGAGGATTATTGGTTGCCCTCTCCCCTCCTTGGAAGAGCTTTATGGCTCCTGCTGCCTTAAGAAAGTTCAAAACATTCTTAAAGATCCATCTCATCCTGGATCTCACCCTTTTTTTTGAACTATTACCATCTGGCAGACGGTACAGGATAATGAAAACAAGGGCAAATAGGCTGAAAAACAGCTTCTATCCCAGAGCAGTAACTATACTAACTCTACTGTATAGTGTAATATTTATGTTGCTAAGTGAGTAATTTGTTCAGTGATTTTTTTTTTTTAATTTGATTTATATGCCGCCCTTCTCCGGAGACTCAGGAGACTCAGGGCGGCTTACAATGTGCTCAGCAATAGCCTTCATCCTTTTGTATATTTATACAAAGTCAGCTTATTGCCCCCACAACTGGGTCCTCAATTTACCTACCTTAGAAAGGATGGAAGGCTGAGTCAACCTTGAGCCTTGGTGAGATTCGAACCTGCAATAATTGCAGGCAGCTGGTCTTAATAACTAGCTTAATAACAGGGTGCCTTAGACCACTGTACTACCAAGGCTCTTTTGTCCCATTTTTTACGATTTTTTTTCTTGCCACATTTGTTAAGTGAATCACTGCGGTTGTTAAATTAGTAAAATGGCCGTTAAGTGAATCTGGCTTCCCCACGGACTTGGCTTGTCAGAAGGTTGCAAAAAGGAATCATATGACTCAGGGATACTGCAACCGTCATAAATATGGGTCAGTTGCCAGGCATGCAAATGTAATTGATGTGACCACGGGGAGGCTGCAACAGGCGTGGGAAAAATGCTCCTCAGTCACTTTTTTCAGTTGTAACGTCAAACAGGTCACTAAGTGAACTGTGGGAAGTCAAGGACCACCTGTACTTTCCTGCATTTTATTGTGATGTGTGACTGTGACTTGGCTAAGCGGGTTGTGCGAATGCAACCAGGGTGATGACAGATGGGATTCGTAAGGATGCCTGGAGTTCCACCAGCTGCCTCGTCTTTCTTACCCACGCAACCTACCACAGGAAGCGAACTTCAGGGAGAGGACGCAGCTCTCGTGAAGGTGCAGCTGGTACTTCTCTGATTTCGTCACGTGGAGGATTTCCACGTTGCTGCTCTCCATCCCAACCGCCAGCCACTCTCCTGTGGGGCAGTAGCCCAGGGAGAAGATCTGGAGGGAAAGGAGGGAGATGGGTGAGAAGGAAGGAAGGAAGGAAGGAAGGAAGGAAGGAAGGAAGGAAGGAAGGAAAAAGAAAGAAAGAGAAAGAGAGAAAGAGAGAGAAAGAAAGAAAGAAGGAAGGAAGGAAGGAAAGAAGAAGAAAGGAAACAAGAAAAAAAGAAGGAAGGAAGGGAAAGAGAGAGAGAGAAAAAGAAAGAGATCGAGAAAGAAAGAAAAATAAAGAAGAAAGGAAAAAGGAAGGAAGGAAAGAGAGAGAAAGAAGGAAGGAAGGAGAGAAGAAGAAGAAGAAGAAAGGAAAAATGAAATAAGGAAGGAACGGAGAGAGAGAGAGAGAGAAAGAGAAAGAAAGAAAGAAGGAAGGAAAAGAAGGAAGGAAAGAGAGAAAGAGGAAGAAAAAGAAAGGAAAGAAAGAAAGAAAGAAAGAGAAAGAAAGTAAGTGATGGAGTTGTCAGTCCCATTGTGATACCTAAATGAGGATCACCGGTTTGTCCAATATCGGTGTACCAAGATCCCGCTCCTTCCCAGGGCTGATTGGTTGCCACCACTGATCCCACCCACTCAAAGGCTGTCCATCAAAAGACTCCACCCCTTCTCCAGCTGACCTGCGAGGTGAAGTCATGTTGTTGCAGCTGCCGGCCTTCGCGGAGGTCCCAGCACCGGACGGTGTTGTCCAAACCGCCGGTCCAAAGTTTGGTGCCATAATTGGAGATATCAATGCAGCTCGCCCCGTCCGTGTGACCTTGGAACTGCCTGCAAAGGGTAACAATGGTTATGAATGTGAAAACTGTCCATGAGTCACTTTTTTCCAACATTGTCGCAACTTTGGATGGTCACTAAACGAATGGTTGTAAGTCGAGGACTACTGATAAGGCTGCCTGCATTCCCTCCTCAGCGTTCACAACTAACATCCTGCCGCTAAACTTCTAAAATTATCTTGGGAAATACCAGATTAGACATCATGGCTCTCACCTAACCATGGTTTGGTTCTGCAAATCCCAGACCACGATGTTGCCGTCGCTGCAACAGGAGAAGCAGACTTTGGCGTCGGGGCTGATGGCCAGAGCGTAGCAGGCCGGGGCGGAGGAGGTCAGCTCGGCCTTGATCCGGGGCGTGGGGGCCGCCAAGTCCCAGATGGACAAGGTGCTGGCCTCGCCCCCAACGATGAGGCTGCGGCTGTCGGGAAGTAGCTTGCAGGATCGGATGTAATTATCTCGGTTCTGGGGGGAGAGAAAGGTGGAAAGTTATATTATAAACCCCATAGCCTAGCTTCCCACCATCCTAACCTCTGGCATCTCTCTAATCACGTGGTTCAAAATATCTTTACATTACTAAGGACTAGAAACTTGGCGAGCTTTTTTTTAAAGGGAAAGCACTGGAGGAAGCTGATTTTACAGAATAACGGAAGTCGGAAGGGACCTTGGAGGTCTTCTTAGTCCAACCCACTGCTCGAGCAAGTGTGAATCTATACCAGTGTTTTTCAACCTTGGCGGCTTGGGAGATGCGTGGACTTCACTTCCCAGAATTCTATGCTGGCTGGGGAATTCTGGGAGTTTTAAAAACCATACGTCTGCCAAGGTTGAGAAACATTGCTATGGCATTCTGGAGAAACAGCTCTCCAATCGCATATCGAGGATAGGATAGGATAGGATAGGATAGGATAGGATAGGATAGGATAGGATAGGATAGGATAGGATAGAATAGAAAATATGGAATGGAATGGAATGGAATGGAATGGAGTGGAATGGAATGGAATGGAAAAATAGGAATAACCAAGTTGGAAGGGACCCTATACCACTTCAGACAAATGGTTGTCCAATCTCTTCCTTAAAAACTTCCTGAAAACTTTCTTCTTAAAAAACTGAGGGCAGGACAAGAAGCAATGGATGGAAACTAACGAAGGAGAGAAGCAACCTGGAACTAAGGAGAAATTTCCTGACGGTGAGAACAATTAACCAGTGGAACAACTTGCCTCCAGAAGTTGTAAATGCGCCAACACTGGAAATTTTTAAGATGTTGGATAACAGGGCCTGGTGGCTCAGCAGACTGAAAGCATTGTGATTAACACCAGCTGTCTGCAATTACTGTAAGTTCGAATCTCACCAGGCTCAAGGTTGACTCAGCCTTCCATCCTTTCTAAGGTAAGTAAATTGGGGACCCAGTTTGTGGGGGCAATAAGCTGACTTTGTATAAAATATACAAAAGGATGAAGGTTATTGCTTAACGCATTGTAAGCCGCCCTGAGTCTCCGGAGAAGGGCGGCATATAAATCAAATTAAAAAAACAAAAAAACAAAAAAAACAATTTGTCTGAAGTGATGTAGGGTTTCCTGTCTAAGCAGGGGGTTGGACTAGAAGACCTCCAAGGTCCCTTCCAACTCTGTCTCTTCTCTGTTAAGTGCTGTATGAGTACAGCTGCTACTTGATACGGAAAACCTGAATCCTGAAAACCAAAGAAAATATCAAGGGAGCGATCCCATTTTCGACCCAAAACTCAGTCGAAACTTTGTTATCCTTGCCTGAAGGATAACAAAACCTTCTTAGATCAAATCACCCAGACGTGCAAAATAACGGTGCACATGATAACAACAGTGGCGGATTTTCAAACCGTCGTAAAAAGAATCTTCCTTGTACGTACCAGGCAGTCCAGCTGCGCCACGGGGGTCTTGGTGCCCGGCTGCCCCACGTCCCAGACCTTGACGCAGCCTTTGCCTCCCGTGTAGACGTGCTGCGTGGAATTGCTGATGGTGACGGCACAGACCACCTCGCCGTGGGAGAGTGTGTGGAGCTGGCGGGCGTGGCGGGGGATGCCAGAGCCGATCAGGGCGTCAGGAGGGAAGGGCACCGGCTGCATCTGCCCGTCAGCGCTTACGTGGAAGGAATAGGCCCTGTCAGGATCAGAGAATTAACTGCTATTACAAGCTAGTCCTCGGATTTACGACCACAACTGAGCCCAAAATGGATGTGTGCCTAAGCGAGATAATTACTAAGGCAGAGATCTTCAAACATGGCAGCTTTAAGACTTGTGGACTTCAACTCCCAGAATTCTCTAGCCAACATAGCATAGCATAGCTGCCTGGAGAAATCTGGGAGTTGAAGTCCACGAGTCTTAAAGCTGCCATATTTGAAGACCTCTGTTCTAAGGGAACCTCGCCCCATTTTACGACCTTTCTTGCCACAGTTGTTAAGTGAATCACGGCAGGTGTTAAGTGAGTAACACAGTGGTTACATGAATCTGGCTTCCCCCTTGTCAGAAGCTCGCAAAAGCGGATCGCAGGACTCCGGGACACTGCAACGGTCATAAATATGAGTCAGCGGCCAAGCGTCTGAATTTTGGGCACATGACCATGGGGATGCTGCAAACGTCGTAACTGTAAAACGGTCATAAATCACATTTTTTCAGTGCTGTTGTAACTGATCGGTCACGAAACAAACTGCTGTAAGCAGTGGTGGGTTTCAAATATTTTTAATACCGGTTCTGTGGGCGTGGCTTGGTGGGCGTGGTTTGGTGGGTGTGGTGGGGAAGAATACTGTAAAATCTCCATTCCCACCCCACTCCAGGGGAAGGTTACTGCAAAATCCCCATTTCCTCCCGATCAGCTGGGACTCGGGAGGCAGAGAATAGATGTGGGTGTGGCCAGTCAGAATTTTTACTACCGGTTCTCCGAACTACTCAAAATTTCCGCTACCGGTTCTCCAGAACTGGTCAGAACCTGCTGAAACCCACCTCTGGCTGTAAGTCAAGGACTCCGTGTACTTGTATTTCTTGTTTTACTGATAAAAGGCTGCCTGATCGAAAGACTCTGGAGATCCCTATCCTAAATCTCACCAAAATTAATCAATGTTACGTTATTATTTTAATGTTTTAATGTCTTTTATCTTTTTGGTTTTATTGGTGGTAAACCTTCTAGAGTTGCCTCTGGGCAAGATAGAAATAAGCACAGAAGGAAATAAATAAAATAGATAAAATCCTGCGCAGGCTTGCAATCACCGAGAAAAATCACAATATTTTTTTTTTTCCTCCTCCCAACCAGGAAACCCGACTTACGGTTTGCTGCTGGAAATAGCAGGGAGGGAGGCCGAGGGGGGCGATCCCCGCAAATGTGGGTGCGATTCAAAAGCCACCTGGGGAAACCAAGGAAGGAATCAGGGATCAGCTGGGACTCGTGATGAAAATCTGTTTCAGATTTGGAAGCTTTCCAGTTTAACGCTCAGCTTTGATGCTGTAGAAACGACTAGTGCAGGCTTAGTACGGAAAAGTACAAAATTGTATATATTGACAAAGCACCAACCCACTGCAATACAATCCTCCCTGTTCTTCCTTAATTCGTCCCTTCAGCCAACTCTCACACAAGCAGAAAGGCAGAGGCGTAAATCAAATGGATTAATACACGTAAAACCATGAGGACTAGGACCTCATGTCTTCCTTAAAAGAAGTAGCAAAAGGCCTCGGTTTGATGTTATATCTCAGTGTTTTTTTCAAACTTGCTGCTTTAAGATAGGTGTGGACTTCAACGCCCAGAATCCCTCAGCCAGCTCCGTTAGCCATTTTACTTCCCTGTCTCCGAGTTGTAAAGTTGAAGGGAACAAGAAAGATCATCGAGTCCACCCCAGTGGTGGGTTTCACTTCCTTTTGCTACCGGTTCGCTCGCACGCACGTATTTGCTTCTCTTGCGCCTGAGCGCGTGCACAGAGCAAATTTGATGACTTCCGGATGGGTGGGCGGAGCCTCCCGCCACAGCTACTATCGGTTCTCCCGAACCGGTGCGAACCGGGAGCCACCCACCACTGGTCCACCCCTCCTTGTGCTGAAGGGCCTTGGCCACTTGAAGACTTGTGGACTTCAATGCCCAGAATTCCCCAGTCAGCCCTACTAGGCATTATTCTGAGACGCCTGCTACTTTGCCCTGTTTCGGGAATTATAAAGTAGAAGGGAACAATAAGAATCATAAAGTCATCCCTTCCCGTGGTGAAGGGGCCAGCAAAGATCATCAATACTCCCCCATGCCGGTTGAGGAACTCTGGGAGTTGAAGTCTTAAAATTGCCCAGGTTGAGAAACATTTCTTTTGGTACATTATTCTGAGGCACCTGCTACCTCTGGACTGGAGGATGGCCACTGGCTAGTTTTCTTCTTGCAGATGAATGGTTGTCAGATAATTTGACCTTAACTGGGTTTCATCTCAGTCTCCCCCCTCCCTTTTTTAAAAACCCAGTTCGGAAGACTGCCCCGATGCTCACCAGAGGAGACCGTCCGTATCCTCCGGGGCCTGCAGAAAGATGGATGCTGATATAGGAACTCGGTGCAGACAATTCACCATTGAGGGTAGTGTGAGGCATCACCCCAAAGGAAGAACCAAAATGGCTGGTGAAAGAATTCATCGGACTCCGCAAGGCTGTTTTTAGAGAGAAAGGAAAAAGAAGAGGTTTGTTCCTTTCAGCGAAACAGAATACAGGTAGTCCTCGTCTTACGACCGCAATTGAGCCCCAAGAATTCCGTTGCTAAGCGAGACAGTTGTTAAGTGAGTTTTGCCCCGTTTTACAACCTTTTTTTCTCACCAGAGGTGGGCTTAACAACCGGTTTGCCCAGCACTGAAAATGTGGATGTGCGAGTCCTTCCGTGCCTCCCTGCACACCCCTGGGAGCAAAAATGGGCCACGGAGGGATTGCCCCGCCCCCCCGTCCCTCGTTTTGGGCCTAGTAGGCCTCCCTGCACCCCACTGGGAGCAAAAATGGGCCGCGGGGGGAACGCCCCACCCCCCGTCCCTTGTTTTGGGCCCAGTAGGCCTCCCTGCAGCCTCCTGGGAGCAAAAACAGGGCAAGTGGGGACTCCTGGAAAGGCTGGTGCCGGGCCAACCAGCAGTTTAACAACCGGGTCTCCCGAACCGGCCTGAACCGGCTGAATCCCACCATTGGGCCCATACCACCCACCCCAAATTTACCCAGCTCAGGGTACAGCAAATGCCATCCTTATTCCGATGACCTTGGCAAACAGCAAGATTGATATACAGGGACCGGCAGAAATTACTGAAGCAGAAAGCGAGAAATTAAATCAATGACTCACTGATAACATCGGTGGTGGATGGTTTTGCAATCTGTGGCACGTAACTCGAGCCGGGTCGGGGAGTGAGTATTTCGGAGACTGGAGACAAGCTGGCTGATTTGCAAGGAGCTGGATTGGATTCATTCTGGGAAGAAAGGGTTAATTTAAATACTGAAGTGTGCCAAAGGTTTTATCAGTTCGTTTGATGGAACTTCCAGGAGCTATGATAGTCTACCTGAATGGGACAGATTATGGAGGAGGGTATCTTACCTTTCTATCCTGATTGAATTATCTTATTGGTTACTTTCGGGAACAGGACGTGGGGACTTTGACTCCCAGAATTCCCCAGCCAGCATTTGTGGATTTGAAATCCCAGAATTTCCCAGCCTGCATTTATGGACTTCAACTCCCAGCATTCCTTAGCCCACATTTTTGGATTTCACCTTCCAGAATTCCCCAGTCACCACGTGGACTTCAACTCCCAGAATTCCTCAGCGATCATGTTTTCCAAATTTGGCAACTTGTTGAAGTGTGGATTTCAATTTTCCGCAATGCTAGCTGGGGAATTCTGGGAGTTGAAGTCCACACGTTGACTGGAGAAATCTGGAAGCTGAAGTCCACAAATGCTGGCTAAGGAATGCTGGGAACTGAAGTCTACAAATGCTGGCTGAGGAATTCTGGGAGTTGAAGTCCATCATCGATGCTGACTAAGGAACTGGCTAGCCGAACCCTGATTTTTACAGTCCTCCTGCCACCTGCTGCAACCTTGTGCAACCTGGATAGACTTCAGCTCCCATCATTCCCAGCCTAGTTCTAATCTATCCAGGCTGGGAATGATGGGAGCTGAAGTCCAGAGTACCAGTTTGGTGAGAAACATGCCTTGAAAAGAGGAAAGACCCCACAGTCTACATATCCCCTAGCTTCTATCGAACCCCATTCCGCACCGCAGGACTGTTTTTTTTTTAATTCAGGGGAAATTTATTCCCAATCCCATCTTTGCCTCCTTGTCTTGGCTGGGACTGATGGGTTAGGCAGCCCAATTGATGCCGCTCTATTTTCCCACCGCTCCCAAGGTTTACAATTGCTGCAATCTTGCCAGCAGCCATCGATCGAATCTGCACAGCAGGGATGCGGCTCTGAGTGCGTATTTGATCCCTGTGCTGCCCTCTCAAAAGTGCCTCCAGGTCAGCAGCGCCCCACCACTCAACGTCTTTCAGTATCAATCACCTTCCGAGAGGTGTAGTAAGCGCAGGGTTAGAGCTTCCCCTTCCGCATTCCACTGGAGCAGGATGGCCCCAGAGGTGCAATTATGGTATTGAGCCGGTTCTATCTGGTTCGAACAAACTGGTAGAGGCAGCTGCGGGTGGCTCCGCCCACTCGCCCGGATGTAATTACATCCCGTTTATCCAAGGTTTTGACGCTCTGTGCATGCGTGGAAGGCCCCTGAGCCAATGGTGGGTTGCTCCCGGTTTACACCGGTTCTATAGAACCCGTAGTAAAACCAGCGGGAGGCTCCGCCCACTGACCCTGACATCATCAAAACGCTTCTGTGATTACGCAGAAGCTTCTGTGTTTGCGCAGAAGAGCGTGCACAAACGAAGCGAGAGCACGCGTGCGGCCCCATTGCGAACCGGTAGTAAAGGTAAGAAGAACCCACCCCTGCCCTGCGCATGTGCGGACGTGGCGCGTGGGCTCACATTTGCGAACCGTAGTGAAGGTAAGTGAATACCACCCCTGCAGTGGTGGGATTCAAATAATTTAACAACCGGTTCGACCAGGGTCAGGTTGGCTGTCATGGGAAGCGTGGGCCATCCCCGTCTTCCAGCTCCACCACGATGGCCAACCTGACCCTGGGTGAACTGGTTGTAACATTTAAAAGCCCACCCCCCCCACCCCGCTATCAAAGTGGATCCTGGGCGCTGCGCTGCAATGGAGATACAGGAAACGGAGCAGCCAGCCCGAGGGAAGGAGGAGGAGCAGGGAGAAGAAAGAGGGAAAGCGGCCTTCTCCTTCCCTCACACCGGTCACTCCGTTGCCCATTTCGCCATTGCATTGATAGCCGGGGGGGGGGGGGGCTAATTTAACAATCGGTTTGCCTGAAACGGTGCGAACCAGCTGGTCCCCACCGCTATATCACCAATGTCAGCCTGTATTACAAAGGGCTCCTCTGGGTTTGAGGGTGCTTAAGGGTCGGTTCCTCCACAAAGAATCGTTTCAGCTTTTTGAAAGCCGCTTGACATTCCATAGTCCAATTAAGAAGCTGGTCGGTTTGGGCTTTATCCCTCTTCTTCCCATTTTTAGTAGCTCAGTGATGGGCAGTTGCTTTTTGTGAACGGGAATGAACTCTGGTCCAGAACGCAGCCACGCGGGTAATTACGGGAGCTGCATGGCGCTCCCGGATAACACCGCTCCTGCGCGAGCTGCACTGGCTCCCAGTGGTCTTCCGGGTGCGCTTCAAGGTGTTGGTTACCACTTTAAAGCACTCCATGGCATAGGACCTGGATACCTTCGAGACCGCCTTCTGCCACCGACGACCTCCCATCGACCCGTGTGCTCCCACAGAGAGGGCCTCATCGGGGTGCCATCAGCCAAGCAATGCAGGCTGGTGACCCCCAGGGAGAGGGCCTTCTCTGTGGGGGCACCCACCCTCTGGAATCAGCTGCCCCCAGAGATAAGGAGAATCCAAGACCTCCGTGCCTTCCGCCGTGCCCTTAAAACTTTCCTTTTCCAACAAGCAGGGCTGGCCTAACAAATCCTTTTAAATGGTTTTAAATTCGTATGTCTTTTAAATTTTGGGCCAAATTGAGATATTTCCTTTTAATCTGTTCTTAATGTTTGTATTATGTGTTTTTATCTGGCTGTACACCGCCCTGAGTCCCCAGGGAGAAGGGCGGTATATAAATTTGAAGTAAAATAAAATAAATAAATAAACTTGCGAGCGGGTGAAGACCAAGAAGCTCTGCAGTTGTCTTCTGGTTTCGTGGGGCTTCCCACTCTAAATATTGCCTTCACCTTCGGATTGAGGAGAGGACATCTTTCTCTTTCTGTCCTGGCCACTTTTTACAGAGATACGACTGAGAGCGTTTTAACAAACTGCATCACTGTTTGGTTTGGTGGCAGCCGCGCCTCAGGTAGAAAGTCCATACAGAGAGTGGTGAGGACAACGGAGAAGATTATAGAAAGCTCGCTTCCCGTTATTCAGGATGCTGCTTATAAGCGCGATGTGCTTAGAGCTCAAAGTGTTGTGAGAGACCCCACACATCCACCTTACGGTCTATCTGTTTCTGTTGCTCCGCTCTGGGAGGAGGTTTCAAAGTATTTCGAGCAGGATTACCAGATTGTGTAACAGTTTTGTTCCCTAGGCCATCCATCTGGAAAACTCACAGGATTCCTTTTTCTCACCATGGACATCTATACATCCCAACTAGACTGTGTTGTTTCTCTGTGGATATATTATATATGTGCAGTGGTGGGCTGCTGCCGGTTCGGACCGGTTCAGGCGAATTGGTAGTTCCAATAATCAGCTGGCCCCTGGAATGTTGACGCCTTCCTGGAGGAGCTTCGAGCCAGATTCGAGGACCCCAAGCAAGCCCTCCTCTGGCGTTCACATGGTCCAATGATAACACTTTTTTGTTGTCATTATGGGGACGACAGTCCATTTCTCCGTCGAGCACCTGCAGGGGTTACCTTGGCGTTTTTGGAGGCCCTCACGGTCCGTGAACGAAGTCTTGGCATTCCGTTTCCTCCCTACACATTCCACCCTTCTCCCCCCCCTTTTTTTTCCGTTGAATAGTTGAATAGCGATAGAAGCTAGAAGGCAATAAAGCAACTGAATCTTGACACTGTTTGTACCCATCAAGAAAGAGGGGAGGAGGGGGTGAGCAACCTTGGAAAGGAGAGAGGGGTTCTCCTAGGCTACAAAATAAGAAATTAAGGGGGAGGGGAGAGGAACCGGGCTGCAAAATTGATCCCCACTTTCTCCTGTTTTTTTTCCCTTTTAGTCCCCAAGCCAGCTCAGATGGTCTGGTACTCTGGTTCTCTCTCTCTCTCTCTCTCTCTCTCTCTCCCCTCCCTCCCCTCCCCACTCTCTCTCCCCCTGTCTCTCCCTCTCCCTGTCTCTTTCTGTCTCTCTCTCTTTCTCTCTCTCTCTCTTTCTGCCTCTCTCTTTCTGTCTCTTTCTCTTTGTCTCTTTCACTCTCTCTCTATATATATATCCCTCTTTCTCTCTCTAGCTTTTCTCTCTCTCTTTCTCTTTTTCTCTCTCTTTTCCTCTCTCTCCCTCTCCCCGTCTCTCTGTCTCTGTCTCTCTCTCTGTCTCTCTGTCTCTCTCTTTTTCTCTTCTCTCTCCCTCTTTATCTCTCTCTCTCTTTCTGCCTCTCTCTTACTCTCTTTCTCTTTCTCTTTGTCTTTTTCACTCTCTTTCCACTCCCTTTCTCTCTACATATATATCCCTCTTTCTCTCGCTAGCTTTTTTCCTCTTTCTTTTTCTCTTTTCCTGTTTCTCTCTCTCCCCCATCTCTCTTTCCCTCTCTCTGTCTCTTTCTCTCTCTCTCTGTCTCTTTCTGTCTCTCTCTTTTTTCTCTTCTCTCGCTCTACCTTGCTCTCTTTCTCTCTATCTCTCTTTCTGTCTCTCTCTTTCGCTCTCTCTTTCTGTCTGTCTCTTTCTCTCTCTTTCTGTCTCTCTTTCTCTTTGTCTCTTTCACTCTCTCTCTCTCTCTTTCTCTTCACTCTCTCTTTCTCTCCCACTTTTTCTCTTTGCTCTCTTTCTCTCCCTCTCTTTCTCTCTCTCTCTCACACACACACGAAATAACACACAGATTCCTTGGCCAGCCTTCCCCTTCCCCCTCCCTCCCCTTCTGTACGCCTGCCCTAATAGCAATTAATTATACATTAAAATTCTCCCTGGAATTCAAAGCCCTCAGTGGGCTGCTAATTAACGGAGCTCCCCAGCTTTTGAGGAGGGGGCACAGGAAGCCCAGCAGAGCCGAAGGGGGGAAAGGGGAAGGGGAGGGAAGAAAAAGGGAAAACAGGCAGAGAGGGAGCCTAGCAACCGGTGTCACCAGAGCCACAGAATTGCAAAAGCATCTTCCCAGCCCAGATGTTCTCTGTCAGTCTGTCTGTCTGTCTGTCTGGGTCTCCCCATCTTGCCAGCTGCCCCTTTTCATTTCTCTGCAATATTCACTTTTTTTCCCCCCAGTTTCTGGGTTTGGATTTTTGACAAGGCTGAGAATACCTCAATCCTATCTGGTTTATTCGTCCAGGGAGTTGCGCAGACGGAGGTTGGAAACCAGTGGATGTAATTCTCCAATGCAACATGATTTGCTTTTTAGATCTTTTTGCCTTGCGATACAGGCAGTCCTTGAGTTACGACCACAACGGGGCCCAAATTTTCCATTGCTAGACAATGATTAAGTGAGCTTTCAACCATTTTACGGCCTTTTTTTTTTTTTGCCAGAGTTCTTAAGCAATTCCCTGCCGTCGTTAAGTGGATCACATGATCCTTAAGTGACTCTGGCCTCCGTCATTGACTTTGCTTGTCGGCAGCCAGCTGGGAAGGTCACAAAGGGTGATGATCACACAACTCAGGGAACAGTGCATCCATCATAAATACATGCCAGTTGTCAAGCAGGGCCAATTTTGATCCTGTGGCCAGAGGGGTGCTGCAACTGTCCCGTGAAAATGAGTTATAAGTCACTTTTTTCAGCGCCATTGTTAACTTGGAACGGTCACTAAACGAATAGTTCTGAGCAGTGGTGAAATCCAATTTTTTTTTTACTACCGATTCTGTGGATGTGGCTTGGTGGGCGTGGCCGGGGGAAGGATACTGCAAAATCTCCATTCCCACCCCACTCTGGGACCAGCCAGAGGTGGTATTTGCCGGTTCTCCAAACTGCTCAAAATTTCCGCTACCGGTTCTCCAGAACCTGTCAGAACCTGCTGGATTTCACCCCTGGCTCTGAGTCAAGGACTAAAAGTCGGTAGAGATTCTCAGTCACTCAGGTCACGGTTGTCCCAAAGGTGCTTTTTCAGGATGCAACTGGACTTCCCGGTTTTTCTTTGAAGACCTTTCATTGGTAAAATGAGGACCCAGATTGTTGGGGACAATTGCCTGATTCTAAACCGCTTAGAAAAAAGCTAAAAAGCACTGTGAAGTGGTATATGTCTAAGTGCTATTGCTATCATCTATCATCTATCTATCTATCATCTATCTATCTATCTATCTATCTATCTATCTATCTATCTATCTATGTCAGATATTGCCTGCATATGATGCACCAGAGACTAGAAGGGGTTAAGTCTTTACAGACATCACATGTGACTATATCAGCCAATGAACTCTCTTATTGGACTCTTACCTAGAAACCACTTGGATATCTTCCCTTTTTTCTTTCTCTCTCTCTCATCTATCTCTCAGTGAGACAACACCTGAACTTCTCTCTTCTCTCAACATCTGAGTCATACAGTTAGAGTAAAAAAATGTAACAGGACACCCTGTTCATTATCATATGCATGTATATATTTGTAAATAATAAAAACAACCTTTTGAACCTGCAGCTGTATTGACCAAATAACTTCCCCATAGAACCAAATGAGCACGACCATCAATATATATCTGATAATCTATCTATCTATCTATCTATCTATCTATCTATCTATCTATCTATCTATCATCTTTCATTTAATCTGTCTATCTTCTCTCTCTCTTCTCTCTCGCCCTCCCTCTCTCTCTCTCTCACACACACATACTCTCTCCACAGTGATTAGAATGCAGTGCTACAGGCTATCTCTGCTCACAGCCATCAGTTCAGGGGTGGGTTCTCATTTTTTTTTTACTACCGGTTCTGTGGGCGTGGCTTATTTTGTGGGCGTGGCTTTATGGTCATGTGACAATTCTTTAAGATTTAGCAGAGGTACTGGTCTACCAGGCTTTTAACTGCTTGCAGAGCTGTACTGGTCTACTCATTTGTTTTTGGAGGCACTGGTCTACCCATTTATTTTTGCAGGCACCGGTCTACTCATTTATTTTTGGAGGCACTGGTCTACTCATTTACTTTTGGAGGCACCAGTCTACTCATTTATTTTTGGAGGCACTGGTCTACCCATTTGTTTTTGCAGGCATCAGTCTACTCATTTACTTTTGGAGGCACTGGTCTACCCATTTATTTTTGCAGGCATCGGTCTACTCATTTGTTTTTGGAGGCACTGGTCTACCCATTTACTTTTGGAGGCACTGGTCTACCCATTTATTTTTGCAGGCACCAGTCTACTGATTTACTTTTGGAGGCACTGGTCTATCCATTTATTTTTGCAGGCACCAGTCTACTGATTTATTTTTGGAGGCACTGGTCTACCCATTTATTTTTGCAGGCACCGGTCTACTCATTTAATTTTGGAGGCACTGGTCTACCCATTTATTTTTGCAGGCATCGGTCTACTCATTTGTTTTTGGAGGCACTGGTCTACCCATTTACTTTTGGAGGCACTGGTCTACCCATTTATTTTTGCAGGCACCGGTCTGCCCATTTATTTTTGCAGGCACTGGTCTACTCATTTATTTTTGGAGGCACTGGTCTACCCATTTATTTTTGCAGGCATCGGTCTACTCATTTATTTTTGGAGGCACTGGTCTACCCATTTATTTTTGCAGGCATCGGTCTACTCATTTGTTTTTTTGAGGTATTGGTCTACCACCACCCTGCCTTTTAACACTGATCAGCTGTAGGGCGGCCCTTTGAAGCCCCGCAGCAAGAGTTTAAGCAGTTTTTTTCCTTCTAGCTGATCAGCTGGGACTCAGGAGGCAGCAATAGATTGGGGGTGGGGCCAAATAAAAGGTAAGAATAATGAGGGGGGATGCAGAGGGGGGCAGAACCGGTTCGGTGACATCATATCGTCACCGCTACCCGGCTTGGCGGAACCAGAAGGAACCGGGCGGAACCCACCACTGTATCAGTTTGATCCTAACTGGCTCAAGGTTGATTCAGCCTTCCATCCTTCCGAGGTCGGTTAAATGAGGACCAAGATTGTTGGGAACAATACGCTGACTCTGTAAACCATTTAGAAAGGGCTGTAAAACACCATGGGGGCAGTATATAAATCTAAGTGCTATTGCTAAAAGATAAATCAGCTATCCATTCAAGGAGTGCGGGAAGTCACGTAGAGACTTGTCCATGAGTTATAACCACCTTTCCACTTACAAATTCAGGTCCTTGCCTTTGAGAGGTGTGGGGCTGCGGCTGGATGCCAGCGAGGCTGGACTGTTCGTAAAGCCCCTTTGGCTGGGCAGGAGCTGGACAGCAGAGGTGCACAGTGGGCTCCCGTGCTCAGAAGGAAGGTCCTGGAAGGGAGGGGAAAAAAATGGTTTCATGCCTTCAGTTTTGCCGAGATATTCGGCACAATAGGGAACCGCTGCAAAAATTACAGGTAGAGCTTTAAAAATAGAAAAGATTGGATTGAGCCATTGCAGAATGAAAAGCTGACAAAGAGTCTTTACAGCAGGAGTCTCCAACCTTGGCAACTTTAAGCCTGGCGGACTTCAACTCCCAGAATTCCCCAGCCAGCTAAGGTAAGCTGGCTGGGGAATTCTGGGAGTTGAAGTCCGCCAGGCTTAAAATTGCCACGGTTGCAAACCCCTGCTTTAGAGAACATGTAATCTCATACAGGTAGTCCTTGACTTACAACCATTTGTTTAGTGACCGTTCCGAGTGACAACGGCACTGAAAAAAGTGGCCAAGGACCGTTTTTCACACTTAACGACCGTTACGGCGGCATCCCCGGGGTCATGTGATCAAAACCCATCCACTTCTTTGCAACAGATTCATCTTTATGACCGTTGCAGTGTCCAAGGGGTTATGTGATCCCCTTTTGAGACCTTTTGACCAAAAGGGAAGCCAGATTCACTTAACGACCATTAATTACTTAACAATGGCAGTGATTCACTTAACACCTGTGGCAAGGAAGACCGTAAAATGGAGCAATACTCACTTAGCAATGGATGGAAACTAATCAAGGAGAGAAGCAACCTAGAAATAAGGAGAAATTTCCTAACAGTAAGAACTTGCCTCCAGAAATTATGGATGCTCCAACACTTGAGGCTTCTAAGAAGAGATAGGACAACCATTTGTCTGAAATGGTGTAGGGTCTCCTGCCTGAGCAGGGGGTTGGACTAGAAGACCTCTAAGGCCCCTTCCAACTCTTGTTATTTTGCTATCTGGGACTAAGAGAGGTAGAAGGACGCATTTCATAATTAAATTCAGCCTCTTCCCAACTGGTACCCTCCCTAGATGTTGGATCTTAAATCTCTAGAATTCTTTGGATCTTCTGGAAGTTGAATTCGAACATCTGGAGATCTACCAAACAATGGATGGCTGATTTCACTTCTGGGGAATGTGTGAAAGGCCTGAGCAGGTTTTCTGCTTTGTCTTTCTTGCTTTCCCTCAGTGTCAACAGAGAAAAGGGAACTCAACCATGTGCAGCCTCCGTTGGTGCCAAGGAAAATAAAAGCCAAGAATGCTTTGAACTGGTGGGAGGGAGAAAAAAAAAACCCACATGAAGCAGAACATTTTTATAAAACAGGCGGGGCAAAAGAAGCCTCTTAGCTGGGCCCAAACAAGAGTAGCCTGAGAGATGGTGAAATGATGATTTTTTTTTTGAAGGTGCCCTGCAGGAAGATTGATTTGCATTTTCTCCCTGTTGTTTCTCATTCAATTTGATGGGGAGGGAGGGAGGAAGGGAGGGAGGGAGGGAGGGAGGAAGGAAGGAAGGAAGATGGGAGGAAGGGAGTGAGGAAACAGGAAAGTAGGAGGTGGAGGAAGGAAGGAAAGAAGTGAGGGAGAGAAGAAAGCGAGCGAGAGGAGAAAGAGACAGAAAGGGAGGGAGGGAGGAAGGAAGGAAGGAAGGAAGGGGAAAGGGAAAGGGAAAGGAAAGGGAAAGGGAGGGAGGGAGGGAGGAAGGAAGGAAAGAAGGAAGATGGGATGGAAGGGAAACAGGAAAGTAGGAGGTGGAGAAGGAAGGAAGAAAATGAGGGAGAGAAGAAAGCAAGAGAGAGAAAGAGACAGAAAGGGAGGGAGGGAGGGGAGAGAGGAAGGGGAAAGGGAAAGGGAAGGGAAAGGGAGGGAGGGAGGGAGGGAGGGAGGAAGATGGGAGGAAAGGAGGAAACAGGAAAGTAAGAGGTGGAGGAAGGAAGGAAGAAAATGAGGGAGAGAAGAAAGCAAGAGAGAGAAAGAGTCTTTATGCAATTGTAAAAGCTGTCTTGTGGTGTTTTTTTTTTGTTAGAAAAAAAAAGAAAGCATGGAGGCAGGGAGGAAGGAAGGAAAGAAAGAAGAAGAAAAGAAGGGGAAGGGAGGCAGGGAGGAAGGAAGGAAAGAAAGAAAGAAGGAAAGAAGGGGAAAGAAGAAGGGGAAAGGGGAAGAAAGAAAGGAAAGAAAAGCAAAAAGGAGGGGGAGGGGGAGGGAGAGAGGGGGGAAGTGGTGCTTATACCTATTTGGCAGAGAGCTGGGCAAGGGGTGGGGTGTGAAGACTCCCCCTCCTTTCCCGCCACATTCATTTCTCCCGCTCTCGGCAGCCTCCCACGCTTTCATGCAGCCCGAAGGAAAGGACCCGCGGAGGGAATCTCTTGGGAAACGAGAACAGCTGCCAGGTGTGGCTGGGCTGTCAGAGCGATAGAAATATCTCTGAGCAGCCATAACTGCCCCATCCACCACCTCCCGCCACAACCTGAACTCAAGGAATTTGAGGAATTTGAAAGGAATTCACAAGCTCCTCCAAAATGAGGTGGAAAATGAGAGGGGGGGAGGGAGGGGGGGAAGAGAAAGAGAGAGAAGGGGGAGGGAGGGGGGAGAGAGAGAAAGAGAGAGAGGGAGGGAGAGAGGGAGGGAGAGAGAGAAAGAAAGAGAGGGGGAGGGAGAGAGAGGGAGGGAGAGAGAGAGAAAGAGAGAAGGGGGAGGGAGGGGGAGAGAAAGAAAGAGAGAAGGGGGAGAGAGGGAGGGAGAGAGAGAAAGAAAGAGAGGGGGGAGGGAGAGGGAGAGAGAGAGAGAAAGAGAGAAGGGGAGGGAGGGAGAGAGAAAGAGAGAGAGGGAGGGAGAGAGAGAAAGAAAGAGTGGGGGAGGGAGAGGGAGGGAGAGAGGGAGGGAGAGAGAGAAAAAGAGAGGGGGGAGGGAGAGAGAGGGAGGGAGAAAGAGAAAGAGAGAAGGGGAGGGAGGGGGAGAGAGAGAGAGAGGGAGGGAGAGAGAGAGAGAAAGAAAGAGAGGGGGAGGGAGAGGGAGGGGGAGAGAGAGAAAGAGAGGGAGGGAGGGAGGGAGAGAAAGAGAGAGGGGGAGGGAGGGAGAGAGAGAAAGAGAGAGAGGGAGGGGGAGAGAGAGAAAGAGAGGGAGGGAGAGGGAGGGGGGGAGAGAGAAAGAGAGGGAGGGAGGGAGAGAGAGAATTTAGGCATCGAGGTAAAGGGAATCCTCAACTTACGACCACAACTAAGCCCAAAATGTACGTTGCTAAGCAAGACATTCATTTAGTGAGTTTTGCCGCACGTTATGACTTTTCCCGCCACATTTGCAAAGTGCTATCCCTGCCGTTCTTCAATTACTAACACCATTGTTCAGTGAATCTGGCTCCCTTGTTGTCTTTGCTTGGCCACAAAAAGGGACTCACACAACCCCCGGGACACTCTGTAACCGTCATAAATATGAGTCAATCGTCAGGCGGCCGGATGTAAATCACGTGACCTCCCCACCCCCCAGGGGATGCTGCCAGGGTCCTAAAAATGGAGATAAGTCACTTTTCTGCCGTTGAAAATTCCAAACGGTCACTAAACGAACTGTTGTAAGTCGAGGGCAACCTACACTTTATATGCCCCTCCTTAATTCCGACGGAAAGTCCTTAATTCCCATTTCTGAAAAATGTGCATTCCTTCCAGCCTGTTCCCCCCCCCCCCCCCCCCCCCATTTTTCAGGGGATTAAACCCATCCTGGGATTCCACAGGCATCCATCCGCAAGGAACACATTTTATTTTTCCAACCCGGCACTTAAGAAAACCTCCAACAACACATTTCTGGTGTCAGGTGGCTCGCACGCCTCGCCTCGCTCTTCCCAGCCCAACCCCAGATTGCTGCTTGAATGCCTATATTACAGTTTCCTTTCTTGGTTTTAATCGTTCCCGATTCTCTCGGGAGCAAACGGTTTTCGACACACTTCTGCGGAATGCAAAATCAACGTTCCTTTCCTATCCTTGGGTTTTTTATTATTATTATTTTTTTTTTTTTTGCAGAAATTCCAAAGACGTGTAACGTACGGCTGCTGGTTTTCTCACCTTTTCGGAAGAAAAAAGGTTGTGGTGGTGGCCAGGGGTTATCCACTAGCTATGTTCCCACAGGTTGCATTTAACCGGGTTAGATTAAAGAGCTGGTAGCTGCACTATATCCATTAGTTTGGTTTTAACGCCGATTTAATCCTGGCTTTTCGGTGGCTTGGCTGGATCTGTTAAATTCAGGGGGTTTTTTGGGCTGGTTCGTGAATTGTGCATAACCAGAAGAGGTTAACCCCAATGCCAACCGAATCATGGATAGGAAGGTGCCTCAAAGGACATCTAGTGTAATATTGCTTGCTTGCTGAGTGTAATATTCAATCAATCAATCAATCAATCAGAATAGAGCTTGAAGGGACCTTGGAGGTCTTCTAGTCCAACCTTTTGCTCAAGCAGGAAACCCTACACAATTTGAGACAAATGGCTGTCCAGTCTCTACTTAAAAACCTCCAGTCATGAAGCACCCACAACTTCTGGGGACAAGTCCTTCCACTGATTAATTGTCCTCACGGTTAGGAAGTTTCTCCTTAATTCCAGGTTGTTTCTCTCCTTGACAATAGAATAGAATAGAATAGAACAGAATAGAATAGAACAGAGTAGAGTAGAATAGAATAGAAAATAGAATAGAATAGAATAGAATAGAATAGAATAGAATAGAATAGAATAGAACAGAGTAGAATAGAATAGAACAGAGTAGAGTAGAGTAGAATAGAAAATAGAATAGAATAGAATAGAACAGAGTAGAATAGAGTAGAATAGAATAGAATAGAATAGAACAGAGTAGAATAGAATAGAATAGAACAGAGTAGAGTAGAATAGAAAATAGAATAGAATAGAACAGAGTAGAATAGAGTAGAGTAGAATAGAATAGAATAGAATAGAATAGAATAGAGTACAGTAGAGTAGAATAGAATAGAATAGAATAGAACAGAGTAGAGTAGAATAGAAAATAGAATAGAATAGAGTACAGTACAGTAGAGTAGAGTAGAATAGAATAGAATAGAAAATAGAATAGAATAGAGTAGAGTAGAGTAGAATAGAATGGAATAGAATAGAAAATAGAATAGAATAGAATAGAGAATAGAATAGAATAGAGTAGAGTAGAGTAGAATAGAAAATAGAATAGAATAGAAAATAGAGTATAGAGGAGAATAGAATAGAGTAGAATAGAATAGAGTAGAGTAGAGTAGAGTAGAATAAAATAAAATAGAATAGAGTAGAATAGAATAGAATAGAAAATAGAATAGAGTAGAGTAGTGTAGAGTAAAATAGAATAGAGTAGAGTAGAGTAGAGTAGAAAATAGAATAGAATAGAGTAGTGTAGAGTAGAGTAGAATAGAATAGAATAGAGTAGAGTAGAATAAAATAGAATAGAATAGAATAGAGTAGAATAGAATAGAAAATAGAATAGAATAGAGTAGTGTAGAATAGAATAGAATAGAGTAGAGTAGAGTAGAAAATAGAATAGAGTAGTGTAGAGTAGAATAGAATAGAGTAGAATAGAAAATAGAATAGAATAGAGTAGTGTAGAGTAGAATAGAATAGAATAGAATAGAAAATAGAATAGAATAGAGTAGTGTAGAGTAGAATAGAATAGAATAGAAAATAGAATAGAGTAGAGTAGAGTAGAGTAGTGTAGAGTAGAGTAGAGTAGAATAGAATAGAATAGAATAGAATAGAATAGAAAACAGACTAGAGTAGAGTAGAGTAAAGTAGAGTAGAATAGAACAGAGCTTGAAGGGACCTTGGAGGTCTTCTAGTCCAACCCCCCGCCCAAGCAGGAGACCCTATTGCCCTAACCCTAACCCCAATGCCAACTAAATCATGGATAGGAAGGAGCCTCAGAGGACATCTAGTGTAATATTCAATCAAACAATCAATCAATCAGAATAGAGCTTGAAGGGACCTTGTAGGTCTTCTAGTCCAACCCCTTGCTCAAGCAGGAGACCCTATTACAATGTGAGACAAATGGCTGTCCAGTCTCTTCTTGAAAACCTCCAGTGATGAAGCACCCACGGCTTCTGAAAGGCAAGCTGTTCCACTGGTTAATTGTTCTCAATTAGCCAGTGGAATTAATGTCTTAATTAATTAAGATAATTAATTAGTTAACAATCAACAATTGCTCATTGTAGATTCCACTACCGATAGTCCTCAAGTCAAGACAACTGGGACCGGAATTCGCCTTGCTACGTAAGGCCTTTGTTAAGGGAGTCATGCCCGATTTTTATCATCTTTTTGCCAGGGTTGTTAAGCGAACCGCTGCAGTGGGTAAATGAATCATGCGGTTGTAAAGCGAATCCGGCTTCCCTTCCCCCCGCACCTCGACTTTGCTTGTCGGAAGCTGGCTGGGAAGGTTGCAAACTGTGAGCACGTAACCCTGGGATGCTGTCACTAGTGCAACCGTCATAAATTCATGCTGGTTACTAAGCACCCAATTTTTGATCCTGTGACCCTTGGGGAATGCTGCAACCGTTGTAAGTGTGAGGACTGATGCTAAGTCACTTTATCCAGTGCTGTTGCAACTTCAAAAGGAATCTCTGGCAGACTTTTAGCTAAACAGTTTGGGATGAAGACCCTTGGAAAGGTGTAGGAGTTAGGAATGGATTTCCAGAAGAAAAATAGCAGATTACAGGAACCAATAGCACTAACTCAGGTGACTCTGAGGACACAGAGAAACCTCCAAGTGCTTCAAGAACCCTCTAAAAGGATGCAAATGACCAGCTGTCTGCAAGGAATATACCGTACTTTTCGGAGTCTAAGATGCACTTCTTATATAAATCTATTTCTGGCTCGTTAGCCATCACCAGTAAGCCACACCCACATCTCATGTATCCTCCCTGTAAAGGTACAATATCTATTTTCTTACTTCTTCGTAGTATTTATGTGTTTTTCCTCTAGCCAGGTTTTTCCTACGTAACCAAGGTTTTTCTGCAGCCCTAGCTCAGTGCTAGAGGTGCCATCAGTGCCATCTCTCTCTCTCATCTATCTATACATCATCTCTCTCTCTATCTATCTATACATCCATCCATCCATCCATCCATCCAAATATTTATCTAATATTTTACTTCTACTTTAATTAGAAGGCACCACAATACGTCTCTGTGCCAGAGATGAAAATTCAACTTAAAACGAGAATGAAAACTGAATCTAAACCAAACTAAAACTGGCAGGTTAAATGTAGGACGGTTTGACACACACACATACCCCAAAACTGAATCTGAGTATTTTTCCTAAAAATACCAAGTAGGGCAGTGTTTCCCAACTTTGGCCACTTTAAGATGCGTGGACTTCAGTTCCCAGAATTCCCCAGCCAGCAAAGCTGGCTGGGGAATTCTGGGAGTTGAAGTCCACGCATCTTAAATTGGTTAAGGTTGAGAAACCTTGGAGCAGGGTAAAACTTCAAAAGGGCTCTATATTGCCATTCAATTTTCCTTTTTTTTTTTTTTTTTTTTTGCAAGCAAAACACGCCGATTCCCAAATTATCCCAGTTTTGCAAAATCCAATCAGAGTCAGAACAGAAAAAGAATAACAGCATTGGAAGGGACCTTGTAGGACATCTAGTCCAACCCCCTGTCCAAGCAGGAGACCCTACACCATTTCTGACCGATGGCTGTCCACTCCCTTCTTAAAAACCTCCAGTGATGAAGCTCCCACAACTTCTGAAGGCAATTTCTGTTCCATGGGTCGATTTTTCTCCCTGTCAGAAAAATTCTCCTTATATCTTGGTTGAATCTCTCCTTGATCAGTTTCCATCCATTATTCCTTGTCTGGCCTTCAGGGGCTTTGGAAAATAGCTTGACCCTGTCCTCTCTGTGGCAGCCCCTCAAATATTGGAAGACTGCTATCCTGTCTCCCCTGGTCCTTCTCTTCACTAGACTAGCTATGCTCAATTCCTGCAACCGTTCTTCATATGTTTTAGTCTCCAATCCCCTCATCATCCTGGTTGCTCTTCTCTGCACTTTTTCTAGAGTCTCAACAACTTTTTTATAGTGTGGTGACCAAAACTGGATGCAGTATTCTAGGTGTGGTCTTACTAAGGCTTTATAGAGTGGTATTAGTATCTCAGTTGATCTTGATTGAATCCCTCTGTTAATGCAATTTAGGATTGCATTGGCTTTTTTTTGGCTGTTGCTGCACACTGTTGGTTTTATTATTATATTTACAGTAGCGGCCAAAATTGTGGAAACCATTTGGGAAAAGTGTATTTTCTAAAACTAGCTAATAACACCACTTTTTTTTTTTTTTTGGAGTAGTACCATAAAATGATTTATCAATGGAAATATAGCTTAATCAAGACTGTAATGCAATCACTTTTATGAAGGATTTGCTATTAGAATAGCAGTTACAGTATAAAGAAGAACAGTGAAACACGTAGAAAAAACGAGATATACAAAAATGATCACCATAGAAAAAAAGAGATATACAAAAATGATCCCCATGTCAGTTAATATTTAGTTGGATAACCTTTAGCATGAATGACGGCCTTACAACGTCTTCCCATGGAGTGAACCAAGTCTTTGAGTTCTGCAGCTGTTAGAATGTGAAACCAAGATTGAATGATTGCTTCTTTTAACTGGGGTTTATTGCTGGATTGTTTCTGACTAACAAGTTTCTTTAGTCGGCTCCATAGATTTTCAATTGGGTTAAGAAGGTCTGGGCTATTCCCAGGCAATTCCAGCAGTGGAATAGGATTATCTTGAAACCAGGGGTGGGTTCTAAAATTTTTTACTACCGGTTCTGTGGGCACGGATTATTTTGTGGGCATGGCTTGGTGGGGGTAATGTGATTGGGTGGGTATGGCCAACTTTTTTTTTTTTAACTTTTAAAAGCATTTTTTTCTACAACCTTAAGAGGTTGCAGAAAAAAATGCTTTTAAAAGCCTCTGACGATCAGGCAACTCAGCTGGGATCGCCAGAGGCTTTTAAAGGCATTTTTTTTTCCTACAACCTTTTCGGCCGAAGAGGTTGTAGAAAAAATGCTTTTAAAAGCCTCTGACTATCCCAGCTGAGCCGTGCGATCATCAGAGGCTTTTTTTTTTTAACTTTTAAAAACAGTTTTTGGGCTGAAGAGGTTATAGAAAAAAATGCTTTTAAAAGTAAAAAAAAAAGCCTCTGATGAGATGGGCGGGGTAAGCGAGCGGCAACTGGGCCGGGGACCGTTTCGGGGGGTGTGGCCAGCCAATGTTATTACTGGTTCTCCGAACTACTACAAATTTTTACTACCGATTCTTGCGAACTGGTGCGAACTTGGAGCAACCCACCACTGCTTGAAATTCCAAAAAACATGGTGTTATTAGCCATCAAACCTCAAAAATACACTTTTCCCAAACTCCCTCTTGGAGTCAGTCACCCAGGCCAGAGAGAATAGAATAGAATAGAATAGAATAGAATAGAATAGAATAGAATAGAATAGAATAGAATAGAATAGAATAGAATAACAGAGTTGGAAGGGACCTTGGAGGTCTTCTAGTCCAACCCCCTGCTTAGGTAGGAAACCCTCCACCACTTCAGACAAATGGTTATCCAACATCTTAAAAGCTTCCAGTGTTGGAGCATTCACAACTTCTGGAGGCAAGTAGTTCCACTGATTAATTGTTCTAACTGTCAGGAAATTTCTCCTTAGTTCTGGGGTGCGTCTCTCCTTGATTAGTTTCCACCCATTGCTTCTTTTCCTACGCTTAGGTGCTTTGGAGAATAGCTTGACTCCCTCTTCTTTGTGGCAGCCCCTGAGATATTGGAAGACTGCTATCATGTCTCCCCTAGTCCTTCTCTTCATTAAACTAGACATACCCAGTTCCTGCAATCGTTCTTCATATGTTTTAGCCTCCAATCCCCTAATCATCTTTGTTGCTCTTCTCTGCACCCTTTCTAGAGTCTCAACATCTTTTTTACACCGTGGCGACCAAAACCGGATGCCGAATTCCAAGTGTGGCCTTACCAAGGCTTTATAAAGTGGTATTAACACTTCGCGTGATCTTGATTCTATCCCTCTGTTGATGCATCCTAGAACTGTGTTGGCTTTTTTGGCAGCTGCAGCACACGGATGGCTCATATTTAAATGGTTGTCCACTAGGACTCCAAGATCCCTCTCACAGTTAATACTATTGAGAAAGGTACCACATATACTGTACCTGTGCATTTTGTTTTCCTTGCCTAAATGTAGAACCTTCCTTTTTTTACCATTGAATTTTATTTTGTTAGATAGGGCCCAATGTTCAAGTCTGTCAAGATCCTTCTGTATCTTGAGCCTATCTTCTGGAGTGTTGGCTATTCCTGCCAGCTTGGTGTCATCTGCAAATTTGATGAGTTCCCCATCTATCCGCTCAGAAGATTTGGTCTTCCGAGACTATGGGCTCGTGCTGGAGCCTGTATAGGACACTGTATATTTGTCTTCATTCGTAATCCCAGTTTTCCTGACCTGCCATCATTCTGATATTCTCCTTCAACTTGAGACAAACCTTTCCGTGAACCTTTTAAATTACAGCTGCCTGAACTGCATACAATCCTCCCAATTTGCACAACATGTATAAAACATGTTGTGCAAATCCAGCAAAATCTGTCTCTCTCTTTCTCTGTCTCTCTCTGTCTCTCTCTCTTTGTCTCTGTCTCTTTATCTCTCTCTGTGTATCTCTGTGTGTGTGTCTCTCTCTCTGTCTCTCTCTCTGTGTCTCTCTCTCTGTGTCTCTCTGTGTGTGTCTCTCTCTCTGTCTCTCTGCCTGTCTGTCTGTGTGTGTGTGTGTCTCTGTCTCTCTCTCTCTGTCTCTGTCTCTCTGTCTCTGTCTCTCTTTCTCTGTCTCTCTCTGTCTCTCTCTCTGTGTCTCTCTCTCTCGGTCTCTCTGTGTGTCTCTGTCTCTGTCTTTGTCTCTGTCTCTCTGTCTGTCTCTGTCTCTCTCTCTGTCTCTCTGTGTGTCTCTCTCTCTGTCTCTGTCTCTCTCTCTGTCTCTCTTTCTCTGTCTCTCTGTGTCTCTCTCTCTCTGTCTCTCTGTGTGTCTCTGTCTCTGTGTCTCTGTCTCTGTCTCTCTCTCTGTATGTGTGTCTCTCTCTCTGTCTCTGTGTCTCTGTGTCTCTGTGTCTCTGTCTCTCTGTGTGTCTCTGTCTCTGTGTCTCTCTCTGTCTCTCTGTCTCTGTCTCTCTGTGTGTCTCTGTCTCTCTGTGTGTCTCTGTCTCTGTGTCTCTGTCTCTGTCTCTCTCTCTCTCTCTCTCTCAAAGGAAGAGAGAGAGTGTGGAGGGGGAGGAAAGGATAAGAAAACAAAGCAGAATGTGAAGATTGAGGGGCTGTTTTTGTCTTTTTTTTTCTTTTCCTATTTGCAGGGAGAGTTTTCAAGCCAAACTTTTAACGTTTATTTTTCAATGTGTTTCAGTCCGTCTTTGGGTTTAGGTGAGATGTGTGCGGCTTTGATCCCAGGCTGGGCAGATTCCAGGCGCTGCACAAAGTGGGTATTTGTGGGGCACCGATTGGCACAAAGGAAGGAAAATCCAGATGCAAATACTCAATGGCGTTTTCTACGGAGGTGGGGAGAATGCAAATGCTTCCACGTTCCTGCAGGGATAAAAATGCACCGAGGGAGCAATAGGCCACCCAGGTCAAAGAGCCACAGCTTTCATCTTGCCAGAAGTCAGAAGGAAGCGGCTGGCCTGACCCCCGCAATGAGCCCGGAGTGTAATTAAGACTTTAAAAAAAGGGGAAAGTGCAAAGCTGCGTGGAGAAATAAAGCGATGGATGGTGAAACCGCCCGGAATCCAACCACTTTGAAGTCCCTGCATAATTTAGCACGGAAACCTCCTGAGAGCTGCTCGTGCCTACAGCAGCCGCCAAAGCTTCCCACAGAATGGAGTCGTTACCACCACCAGCACCCCACGTACCTCATCCACAATCAGGTTGCAATCACTCTTCTCTCCATCGCTTTCCTGCAAGACAGCCAGGAAAAAGAAATGGGGAAGGAAGGAAAGAGGAGAGAGAGAGAGAGAAAGGTAGGTAGGAAGGTAGGAAGGTGAGAGAGAGGGAGGGAAGGGAAGGGAACGGAAGGGAACGGAGGAAGGGAGGAAGAGAGGAAGGAGGGAAGGAAGGAGGGAAGGAAAAAAGAGAAGAAGGAAGGAAGGAGAGAGGGAAGGAGGAAGGGAAGGAAAGAAGTAGCGAAGGAAGGAAAGGAAGAGAAGGAGAAAGGGCGGGAGGGAAGGAGGAAGGGAGGAAAGAAGGAAGGAAAAAGAAGAGAAGGGATAAGAAAGAAGGAAGGATGGATGGAAGGAAGGAAGGAGGGAGGGCAGGAAGGAAGTAGGGAAGGAAGGAAGAAAAGTGAAAAAAAGGAGAAAGGGAAGGAGGAAGAAAGGAAGGAAGGAAGTAGGGAAGGAAGGAAGAAAAAGGAAGAGAAGGAAAAAGGGAAGGAGGGAAGGAGGAAGAAAGGAAGGAAGGAGAGAAAAAGAGAAGGGAGAAGAAGGAAGGAAGTAGGGAAGGAAGGAAAAGGAAGAGAAGGAGAAAGGTTGGGAGGGAAGGAGGAAGGGGGGAAAGAAGGAAGGAAAAAGAAGAGAAGGGAGAAGAAGGAAGGAAGGAGGGAGGGAGGGAAGGAAGGAAGGAGGGAAGGAAGGAAGGGAAGAGAAGGAGAAAGGACAGGAGGGAAGGAGGAAAGGAGGAAGGAAGGAAAAAGAAGAGAAGGGAGAAGATGGAAGGAAGGTAGGAAGGATGAAAGGAGGGAGGGAGGGAGGGAAGGAAGAAAGGAAGTAGGGAAGGAAGGAAAAGGAAGAGAAGGAGAAAGGGAGGGAGAGAAGGAGGAAGAAAGGAAGGAAGGAAGGAAAGAAGTAGGGAAGGAAGGAAGAAAAAGGAAGAGAAGGAAAAAGGGAAGGAGGGAAAGAGGAAGAAAGGAAGGAAGGAGGGAAAAAGAGAAGGGAGAAGAAGGAAGGAATGAGGGAGGGAAGGAAGGAAGGAGGGAAGGAAGGAAGGGAAGAGAAGGAGAAAGGGAGGGAGAGAAGGAAGGAAGAAGGAAGGAAGGAAGGAAGGAAGGAAGGAAGGAAGGAAGGAAGGAAGGAAAATCGTCAATTTTGCACCATCCCTGACAGAATGTTTCAAACGAAAACAGAAAGATGGACAGGAAACCTTCCCAGCTGCTAATGAACCACCTTTGATGTAAATCAGTGGGGAAACTCCTGGCAAAATGTGGCCCCACTCTCTATTTTTGCAGCACAAAAACTGCATCTCCTGGGGGGTGGAAAATAAACTCTGGGGTTGCTAAGAGGCAGCCCCAACTTGATGGTATCAAACCAATTAATCCAGACGATGAAATTCAGTCGCCAAATCTCCAGATCTCAGCAGGGAGATGCCAGTTCTATTTCAAAAAGCAAATTAATCCTCTGATACGACTGAGTTGAACTTGGCCTCCAACCCATGAGCCTGGCTGCCCATCTGAGGACCTGGACATCCCCGGTTCTTAATCCCGGGTTCGAATTCAGTGCTTCCCAAACGTTTGTCCTTCATTCCCCAAAACTGCTTATTAGAAAGTCTTATTAAACTCAGAGGACCGGTTATAACAGGAGTCTCCAACCTTGGCAACTTTAAGATTTGTGGACTTCAACTCCCAGAGGAGTTGAATCCACAAGTCTTAAAGTTGCCAAAGTTTTTTTTTTTTTAATTTGATTTATATGCCACCCTTCTCCGGAGACTCAGGGCGGCTTACAATGTGCTCAGCAATACCTTCATCCTTTTGTATATTTATACAAAGTCAGCTTATTGCCCCCACAACTGGGTCCTCATTTCACCTACCTTAGAAAGGATGGAAGGCTGAGTCAACCTTGAGCCTTGGTGAGATTCGAACCTGCAGTAATTTCAGGCAGCTGGTCTTAATAACCATCTTAATAACAGGGTGCCTTAAACCACTGTACTACCAAGGCTCAAGTTGGAGACTCCTGGGTTATAATTTCCTTCCTTTTCCACCCCCTTGTAACAGTCACTGAATGAATGATCCTCACCGATGAACTTGCTATATTACAGGGTAGTCCTCAATTTACGACCGCAATGGAGTTCAACATTGCCATCGCTAAGTGAGACCGTTGTTGAGTTTTGCCCCATTTTACCACCTTTCTTGCCGGAGCTGTTCAGTGAATCCCTGCGGTTTTTAAGTTTAGCTTCACGGGTTGTTAAGTGAATCCAGTTTCCCCCATTGACTTTGCTGGTCAGAAGGGGATCACATGACACCCCCCCTCCCCCAGCAGACACTGCGACCGTCCTAAATAACGAGTCAGTTGCCAAACATCCTGAATTTTGATCACATGACCAAAATGAAAAAGAGACACTCACATAACCTCCTACCTCTTCTTTGTCCTGCAGCTTGGCCTTCGCCCTGCTATCTTCGCCCCGTTCTTCACCTTGGATACTCTCTGGAGGAGACGCAGAAGTGCTCTACAGGTTGCGGAGACGAGAAAGAGGCAAATTAATGAACGGCAAGAAGCAAGCGGGGAAAACAGAGGCCCATTTCTGGTGCTTCAAATCAGGGGTCTCGGATCTTGGCAACTTGTAAGACTTGTGGACTTCAACTCCCAGAATTCTCCTTGGCATGGCCTGGCGGAGGAATTCTGGGAGTTGAAGTCCGCAAATCGTAAAGCTCACAAGGTTGGAGACCTCCTGCTCCAAATCATGAGACGGTGGCTATTATTTAATTACAAGTAAGATTACTTTTTCCTCCCCTCCCCCCTTCTGGGAGTTGAAGTCTTAACCTAGCCATCTTAAACTAGCCAAGATTGAGAAACTCTGTTCTAGGTTCTTCAATCCACAGCTTTTTCCAGCTGGTTGAATTACAACCAAAGGCAGGGGTGAAATTCAGCAGGTTCTGACAGGTTCTGGAGAACCGGGTAGTGGAAATTTTGAGTAGTTTGGAGAACCAGTAAAGATCACCTCTGGCTGGCCCCAGAGTGCAGTGGGAATGGAGATTTTGCAATATCTTTCGCCCAGGAGTGGGGAGGGAATGGGGATTTTGCAGTACCCTTCCCCTGCCACGCCCACCAAGCCACACCATGCCCACCAAGCCACACCCACAGAACCGGTAGTAAAAAAAAATTGGAATTCCACCACTGACCAAAGGATCTCAGCCATCGTTGGCATGGGCTGGGAATCCTGGGATCTGTAGTCTATCTTCACCAGCCTACAGCCTGTGATCACCCTTCCCCCACCTCAGATAGGCCATCTGCCTCTCCCACCAGTATTGTAAAAGGGAATTTTGTAATTTTCCCGATTCAAGGTGTAAGCCATTCAGAATCATTCAGGGGACAGTCGGCAGCTCTGAAATCCAATACCGACCAATGAGGAAAATATAGAGTTAAACCAGAATGATACAAAACATCATTGTAAAACCAACATTGTAGGCCTCTCCAGAGTTGCCCTGTGCTAAGATGGATGGCCAATAAACGTAATAAATAAATAATAAATAAAACCTGGTCAGGTTCCCCCACCCCACCCCCCCGAAATTTTCCCATGTGTTTGTGTGTTTGCTTTGCAGAACCGGTCACCAAAAACCTGGTTCCTTTTTCCAAGCAGATGAGAAGAGAGTTGAAAAAAACCGGGACTGATTGTCTGAGGTTCCTCTATATTATTATTTATTAATATTATTATTCATCCCCCATTTATTATTTTATCTTCCCGTTATTACTTTATAAGTAACTCAAGGCAACAAAACGTACATTAATATTCCTTCCTTCTCTCATTTTTCCCACAATAACAATCTTGTGAGGTGGGTTTGGCTGAGAGAGCGTGAGTAATCTAAAATCACCCAGCTGGATTTTATGGCCTAAAACAGGACTAGAACTCCCAGTCTCCTGGTGATTGGCCCAAAGTCACCCAGCTCTCTTTCCTGCCTAAGATGGGACTAGAACTCACCATCTCCTGGTGATTGGCCTAAAGTCACTCAGTTGGCTTACCTGCCTAAGATAGGACTAGAATTCACAATCTCCTGGTGATTAGCCTAAAGTCCCCCAGATGCAGGGGTGAAATCCAGCAGGTTCTGACAGGTTCTGGAGAACTGGTAGCGGAAATTTTGAGCAGTTCAGAGAACCGGTAGCGGAAATTTTGAATAGTTCGGAAAACCGGCAAATACCACCTCTGGTTGGCCCCAGAGATGGGTGGGAATGGAGATTTTGCAATATCCTTCCCCCCAGAAGTGGGGAGGGAATGAGGATTTTGCAGTCGCCTTCCCCTGGAGCGGGGTGGGAATGGAGATTTTGCAGTATCCTTTTCCTGCCATGCCCACCAAGCCACGCCCACTAAGCCACGCCCGCAGAACTGGTAGTAAAAAAATTTGGATTTCACCACTGTCCAGATGGCTTTCATGCCTAAGGCGGGACTAGAACTCACCGCCTTCTGGTGATTGGTTCAAAGTCCCCCAGATGGCTTTCATGCCTAAGGCTGAACTAGAACTCCTGATCTCCTGGTTACTAGACTGATACCTTCACCACTAAACCAAACCATCTCTTGCACACATCCTACAGCCTGAGCTAACTCGAGGATCAGACTTTTGCGGCTGCCCCAAAGTGCCCCCCCCATTTCCCCCCAAGCATAGACACAGTTTGTTAGCCTTACCCGACTTTGTGGGTTCCCTGGAACGCAGTCAGTTATCCGACATTTTGGGGGAAGCAAAAAAAGACGGTAAAAACAGGGAATTAGGCCTTTGGAATGATAAAACCAGAGAGCTGAATACAACAAGAAAAGGTTATGTGCGTGCCCACACAGGTGTGGCATTTGTGTGGCACACGCAGAGTAAAAAACTGCCCAGAGCTGGCTGAAATGCAACGGCATAGAAATGCTAGATAATAATAATTAAAACTTACAGAATGAAAATAGTCTAGGAGTTCTGTTCCCACAGCTTACTGAGTTAACCCGTTTCCTGGGTTCACACAATAGCAATAGCACTTTAAGATTTATATACCGCTTCACAGTGCTTTTACAGCCCTCTCTAAGCAGTTTGCAGAGTCATCCTATTGCCCCCAACAATCTGGGTCCTCATTCTACTGACCTCGGAAGGGTGGAAGACTGAGTCAACCCTGAGCCAGTCAGGATCGAACTGATGGCAGTGGGCATAGTCACCCTGCAATACTGCATTCTCACCACTATGCCACCATGGTCCTTCCTTCCTTCCTTCCTTCCTTCCTTCCTCCCTCCCTCCCTCCCTCCCTCCCTCCATTTCACAGCAAGTTGAGTTAACAGAACAATTGGTTACCACCTTTAGAGCGCTCCATGGCTTAGGACCTGGTTACCTACAGGACCGCCTGCTGCCACCAGTAGCCTCCCACCAGCCAGTACGCTCTCATAGAGAGAGGCTCCTCCAGGTGCCGTCGGCCAAACAATGTCGACTGGCGGCCCCCAGGGTGAGAGCCTTCTCTGTGGTGGCACCTACTATCTGGAATGAGCTCCCCCCGGAGATACGGAGGATCCCGGATCTACGCACCTTCCGCCGCGCTCTTAAGACCTTTTTATTTCACCAGGCGGGCCTGGCCTAACTGTTTCCCTTTTTTCCCTTTTTTAAACGTAAATTTTAATTCGTTTTTAATTTATTGGGGTGTTTTAAATCTGTCTTCGGCCAAATTATTTAATTCAATTTTATTCAGTTTTAAATTTTGTATTTATGTTTTTTTATCCTGTGGCTGTTCACCGCCCTGAGTCCTTTGGGAGTAGGGCAGTATACAAATCAAATAAAACTAAACTAAACTAAACTAAACAGAGATCTGTAATCCAATAAACGAAATTTTTATATTTCCTGACTGTATAGTAAAAGTTCCCCTTGCATATATGTCCTAGTCATTCCCGACTCTAGGGGGCAGTGCTCCTCTCTGTTTCAAAGCCGAAGAGCCAGCGCTGTCCGAAGACGTCTCCGTGGTCATGTGGCTGGCATGACTCAACGCCAAAGGCGCACGGAACACTGTTCCCTTCCCACCAAAGGTGGTCCCTATTTTTCTACTTGCATTTTTTTTAACGTGCTTTCAAACTGCTAGGTTGGCAGAAGCCGGGACAAGTCACGGGAGCTCACCCCGTTACGCAGCACCAGGGATTCGAACCGCCGACCTTTTCTATCGACAAGCTCAGCGTCTTAGCCACTGAGCCACCGCGTCCCTATTAAGTGTGTAGGACTCACTTTTTTTAAAAAAATAGCATTTAAATTTCTGGGGTTTTAAATTGAGCCGAATTATTTAATATTTTTAAATTATTTTAATTGATGTTTGTCTTGTGCTTTTAATAGGCTGTACACTGTCCTGAGTCCTTCAGGAGAAGGGCGGTATAGAAATAAAATTATTATTATTATTATTATTATTATTATTATTATTATTATTATTATTATTATTATTTTCCATCTGGCACTAAAAGCGATATTTCTTCCCAGCTCTGCGTGGCCTCTTAGTAAGCCATCCTTCGTCTGGTCACCTAGGATCTCATCCTCGCCATAGGCGACCAGACCATCGTTAAACCAAAGTTATGGATCGCTACGGCGAGGTGACGAAGGCGCCTGGCCATCAAACATCACTCGTTGGGCTGGCTCCCAACTTTGGCACGGAGGTTGAAAGAGGGAAAGAGAAAAAAGCTCTTATTTCCCTCTAGATTAAAGAGGGAGGCCTGCCAGAATGAGCCAGGCTGGATGAAGTCCCAGAATGCATCTGGGCCAAGAAAGCTTTTGCAAAGGGGGCTTGCCAAGCAGGTTGGCTTGGATCGGGCCTGCAGGCCAGGCAATTTGCAACCGTGTGTGTGTGTGTGTGTGTGTGTGTGTGTGTGTAATACGGTCTCTTTCCCGCCCCCCCCGCCCCCTCACCACAAGGCCTGGATCTGCCTCTCACACAGGCCGGTTGTGGAGGGCCAGCTGGGCAAGTTCCAGACCCCCCCCCCCCCATGGATCTCTCTCTCTCTGTGCCGTCTTTGGCTCACCAGTCTAGACAAACACAAATCGGCAGGCAAAACTACACCACGAGCAGCAGCAGCAGCAGCGGACAGAGATTTTGGCCAGAAAAAGTGTCTTTGAAAGGGGTATGAATTCTCTGAACTTAGCACAAAGAGGGAGGGAGGGAGGGAGATGGATGAACGGAAGGAAGAAAGGAAGGGCAGAAGGAAGGAGGAAAGGAAAGGAAAGGAAAGGAAAGGAAAGGAAAGGAAAGGAAAGGAAAGGAAAGGAAAGGAAAGGAAAGGAAAGGAAAGGAGGAGAGATAGAAGAGGAAGGAAGGGAGGAGGGAGGGAGGGAGGAAGAAGGAAGTAAGAAAAGAAACGAAGGAAAGAGGGAGGGAGGGAAGGAAGGAAGAAGCAAATGAGGAAGGAAAGGAAAGGAAAGGATGGAAGAAAAGAAGGGATGGAAGGAAGGGAGGAAGGAAGAAATGGAAGGAAGGAAGGAGAGATGGGAGAGACAGGAAAGGAGGAGAGATAGAAGAGGAAGGGAGGAATGGACAAAGGAGAGAAGAGAAGAAGGGTAAGAGGAGAAGGGAAGGGAAGGGAGAAGAGAAGAGAAGAGAAGAGAAAGGAGACGTAGCAGGTAGAGAAGGAAGGAAGGAAGGAAGGAAGGAAGGAAGGAAATTAGTTTCCAATTCCCCTAAAAGTACAGAAGTACATTTTGACCTCCAGACCTAAATGTTAAAAAAACTGATCATCATTTGCAACCCCTCCCAGCCAGCTTCCCGCAAGCAAAGTCAACGGGGGAAGCAGGATTTGCTTAACGACTACTTGATTCACTTAACAACTGCAATGATTCATTAGCAACCATCGCCAAAAAAAATATTGAAAAATCCGGTCCGAGTCACTCAACAACTGCTTTACTTAGCAATAGAAATTCTGGCCCTGATTGTAGTCATAAATTGAGGACAAACCATAGCCTGACTTACACCACACATTTCAATTACATTTCCAATCATTATTATTTATTACATTGATAAATCCCCCTAATTTCCAGTGATTCTGGGAGGTCTCAAGCCAGCATAGTGTCATGTGTGAATGTTGGCACAAGCAGAGATCAGCAGGACAGGAGGCATGCAAATGAGAGGGATGGGTTATGTTAATCCTCACTCAAGGGCGGGGCTATGCAAATATCCCCAAAACAAATGGGGAAAGGGCTGCTCTGTTTTGAAGCACCCGCCCCCTTTCTGATGGACAGTTTGCAAATCCAACCAGGGAGACAGACTCCTTCTCAGCCCACCCCCCACCAATCCCCCTTCCCTCTCCTCTCTTACCTTGATTGTTTTGGGAGTCCTGCCCAGAGTTTTCTTGCTTTGACCCCAGGGTGCTCTGAGCCCCCAACATCCCCGAGAGGGCCAGAAGCCCGGAAGCCGTGGTGCTGACCGCAGCCAAGCTAGAAGCCTGAGACCCCGAAGGGTGTGGGGTCAAGGGAACCGGAGGGGCCTGATGGGACAGATGTTGTAACTGCTGCTGCTGGAAAGAAAAAGAAGAGACCCCCCTAGGACACGGGTCTCCAACCTTGGCCGCTTTAAGCCTGGCGGACTTCAACTCCCAGAATCCCCCAGTCAGCATAGCTTGCTTGCTTTTCTTATTCGTCTTTGTTTCTTTCTTTCTCCTTCCTCCTCCCCTCCTTTTTCCTCCCTCTCCTGTTTTCCACTCTCCTTCCTTCCCTTTCTTTTTTCCCTCCTTCCTTCCCCCTTTCTTTCTTCCTTCCTTCTTCCCTCCTCCTTCTCTTTCCTTCTTCCCCTCTCTTCCTTCCCTCCTCCTCTCCTCCCTGCTTCTTCTCTACTGTCCTGTCCTGTCTTCTCCTCCCTTCCCTTCTTCTGTTCTCTCCTTTGTCCTTCTTCCTTTCCTTCTTCTTCTACCTCTCCTTTCCTGTCTCTCCCACCTCTTCTCTCCTTCCTTCCTCCTCTCCAGCCTTCTTTCCTCTTCCCTTCCTCTCTGCCTTTCCTTCCCTGCTTCCCATCCTCCCTCCCTTCCCCTCTCCTTCCTTCCTTCCCCTTCCCTCCTTCCTTCCTTCCTCCTTTCCTCCCTTCTTCCCTCCTTCCTTCCTACCTTCCCTTCCTCACCCTCCCTCCCTTCCCTCTCTCCTGCCACCTTCCTCTTCCCTCCCTCTCTCCCTCCCTCCCTTCCTCCCTCCTTCCTTCCTTCCTTCCAGTTTGTGGCAAGTTCAGAAAAATTCTGGGAGCTGAAGTCCACCAGTCTTAACGTTGCTCGGATTTAGAAACCCAGCTGTGGTCAATTATTAGTGAAAAAGCCAAGGCCACGTTCACTCACCCCAATGATGTTATTCAGCTCCCCCATTGTCACCAGTTTGGCCCGATCCATGGCTTGCAAGACCTGCTGTTGATGCTGGGGGCCAAGGAAAACTGCGTCAGTCAGTCCAAAAAGGGCTTCCATGAAACACTTGCCTTGACCCAGGCCTGCCAAAGCCCACCCTTAGAAAGGAGGCAAGAGTCCAATTGCCACCAATGGGAAAGATGAATGACAGGGAATCCTCAATTTACAACCGTTCGCTTTTTTTTCTTGCCCGCTTTTATTTATTTATTTTTACCTCTTGTGAGAGAAATGGGATAATCTGGGCACAGATCGCAGTCAGTCGCTTGACAATCTCAGCCTAAAGGAAAAGAGAGGAGAAACTTTGAAGCCTTTCTCTGCTCAAATTTTCTCTTGGGGGGAAGAGGGGAGGAAGGAAGGAAGGAAGGAAGGAAGGAAGGAAGGAAGGAAGGAAGGAAGGAAGGAAGGAAGGAAGGAAAAGGAGGGAGGGAGAGAGGGAGAGAGAGAGGAAGGAAGGAGGGAGGGAGGCAGGGAGGAAGGAAAGGGAGGGAGAAAGGGAAGAAGGAAGGAAGGAAGGAAGGAAGGAAGGAAGGAATGAAAAGGAGGGAGAGAGAGGGAGAGAGAGAGGAAGGAAGGAGGGAGGGAGGGAGGCAGGGAGGAAGGAAAAAAGGAAGGAGGGAGGGAGGAAGGAAGGAAAGAAAGAAAAAAGAAAGAAAGAAGGAAAGAAGGAAATGGAAGGGAGGGAAGGAGGAAAGTCCACCAATTATTCCCTTCAGAAAGTCTCATTCTTTCATACATTTTAAACAACTTGGCTGCTTTCACACAACACTTACGCTTAGCTTTGTGGTGTGAATGGACCAGGGAACGCAGCCTATAAATTGGAAACCTGATGCTCATTAGGAAGCCAACTGCAATCTGGACCCTTGGCACCATCCAAATTAACAAAGTTACACCCCCATTATATATGCCCAACGTGGCAAGTTCATATCCGAATCTGAATTTCCTTCCCAAACCTGCTCCTTTTCGTGATTCCCAGGATGGCATACCTGTTTATGCATTTCAATATTCAGGCCATAGGACATCTCGTAATACTGAAATAGAAGGAAAAGCTCCAGTTAGGAAGGCAGTTTAACCCAGAACTGCAAAATTCTTTCATTTTACCATGATAAGCATTAATTTCCTCTCTTAGCATCGCACCCCAATTTTTGACATTCGATCCCCGATTGCTACGCGGCCATAGTTACACGCAAAAACATGCAAGGTTCATAGAAACCCCAAACAGCCGCCAATAGATAAAGACATATTCTTAAAAAACTCTAAAAAGAACCATTTGGACCATGATTGGATTATACACCATCAAATTGGGGTTCGACGATTTAGCAAACACATTCAGGTACTCCTTGACTTACAACAGTTCATTTAGTGACCGTTCGAAGTAAAAATGGCATTGAAAAAAGTGACCGATGACTATTTTTCACCCTTACAACCGTTTCAGAGTCCCCATGGTCATGGGATCAAAATTCGGACACTTGGCAAACTGACTCATAGTTATGACGGTTGCTGTCTCCTAGGGTCATGTGATTAATTTTGGCGACCTTCTGACAAGCAAAGTCAAGGGAGAAGCCAGATTCACTTAACAACTGTGTTACTTGCTTAACAATCACAGTGATTCACTTAACAACTATGGCAAGAAAGGTCGTAAAATGGGGCAAAACTCACTTGACAAATGTCTCACTTAGCAAGAGAAATTTTGGGTTCAGTTGCGGTCAACGGTCGTATGTGGGGAAAACGGTCATAAGTCCCGTTTTTCAGTGCCGTTGTAACTTCAAAAAGTCATTAAATGAACTGTTGTACGTCAAGGACTACCTGTATTTTGTAAATCCATAACTTCTTGGCTAAAAAAAAAAGTATTACAGTTATTATTGGTATTATTATTATTATTATTATTGTCTTACCATAACATAATGCCTCTGCATCTCTGTTTTTTCGCTCGCTAATTTCTCACATTCCAATTTCAGGCTGCCAAAAAAAAAGAAGGGAATATGATTCAGAATCAGAATAGAGCTGGAAGGGACCTTGGAGGTCTTCTAGTCCAGCCCCTGCTCAAACAGAGATCCTATACCAGGGGCGTCAAACTCGATTTCATCAAGGGCCACATCAGTGTTGTGTTTGACCTGGGTGGGGGGGGTCGTGGCCAGGGTGTGTGAGGCCGGGGTGTGTGGCCAGCTTGAGATCACTTGTGTTGGGGTCACCTGTGGTGGCCAAGTGCTAAGGAAGGAATTCCCTCAGACCCTCCCTCACTCTCAATATAACCTTCCTTCCTTCCTTCCTTCCTTCCTTCCTTCCTTCCTTTTCCTTCCCTCTTCATTCTCCTTTCTTCCTCCTTCCCCTCTTTCCTTCTTTTTCCTTCCTTGATCTCTTCCCCTCTTTCTTTCTTTTTCTTTGTCTTTCTTCTTTCCCTTTCTCCTTTCCTGTCCCTCCTTACATGCTCAAATGCAAAAGGGGAAAATATTTCTCCTTTTGTTTTGTTTTTAGTTTGTTTTAGTTTAGTTTAGTTTAGTTTAGTTTATTAAATTTCTATACCGCCCTTCTCCCGAAGGACTCAGGGTGGCGTACAGCCATGTTAAAACACACATAAACTCACAGAATTTAAAAACAATTTAAAACGAATATATTAAATTTGGCCCACAAAGTTAAACATTGACAAACAACCCAATTTAAAATTCATGTTCTAAGCCAGCCCGGCCTGTTGGAACAACAGGGTCTTAAGGGCACGGCGAAAGGTACGAAGGTCGGTGATCATACGAATCTCCAGGGGCAGGTCATTCCAGAGGGCAGGTGCCCCCACAGAGAAGGCCCTCCCCCTGGGTGTCGCCAGTTGGCATTGTTTGGCTGACGGCACCCTTAGTAGTCCCTCTCTGTGGGAGCGTATTGGCCGGTGGGAGGCTACCGGTGGCAGAAGGCGATCTTGTACATACCCAGGTCCTAAGCCATGGAGCGCTTTAAAGGTGGTAACCAACACCTTGAATTGCACCCGGAAAACCACCGGGAGCCAATGCAGCTCGCGCAGGAGAGGTGTTACGTGGGTGCGCCGTGTCGCACCCATAATTACCCGCGCGGCCGCATTCTGGACCAGTTGGAGCCTCCGGGTGCTCTTCAAGGGGAGCCCCATGTAGAGAGCATTACAGTAGTCCAGTTACAGTAGTACAGTACAGTCCAGTACAGTAGTACAGTTTTGATAGCCCTGTGCCAGCAAAAACTGAGCCCTGAGGGGGGGGGGCACTCTGGCAGGAGCACCGCGAGCCGGTCCTTCACTGTTTCCGCAGGCCAGATTCGGCCCATGGGCCTCGAGTTTGACTCTCCTTTTCTATATCACTTGAGACAGGGGACAAATTCACTTTTTTTTTCTGCCGAACTGTCTCTTCAAAACCATCTCTGCCTGCCCCTCTCCAAACTCCTTCCCTCTTTCCATGGCTTCCTCATTCAGGGACTGTAGTGGACTAGAGCCGTGATGGCAAAACTATGGCACGCGTGCCATAGGTGGCACATGGAGCCATATCTGTGGGCACGCAAGCATTGCCCTAGCTCAGCTCCAGCACACATGCGCTGCCAGCCAGCTGATTTTTAGGCCTTCCGGGCCCACTGGAAGTCAGGAAATGGGCTGGTTCCAGCCTCCGGAGGGCCTACGGGGGATGGGGAAAGCCGTTTTCACCCTCCCCAGACTCCAAGAAAGCCTCTGGAGCCTGGGGTGGGCAAAAAACAGGCCTACCAGTAACCCTTTTCTGTCATGTGCCAAAAGTGTGGGGAGTACGGGGGGGGGGGTCGCACACGCATGTGCAGGAGGGCACGGAGGAATTGAATTATGGGTGTGGGCACTCATGTGTGTGACCCCCCTCCGCTCTCCCCCCCCCCGCTTTTGGCACATGACGGCAAAAAGGTTAGCCATCACTGGACTACAGGTATGTGAGCAGAATCAAAAATAAATCGATTTACAGGCTGCCTTCCTTTTCCAGGGAAATCCACTCTTTTTTGTTTTGAAAAGAAAAGGGAAGGGAAGGGAAGGGAAAGGAGAAAAATGGCCCAGATTTTAGTTCACACAATGCACTTAAGCACAATGTGGTTTTCTGGTACCGCATGTTGGGCAAATCCAGCCATTAATCCTGTAAACCGGGTTTAAACAAACCACATCTGAGCGTGATGTGCAAACAAAGCTGCACCGTGGTTGACAGGGATGAAAAAAGCAATCAGGGAGAAAAAGCAACAGAGAGATTTCTGGATTTTTTTCAAGGCTGTAGTATTGTGAGGTATACTGCCACTGGGTGTGGAGGTTCCATTTATTTATCAGAATTAAGAACCCTAATCTTCTCTTCTTCTTTTTTTTTTCTTTCCTCTTCTTTTCCATACCTGTGATACTGAGCCTGGAGGAACTGGAATTCTTCCTTAATTCGGTCACAAATCTCCAACACCGAGAACTTAAAAGGCTGCCCAGACTGAAAACAGAAAGATGGAGAGATATAAATAGCTTAAGGCAGGGAGAAAAAATAAAATAAAATATGACGTGTTATTTCGTTGTCCCAAATGATGTGGCACCCTTCAAAACCAATTTTCCCCATATACCATAATTACTTTACAGGTGGTCCTCGACTTATAACCCTTCATTTAGCAACTTTTCAAATTTACAATGGCACTGAAAAAGGTGACTTACGACCAATCCTCACACTTACAACCATCACAGCAATCCCCACGGTCATGTGATCAAAATTTAGGCACTCGGACAACCACCAGCATACAATGATCATCATTTGTGACTTTCCCCGACATGCAAAGCAGACGGGGAAAGCTGGATTCGTTTAACGACCAGGTGATTCACTTAACAACTGCAGGTTTTTGCTGCCATGCTTAGCCACGGAAATTCTAGTGCCAATTGCAGCTGTAAATCAGGCGATTACCTGTATTTGATATTCTCCTTTTTTCCCCCAAACTAAGCTTTTCACATTGCATTCAATTGCCAATTTGCCCTCCCCCCCCCCCCCCCGATTTCGTAGACTTTGGAACAGCTGCAGAAAACCAGTTCCACTAGGCATATGCAGAGGCCTTCCCCTCCCCCATGGCAGAATCCCCCAAATTCTCTGTGTAATTGGCAAAAGGTGAGTTCCTGGAGGTTTTTAAGTGAACACTGCCATTCTTAACAAATAAAAACCCAATTAAAATAGCCCATTATTTCCTGTGTGGTCATATGCCTAAGCAGGAAGGGAGGTTATTAAAAGTTGGGTTCAAAAATTCATTTCAAATTCTGACTCCGTATGGACCAATGGGAAAAGAGGAGGAAGACTGTTATGTGGGGTGAATGAGGACGCAGCAAGCCAGAGTAGTAAGTGACAACAGCTCTTTATTATAGGGTGAGACTCCAGCAACTGACCTGGGGAGCCAGCTCCCTTTATATACCTTGCAGCTGTGGTGGTCAGCCAATCAGCTGAGGGTCAGTTAATTCGAACTTCCCGCCAAACAAACCTATTTACATAACAAAGACGCTTTTTAAAAATGGCCTCGATTAAAACAGCCACACAAAAAAACTCTTCCCAAATTAATAAAAGACATTTCTTCCCAAAGCATCCGGCTAAACTGGGACAAATTCAGGGAAAAGAAATTATTTACCCTTGATATGAATATATATATAAATATATTCAGCTTTCGACAGAGAAGATGATGGCGAGATATAACCCTGAGAAAGAAGATCCTGACCTAGGCAGTGGGGGGGTAATACAGGTAGTCCTTGACTTACGACCATAATTGAACCCAACATTGCCGTCGCTAAGCAAGACCGTTGTTTTTCTCTGCAAGGGGCAGCGATTTTATGAATTTGCCGTCTGTGATGGAGGCATTTCGAGATTTTGTATCAGCCCTGAGTATCAATTTCTTTATCACAGATAGTTCTCGACGTACAGCCATTCGTTTAGTGACGGTTTAACGTTGCAACGGTGCTGAAAAAAGCAACTTTTTCACAGTTGAAGCGTCCCTGGGTCACGTGATCCTCTTTCGCGACCTTCTGACAAGCAAAGTCAATGGGGAAACCAGATTCACTTAACATTCGTGTTGCTAACTTAACGACTGCCATGGTTCACTTCATAATTGCAGCAAGAATTGTCATAAAAGGGGGCAAAACTCACTTTACAAACGTTTCGCTTAGCCGCAGAAATTTTTGGCTCAGTTGTGGTGGTAAGGCAAGGACTAACCGTATAACGGATCAAGCGATTAAAAACTATGACTGTTAGGAAAAACATCCTGTTAATTTGTATTCCTGCCATCAAATACGGGGTGAAGCTGGATGACCTCAGGCACCCCTTCTGGACCCGGGGCGTTAGAATGATTTTTTTTTCATTTCTCCTTTTTCGGAGGTGACAGGCAGGAAATGAAAAGAGCCACTGTGATCTTATGAACTGCAGCTGCTTATAAAAAAACGATTGCGGCTGACAGGAATGGCTGTAACCTAAAATTAAGGGAGGTAAAAATCTTTAAAAGGGTTTTTTTTTCCCTCCCTTGGCCTGCAAGCAGCGTGCAGGCTGGTTTTAAATCCACCTGGAAAAGGGAGAGATAATAGATGCCCAGTGCAATGCATTAAAAACAGTATTTTTAAAACTTGGCAACTTTCAAGACGGGTGGACTTCAACCCCCAGAATTCCCCAGCCAGACTGCCAGAGTGGGACTTTCATTGCAGGGACTCTTTTATTCACCATCCAGAACTGGGCAAAAAAGCCGAATTTTTTACACTTGTTCAGCCCAAAGACAAAAATAAAGATACAACAATGATACTCTCTGAAAACAGCCATTTTAGAGATGGAGCAGAGACACTATTTTCCCAGGAGGCTCCTGTTGTGACTCTACAAGAGTCCCTGCTCTGAATGGCTCCCGTCCAACCAGGAGGCATTCCTCAGGGATCTGGCCAGCAAGTATCCCGCTAGTTCAGCCCAAACTCAGTCGTGGGTTCCACTTACCTTTGCTACTGGTTCAGAATCAGGAATGCGTGCATGCGTAGAACCTTCTGCACATGCGCAGAACCTTCTGCACATGTGCAGAGCGTCCGTGATGGCGGGTGGGTGGAGCCTCCCACCACCCTCACTACAGGTTTGCCCCGGTTCGGGCAAACCAGTAGAAACCCACCACTGCCCAAAGCCCAGCCTGGTCTAGAGGTAAGGAGCTGGTCTAGAAACCAGAAGCCAGCTGAGTGACTTTGGGCCAATCACCAGGAGACTGGGAGTTCTAGTTCTACCTTAGGCACAACAGCCAGCTGGATGATTTGGGGCCAACTATCAGGAGACTGGGAGTTCTAGTCTCACATTAGGCACAACAGCAGCGGGGGGACTTTGGGCCAATTACCAGGAAACTGGGAGTTCTAGTCTCACATTAGGCACAACAGCCAACTGGATGACTTTGGGCCAATTATCAGGAGACTGGGAGTTCTAGTCTCACATTAGGCACAACAGCAGCGGGGGGACTTTGGGCCAATTACCAGGAGACTGGGAGTTCTAGTCCCACCTTAGGCACAACAGCCAGCTGGGTGATTTGGGGCCAATTACCAGGAGACTGGGAGTTCTAGTTCTACTTTAGGCACAACAGCCAGCTGGGTGATTTGGGGCCAATTATCAGGAGACTGGGAATTCTAGTCTCAGATTAGGCACAACAGACAGCTGGGTGACTTTGGGCCAATTACCAGGAAACTGGGAGTTCTAGTTCTACCTTAGGCACAACAGCCAGCTGGGAGACCTTGGTCCAATCACCACGAGACTGGGAATTCTAGTTCTGTCTTAGACAAGAAAGCCAGCTGGGTGATTTTGGGCCAATCACTAGGAGACTGGGAGTTCTCGTCCTGCCTTAAGCCCAAGAGCTAACTTGGCAACTTTTGGCCAGTCCCTCTCTCTCTCTCTCACCCCAATCAACCTTACAGGGATGTTGTTGTAGGGTAAATAGGAGGAGAAACTACAGACAGTACTCGATATAAGACCACAATAGAGTCCCAAATTTCTGCTTTTAAGTGAGACATTTGTTAAGCGAATTTTGCCCCCTTTTACGATCTTTATTGCCTCAATCATTAAGCGAATCACTGCGGATGATAAGTTAGTAACCCGGTTCTTAAGTGAATCTGGCTTCCCCACTGACTTGGGGATCCCATCATCTTTGGGACACAGCAACCGTCATAAAAAATAAACCGGTTGCCAAGCATCCGAATTTTAGTCATGTGACCATGGGAATGCCGGAAAGGTCGTGACTGTGAAAAACGGTCCTAAGCAGGGATGGGCTTCAAAAATTTTAGCAAGGGGTCCTCTGCACGGTTGCTGGGTGGGCATGGCCATGGTGGGAGTGGCCCAATCGGCCTCCTGCACCACAATGGGGGGGGGGGACATTTTTGCCCTCCCCGGGCTCCGGAGGCTTCTTCAGGAGGGTGAAAATGGCTTCCGAGGCTCCAGAGGCCCTCTGGAAGCTGGAAACAGGACCATTTCCGGCCTTCCCGAACTTCCGGTAGGCCCGTTTTTCGCCTTTCCCAAGCCTCCATGCACGCCCTGCACTTACCTGCATCCAAAATGGGCTGCATGGGGACTCCTGGGAGGGGAGGGGAGGGGTGGGCGGGGCCAGCCAGGAGTGGGATTTGGGGGTTCTCCAAACTACGCAGAATCTTAGCTAGAGGTTCTTCCGAACCCCTGCGAACCCCCAGGAGCCCACCTCTGGTCCTAAGCCTCTTTTTTCAGTGCCGCTGTAACTTTGAACCGCTACTCAACGAACTGTGGTAAGTCGAGGACTACCTGAATTGCAGGTTTGTTTCCTGTTTGGAATTATTTATAAAAATCCCGAAGGTGGGAAATAAAAAAAAAATTAAATAAATACAAATTAAATAAAGGGTCCCCTTGACCCCCTCATTCCGCTTTCCTGAAGCCTGGCTGTCGTGGCACTGCTTGAGCTCACGGTCAGCCGAGCCTCGGACCAACCCGAATACTACTTAGCTTCCAGTTCTGTGTCATGCAAACCCAGACTAATTGAAAACACCGTGGTTAAATTAATTGTCGGTAAGGGAGTTGTGTAAACACCACAATATATCTCTCTCTTCCTCTCCAATTCTGCAGCTAATGATTCTGTAGTCAGGGGTTACCTTTAAAGACCGACATGCATCCCGTTTGCAAATTTCTCCCAGCTGAAGGGCCAGGCCGGGTTTCTCCTAGGGCTGCATTCACACAATAGTCTAGGCAACTGTTGTGGGGATTCAAATTAGCCAATTATCTCAGCGATTATTTCAGCGATTATTTTTTATTTCAGCGATGATTATTTCGGCGATTATTTCAGCCATCAACCCCAACAAGTCTAATATAGTAAATGAGGTGAACATGTTGCGTGAATGGCACTTCCAGCATCTTTAAGGCAGATTAAAGAAGGTGGCACTCACTGGGATGTGTTTGCCCCATAAACAACCCAATTATGCAGTACAAGTAGTCCTCAACTTACAACAGTTCATTTAGTGACGGTTCCAAGTTACGACGGCACTGAAAAAAATGACTTAGGACCAGTGGTGAAATCTAAGATCTTTTACTACTGGTTCTGTGGGTGTGGTGTGGCTTGGTGGGTGTGGCTTGGTGGGGCGTGGCTTGGTGGGCATGGCAGGGAAAGGATACTGCAAAATCCCCATTCCCTCCCCACTTCTGGGGGAAAGGATTTTGCAAAATCTCCATTCCCATCTCACTCTGGGGCCAGCCAGAGGTGGCATTTGCCGGTTCTCTGAACTGCTCAAAATTTCCGCTACCGGTTCTCCAGAACCTGTCAGAACCTGCTGGATTTCACCCCTGTTTAGGACCTCTTATCACACTTACGACCATCGCAGCCTCCCCATGATCACACATTGATTTACATTTGGATGCTTGGCAACTGAGTCGCATTTACGACGGTTGCAGCATCCGGGGGGTGGTGGTGTTACATGATCCCCTTTTGTGACTTCCTGACAAGCAAAGTCAACGGGGAAAACAGATTCACTTAACAACCAGGTTACTAATTTATCAAACTGCCGTGATTCATTTAACGCATGTGGCAAGAAAAGTCGTAAGATGGGGGCAAAACTCACTTAAACTAATTTCTCACCTAGCAACATCAATTTTGGTCTCAGTTGTGGTCATATGCTGAGAACTACCTGTACTTCAGTTTTATTTATTTATTTATTTATTTATTTATTTATTTATTTATTAAATTTGTATGCCGCCCCTCTCCGAAGACTCAGGGCGGCTCAGTTTTTGGGGTTCCCTACACCAAGCAGGCCCGAGTTCACCAAACCTTCTCAAACTTTCTGTCGTCGTCGTCCCCATATACACATCCAACAAATGCAAACCACCATTAACCTAGTTAACTATTGTTACTTATTTTATACTGAAGTGGACTCTGTCAATGCATCTGTTAGGTCTGTCCCCTGACCTGGGTTGACATGTTGTGTGAATAAGTGGAAGGATTGCCTTCCTTCCTTCCATCCAATGGAAGGTCAGAGCTCGTCAGCAGTGGTGAGTTTCAAATTTTTTTACTACTGGCTCTGTGGGTGTGGCTTGGTGGACGCGGCTTGGTGGGCATGGCAGGGGAAGGATACTGTAAAATCCCCATTCCCACCCCACTCCAGGGGAAGGATACTGCAAAATCCCCATTCCCACCCCACTCCAGGGGAAGGATACTGCAAATTCCCATTTCTTCCCAATGAGCTGGGACTCGGGAGGCAGAGAATAGATGGGGGCGGGGCTAGTCAGAATTTTTACTACCGGTTCTCCGAACTACTCAAAATTTCCGCTACCGGTTCTCCAGAACTGGTCAGAACCTGCCGAAACCCACCTCTGCTTGTCACCCGTGCAGACAGATCTGAACCCGGTACCCACAAAAACAGAAACGCCCTGTCTGGTCAAACAGGATGGTTTTTTTTCCCCATCCTTTAAAATCCGTTCTTTTTCTTTTTTTAAAAAAAAAATGGTTTTGACAAATGGCAGCCTCTCCCCACTGGGGCAGTGAACTTTTGGGTTCAAAAAGGCTACACAAATAAACGTTAAGCAGAAGGACTTGCAATTCATCATAAAGGATTCATTACTCAACTGAGCAGGAAATGCTGAATTTTAGCAAAAAGAGGCAGGGAAAATCCTGGCTCTGATTCTCGCCAGATTCCAGAATCCCAAGTTTCCCCCACACTTATCTGGAAATCCGTTTCCGGCAGAGAAATTCATTTTGACTTGCAAATGCAGGTCAACTTACATTGACATCGACTTACGACCATCATTGAGCCCAAAATTTCTGTGGCTAAAATGAGACCTCGGTTGAGTGAGTTTTTGTCCCGTTTTATGACTTTTCTTGCCAAATTTGTTAAGCGAATCACTGCAATTGTTAAATTAGTAACTCGGTTGTGAAATGGCTTCCCCAGATTGACTTTGCTTGTCAGAAGGTCGCAAAAGTAGGATCACGTGACCCCCGCCGGGACACTGCGACCGTCATAAAGATGAGTCAGTGGCCCAAGGGTCTGAATTTTGATCCCGTGATGGTGGGGATGCTACAACGGTCGTTAAGTGTGAAAAACGGTCCTAACTAAGTCACTTTTTTTCAGTGCCGTTGTAACTTGGAACGGTCACTAAATGAATGGTCGTAAGTTCAGGACGACCTGTAGTGTATATTAACACTTATTTTTTTGTGGAAAGAACAGCTGCTGTGAATAAGCAAGCAGAGACCTGGGGACCAACCCAACACCTGGATCCCCCCCCTTCCCCAAGCCTAACCTTCACCTTACATAACTGCACCCAGATTTCGGGACACCCCCAAAGTCCCATTCCCCAAACCCAGCGGTGGGATTCAAATAATTTAACAACCGGTTCTCTGCCCTAATGACCAGCTGGGTAGGCATGGCTTGGTGGTCATGTGACCGTAAGGGCGTGGCCAACTCAACATCACTCACGTCAATGGGTGCTTCGTCTTAGCTGTTACAATGTAATAAGGGTTAACCTGAGAGGCAGTTTCTGTAAGCAGGGCAATAAAGATTAGGCTAGAAACACCACCAGAATGTTTCCTTCTTGCCTTCCTTACAGGATTAGCCCTGTAAAGTGGGGGAAAAAACAAAAGGAGATTTCTTCCAACAACTGGCTCTCCGAACTGCTTAGAAAGTTAACAACCGGTTCTCCCGAATCGGTGCGAACTGGCTGAATCCCACCACTGCCCAAACCCCCTCAAGATAGGACCCTTCCAGCAACTCACCCCCACCCCATCCCTGTAACAAATATGGTACTTACAGCATGCCGCCCTTGAGAATACATCCTGGGGGGGTGGGGACACACCGCCCCCTCCCCAAATAAATTGGGGAATGGGTGGGAGCGCTCCTTCTGCGTTTCGGATTTCAGCAAGGTTTCCGTGTCATGCCCTTATATTTATTTTAAAAAATAAAAGCAAAAAACGACGGAGGAAGGAAGGAAGGAAGGAAGGAAGGAAGGAAGGAAGGAAGGAAGGAAGAAAGAAAGAAAGAAAGAAAGAAAGAAAGAAAGAAAGAAAGAAAGAAAGAAAGAAAGAAAGAAAGAGAAAGAAAAGGGGGAATCTTTTAAAAAAAATAATTCTACCTGAGAAGGGCAAAGAAAAGAATTTGCACACGCGGGTGTAAAGGAGAAACGTGTTAAATACCAGCAAAAAAAGGGGGGGGGCGTCTCTCGCTCGCTCGCTCGACCCCCCCTCCCCACCGCCCAGATCTTAAAAGAGCACTTAGCAAGGAAGGAAAAGAGAAGAGGGAAGCTTTGCGATCCCTTGGAAAAAGGAAGGGGGGGGGGCGAATTTCTTCTGAGCGTGCAAGGAAGCGGGGTGTGTGCGTTTGTGTGTGGGGGGGTGTGCAAACCCAGGAGGTCGGTGCCAAATCTGGACGCGGTCCTGTGCGGGCAGCGCTGCCGATTGACAACCAGACGGGGGGAAAGGAAAAAAAAAAATCTCGCGCACGGAAGGTTTAAGGTGGATCCCGTCCGCCCCCCGCCCACCTCCCCTCCTCTTGCAGAAGCGATCGATCGGAACGGCTCCGGGGAATCGCCTGAAACGCGGGAAACGAACAGCTGGAATAGAATAGAATAGAATAGAATAGAAAATAGAATAGAATAGAGTAGTGTAGAGTAGAATAGAATAGAATAGAAAATAGAATAGAATAGAGTAGTGTAGAGTAGAATAGAATAGAATAGAAAATAGAATAGAGTAGAGTAGAGTAGAGTAGAGTAGAATAGAATAGAATAGAATAGAATAGAATAGGGAAGAGAAGAGAAGAGAAGAGAAGAGAAGAGAAGAGAAGAGAAGAGAAGAGAAGAGAAGAGAAGAGAAGAGAAGGAATAAGGAAGGGAAGGGAAGAGAAAAGAAGAGAAGAAAGAGAAGAGAAGAGAAGGAATAAGGAAGGGGAGAGAAGAGAAGAGAAGAGAAGAGAAGAGAAGAGAAGAGAAGAGAAGAGAAGAGAAGAGAAGAGAAGAGAAGAGAAGAGACAGAGATGGAAGGGACCTTGGAGGTCTTCTAGTCCAACCCCCTATTTAGGCAGGAAACCCTACACCCACTTCAGACAAATGGCTATCCAAACTCCTCTTTAAAACTTCCAGGGTTGGAACATTCACAACTTCTGGAGGCAAGTTGTTCCACTGATTAATGGTTCTAACTGTCAGGAAATTTCTCCTTAGTTCTAGGTTGCTTCTCTCCTTGCTTATTTTCCACCCATTGCTTCTTGTCCTGCCCTCAGGGGCTTTGGAGAATAGTTTGACTCCCTTTTCTTTGTGGCAGCCCCTGAGATATTGGAAGACTGCTATCATGTCTCCCCTGGTCCTTCTTTTCATCAGACTAGACATACCCAGTTCCAGCAACCGTTCTTCATATGTTTTAGCCTCCAGTCCCCAAATAATCTTTGTTGCTTTTCTCTGCACTCTTTCTAGAGTCTCCACATCTTTTTTAATGCAAGCCGGGTACAGGCTCTCAGCCACGCAGGGCTGAGTGGAATAGTGGTTAGAGCTGGGGCAGCAGGAGAACCCGAGCGTCCATCTCTGGGAACGGCCATCCATAGCTTTGGCGGAGAGCTGCGCTCCTAAGGCTGGGGAGATCTGGATTTGAATCCTGCTCTTGTCATTTGAATGATCCTAAATCAAAGGCTTTGGGCTGGCCTTGGACTTGGCTAGGTGGCTCAGTGGTTAAGATGCTGAGCTTGTCGATCAGAAAGGTTGGAAGTTCAGCTGTTCGAATCCCTAGTATAGGTCTCCTGTGTGAGCAGGGGGTTGGACTAGATGACCTCCAAGGCCCCTTCCAAGTCTGTTACTGTTACTGTTACCTTGCTTTGGGGACACCCCTGCAAAGAAGCACCATTCATTTAGTGATCATTCAAAAAATATAACAGCACCATAAAAAGTGACTTATGGCCGTTTTCCAGGCTTACGACTATTGGAACATCCCCAGCAGGGTCACGGGATCAAAATTCTGACGCTTGTCAACTGACTCGTATTTATGACGGTTGCAATGCCCCGGGGTCATGCGCTCACCCTCTGTGACCTTCTGACAAGCAAAATCAATGGGAGAAGCCAGGTTCACTTAACAATCGTGTTACTCATTTAATGGTGGCAAGCGAGGTCATCAACATTGGGCAAGATTCATTTAGCAACTGTCTTGCTTAACAACAGAAACGCCGTGCTCAATGTGTGGTCGTAAGTCGAGGACAGCCTGTACACCCAAGATTCCCAATGCATCCCCCTCCCCAAATGAACTGCTGACTGCAGAAATGTGGCACAGGCTGCGCCAAGCCTTCTGCCAATTTGCAACTGGAAATTTCAGGTATTCCAGCTTCCAGGGGGGGATACAGGTAGTCCTCAATTTACGACCACAATTAGTACCAGAGATCCATTGCTAAGCAATCCTTGAAGGATTTGGAGAACGGTGCGATGGCCTAGAAGTAGAGCTGTCGCCTCACAATCAGGAGGCTGTGAGTTCGATCGTAGGTAGGCAGATATTTCTCTCTCTGGGCACAATGAGAAAACTCCACACAGGCAACAGGAAAAGCATCCGGCCATTAAAACACTCTGCTAGCTCCATTCAGTTGCCCAGACTCCAGCCCGCAAGGGATTATGGAGTCGTTAAATGATGATGATGACTAAATGAACGGTTGTAAATCAAGGACGAAAATTAGAAGCAAGCAAAAAAAAATTTAAAAAAATGGGGGGAACATTCTCAACCCCAATTCTGGAACCTCCCAGAAAATTTATTGAGTGTTTTTCTCAACTACGGCAACTTTAAGATGTTGGCTGGAGAATTTGGGGAACTGAAATCATCCACACTTCTCAAAGTTGCCAAGTCTGAGAAACATTGCTTGGAGCCAGCATGGGAAATTTAGAAAAGTGTAATAAATAAAATCAGCTTGTGTCAACTAACAGTGTGCTAGCAGCTGAGAACTGAGCAGGTTTCTGCAGGGGAATCTTCAACAAGTGAATAGAATAGGCTAGGCTAGGCTAGGCTAGGCTAGGCTAGGATAGGATTCTTTATTGGCCAAGTGTCAATGGACACACAAGGAAGAGCCTTGGTGGCACAGCAGACTAAAGTGCTGTTAAGTAGCACCAGCTGCCTGCAATTACTGCAAGTTCGAATTTCACCAGGCTCAAGGTTGACTCAGCCTTCCATCCTTTCGAGGTAGGTAAAATGAGGACCCGGATTGTGGAGGCAATAAGCTGACTTTGTATAAAAAAGAACACCGCTTAGTGGGGGCCGAAAGCCCTACTAAGCAGGTATATACAAAAAAGTGTGAAGGTTATTGCTTAACGCATTGTAAGACGCCCTGAGTCTCCGGAGAAAGGCGGCATATAAATTGAACCAATAAATAAATTTGTCTTGGTGCATATGTTCTCGGAGTACATAAAAGAAAAGATGCATTCGTCAAGAATCATAAGGTACAATACTTAATGATAGTCATAGGGAAACAGTCAATATAAATCTTAAGGATACCAGTAACAAGGTTACAGTCATACAGTCATAAGTGGGAGGAGATGGGTGATAGGAACTATGAGATTAATAGTAATCACTAAGTAAGCAGACTTAGTGAATAGTTTGACAGTGTTGAGGGAATTATTTGTTTAGCAGAGTGATAGCGTTCGGGGAAAAACTGTTCTTGTGTCTAGTTGTTTTGGTGTGCAGTGCTCTATAGTGTCGTTTTGAGGGTAGGAGTTGAAACAGTTTATGTCCAGGATGCGAGTGGTCTGTAAATATTTTCAGTGGTCAAAAAAGTTGAGATGGCCACCATAACACTGTGATTGAAGAGCCTCTCTGCATTTTTATGTACAATGTGATGCCCATTCAAAATTGGCTGAAGCTTTTTTTTTAAAATGCTGTTGTGGCTGCCATCTTGACTTATTTTGACCACAGATTGCGGACACCTGAAGCTCCTTGGCTTGTGGCTTTCGCATAAAACATGGCTGAGGTAGGATTAGAACTCACCATCTCCTGGTGATTGGCCCAAAGTCATCCAGCTGTCTTTCCTGCCTAAGGCAAGACTAGAACTCACTGTCTCCTGGTGAATGACCCGAAGTAACTTGGCCTAAGGCAGGACTAGAACTCACTGTCTCCTGGTTTTAGCCTGGTGCCTTCACTGCTAGACCAAACTGCCTCTGGATCAAACTGGCTTACAAGGTTAAGTAGGGCCAGTACTCTTCAACATCTTCATCAATGATTTGGATGAGGGGATAGATGGAGAACTCATCAAATTTGCAGATGACACCAAACTAGCAGGAATAGCCAACACTCCCGGAAGATAGGCTTAAGATACAGAAGGACATTCTTGACAGATTTGAAAACTGGCTCCTATCTAATAAAATGGAATTTAATGGTGAGAAAAGTAAGGTTCTCCATTTAGGCAAGAAAAACCACATTGACAGGTATAGGATAGGTGATCCCTGGCTCAATAGTAATAACTGTGAGAGGGATCTTGGAGTCCTAGAGGACAACCACTTAAATATGAGCCAGCACTGTGTACCAGCTGTCAAAAAAGCCAATACAGTCCGTATTAACAGAGGAAGAGAATCAAGACCACACAAAGTCGTAATACCACTTTATAATGCCTTGGTAAGGCCACACTTGGAATACGGCATCCAGTTTTGGTCGCCACGATGTAAAAAAGATGTTGAGACTTTAGAAAGAGTGCAGAGAAGAGCAACAAAGATGATTAGGGGACTGGAGCTAAAACATATGAAGAACGATTGCAAGAACTGGGTATGTCTAGTTTAATGAAGAGAAGGACTAGGGGAGACATGATAGCAGTGTTCCAGTATCTCAGGGGCTGCCACAAAGAAGAGGGAGTCAAGCTATTCTCCAAAGCACCTGAAGGCAGAACAAGAAGCAATGGGTGGAAAATAAGCAAGAAGAGAAGCAACTTAGAACTAAGGAGGAATTAAGAACAATTAATCAGTGGAACAACTTGCCTCCAGAAGTTGCGAATGCCCCAACACAGGAAGTTTTGAAGAAGAGATTGGAGAACCATTTGTCTGAAATGGTGTAGGATTCCTGAGCAGGGGGTTGGACTAGAAGACCTCCAAGGTCCCTTCCAACTCTGTTATTATTCTGTTGCTAAGAATGCCACTGCTGTGAGCATTAGGCCTTAATCCCCACCAGCTTTATGGCTGGCATTGCACTGATTTCCAAGCCTCTGTTTTCTGCCGTTTTTTTCTGAATTATGTGACTTTAAAATCGCTGCCGCATTCTTTTTAATGAATTTGCATTTGAGTGATAATTTTAATGCACCCAGAGGGGAAGAAGCATTTTAAAGTAAAATCAGGGTCGTACTATACAATATACCAAGTTGAACGCCAAGATAATGGTGCAGTTGTATCCTTTTTTGACTGACAAACTTATTTTCCAATGTAGGTTTTTCATATCATAGATTTGAGGTTGCTGTTCCGGTTCTGTTTTTTTTTTTTTTTTTTTTTTTTTTAGCAAAATTGAATTCTGATTCCCATACAGTCGTATGGAGGAGGGGGCTAGAATTCAGGATCATCTGCGGTCCTTCTGGCTTTAAAACTGGGTTTTTTCCCCCCAGTCATCTTTAATCTATGTTCGGTATTTCTTAATGCACATTCACGCCTCAACTTGGTTTTGCCAGCTGTCCAGGGAAACCAGCAACGTTGAGGATTTAATAAGCAAATTAATATTCAACTGTTAATACAAATCCCACATAAGGCCGTGTTTCACAACCTCTGGGAAGATGGATGGACTTCAACTCCCAGAATTCCCCAGATACCTTGTTTCCCCGAAAATAGGACCCAACCGGACAATAAGTCCTAGCATGATTTTTTTAATAAGCAAATTAATATTCAACTGTTAATACAAATCCCCCATAAGGCCGTGTTTCACAACCTCTAGGAAGATGGATGGACTTTAACTCCCAGAATTCCCCAGATACCCTGTTTCCCCGAAAATAGAACCCAACCGGACAATAAGTCCTAGCATGATTTTTCAGGATGCTCCAGTGATGCAATGTAAAATTTGTCACTACCGGTTCTGTGGGCGTGGCTTGGGGGGGTAATATGACTGAGTGGGCGTTGCCAACTTTTTTTTTTATTATTTTTAAAACCGTTTTTTCTACAACCTCTTCAGCTGAAGAGGTTGTAGAAAAAACGGTTTTAAAAGTTTTTTAAAAAAAGCCTCTGATGATTGCGCGGCTCAGCTGGGCAATGGGGGGGGGCAGGCATTTTTGCTACCGGTTCTCTGAACCACCCACCTCCATCGCTACCGGATCGGGCAATCCGGTCTGAACCGGGAGCATTTCATCCAGGGGTGGGTTCTAAATTTTTTTACTACTGGTTCTGTGGGCGTGGCTTATTTTGTGGATGTGGCTTGGAGGTCATGTGACTAGGTGGGCATGGCTAGCTGGTCAGAGTCATTTCTGGAAGGTCCTCGCACTTACGACCTGACTCATTTGTTTGCTTTTAACACTGATCAGCTGTAGGACGGCCCTTTGAAGCCCCGCGGCAAGAATTTAAACAGTTTTTTTCCCTCTAGTCATCAGCTGGGACTCAGGAGGCAGCAATAGATTGGGGGTGGGGCCAAATAAAAGGTAAGAATAACGTGGGGGGGTGACGGGGTGGGAGGGCAGGGTGGAGAACTGGTTCGGTGACGTCATATCGTCACCGCTACCGGCTCGGCCGAACAGGACCGAACCGGGAGGAACCCACCACTGATTTCATCCCTGGGATGCTCGTAATATAAATCCTACCCCACCCCAAAATAAGCCCCAGTTAAGATTGTCAGCCAGACGGATGCATTCAGTACCGTATTTCCCCCAAAATAAGACCTAACCAGAAAATAAGCCCTAATGCATCCTTTGGAGCAAAAATTTATATAAGACCCGGTCTTATTTTCGGAGAAACACAATACTCCAATGGTTTCAATTGCACTGCACAGTTGCTTGTGGTTGAGTGAGTGTCCAAGGCCGTTTTCCCTCTATGGGAGAAACAAGGTGCATTGCAGGAGTTGGTTCGACTTACCTTTACCACCAGTTTGCAACGGGATCGCGCGTTTGCGCTCGCTTTGTGGTCACAGGATTGTGGGTCTACCGTCTAACCACACTTGGCCAAATACAGCATATAATCGTGATGGCAAATCTATGGCACGCGTGCCACAGGTGGCACGTGGAGCCATATCTGTGGGCATGCAAACATTGCCCTAACTCAGCTCCAGCACACGTGCGCGTGCCAGCTGATTTTCAGGCCTTCCGGGCCCACTGCAAGTCAGGAAAGGGGCCGTTTCCAGCCTCCGGAGGGCTCCTGGGGGATGGGGAAGGCTGTTTTCGCCCTCCCCAGGCTCCAAGAAATCCTCTGGAGCCTGAGGAGGGCAAAAAACAGGCCTACCGGGCCCACCGGGTAACCTTTTTGCCTTCGCGTGCCAAAAGCAGGGGGAGCGTGAAGGGAGGGCACACACGCATGTGCAGGGGGCGGGGCATAGGGGGAATTGAATTATGGGTGTGGGCACACGCATGTTTGACACCCGCCCCCACGTCCCCGCCGCTTTTGGCACGAGGCGGCGAAAAGGTTAACCATCCCTGTCATATAAAGTATTTGTGACCTTCCCAACTGACTTCTAACGAGCAAAATCAGTGGGGGGGAAGCTGGATTCACTTAATGACTGCAGTCAGTGGTTCTCAACTTGTGTCCCGTGGATCTCTGGGATGAGGCAATGTCATCCCAAGGGGACCATGAAGGTTTGACTATGATTTAAATCTGGAGTTAAGTCTTGGTGGTCTGTGGCCATGAACTGTGGCCACAAAATGGTATTCAAAGGGGATTTGTGGTGAAGAAATGTTCGAGAACCACTGACTGCAGTGATTTCTGACTGTGGTTATAAATGCTTGAGTTTCCTCACTTGATGACAAGTTTAATGCTTAGCATTCAAACTTCTAATCTAATTGTGGGAGTAAGTCAGGCCCTATCTAAAGGAGCTATGCTAGAAATTTAAAAAAAAAAACTGACAACAGGGGAAGTGGGATTAAAATCTGGCAAAAGGTCAGTTAAAAAGGAGCAGTGGTAGCACTTTTTCCAACTCGTCAAATTTTATTAAAAGGCATAACCTTTTGTGAGCTGCAGTTTTATCATTTTTAATAAAATATGCGAGATGAAAAAAAAAAAGGAACGAGAATGAGATGGGCAGTGCCTAAATTGGATAAACAAATCAATGAAGTTAAAAAGTGCTACCCAAATCTGGATTTTTGCTTATCCTGAAGGAAGACAACTCACCTCTTAGGACCTGGTTATTTACGGGACCGCCTACTACCACAAGCAGCCTCCCCCCGGCCAGTACACTCTCATAGAGAGGGGCTCCTCCGGGTGCCGTCAGCCAAACAATGTCGACTGGCGGCCCCCAGGGGGAGGGCCTTCTCTATGGGGGCACCCACTATCTGGAACGAGCTCCCCCCAGAGATACGGAGGATCCCGGATCTACGCACTTTCCGCCGTGCTCTTAAGACTCTCCTATTCCAGCAAGCCGGCCTGGCCTAATTTTCTCCCCTGTTTTAAAATTCTTTTAAATCGAAATTTTAATCTGTTTTAAATTATTGGGATTTTTAATTGTCTCGGGCTAAATTATTTAATCTGGTTTTAATTATATCTTTTAATTTTTGTATCTATGTATTTTATTTTGTGCCTGTTCACCACCCTGAGTCGTTCGGGAGTAGGGCGGTATATAAATCTAATATAATTCTGGATCGAGCTCCCCCCAGAGATACAGAAGATTCCGGATCTGCGCACTTTCCGCCGTGCCCTCAAAACATTCCTGTTTCAGCAGGCCGGCCTGGCCTAACTTTCCCTTTATATTGCTTTTGATTTTATTTTAAACTGGGATGTCTTGAATTATCTAGGACTAGAGTGTTTAGTATATTTTAATTGGGTTTTTTTTTTTAATGTTTGTATTACATGTATTTTTATCGTTCGCTGTTCACCGCCCTGAGTCCCTCAGGAATAGGGCGGTATATAAATTTAATAAATAAATAAATAAATAAATAAATAAATAAATAAATAAATAAATAAATAAACAAAACAAAACAAACAAACATAAAACAAAACAAACCTCTTTCAATGCTTAACTGAAAAGTGACTTGTAGGTAAAACCTGTAGGTAAAATCGCTTCTTCCTCGATCTAGGTAAGCTAGGCAGGTCAAACTTGGTTAGTCCTTGGATAGAACAACGCAGAGAAGCTCAGAGATGTAGGCTAGACTGGGGGAACCATGATTGGACTGCTGCCCCCAAACCTCCCTGTGGGCTGGGGCTGAGCTTAACTGGAGAGAGTCGAGCTAAGTTAAAAGCTAACAATATTAGACCTGGTTTGACCACAAGGCAATCTCACACTATAGTATAGGTCAGTGATGGTTAACCTTTTTGGTGCGGGGTGCCCAAAGCGTGCCCGCGAAAGTACATGCGTGTGCCCGAACCCCCAGAATGCAATGTGAGTGCCCCCTGGCGCATGTGCCATGCCCCCCACACCCTGTTTTGTCTTCCAGGTTGGTGCATGAGGTGCAGGGGGCGCCGGGCGAACCCGCAAATGCGGTGCGAGGGCCCGCATGCATGTGCCCAGCCCCCGTGCATGCGCACACCCACCCACGCATTCACATGCGCGTCCCCCACATGGGCTCCGCCCCCCCGCATGCATGGCAGAGGCTCAATGACCAGCTGGCTGGCGGGAGGCACATGCACGCATGCGCGATGGATCTGGGCTGAGGCGATGGCTGGCGTGCCCGCAGAGAGGGCTCTGGGTGCCATAGGTTTATTTATTTATTTATTTATTGGTTCAATTTATATGCCGCCCTTCTCCGGGGACTCAGGGCGGCTTACAATGCGTTAAGCAATAGCCTTCATACTTTTGTATATACCTGCTTAGTAGGGCTTCCGGGGGCCCCCTAAGCGGTGTTCTTTTTTTTAATACAAAGTCAGCTTATTGGCCCCACAATCCGGGTCCTCATTTTACCGACCTCGGAAGGATGGAAGGCTGAGTCAACCTTGAGCCTGGTGAGATTTGAACTTGCAGTAATTGCAGGCAGCTGGTGCTACTTAACAGCACTTTAGTCTGCTGCGCCACCAAGGCTCTTAGGTTCACCATCACGGGTATAGGTAGTTCTTGACTTAGGACCACAACAAATTTTCCATTGCTACAGCAAGGCTATTGTGTTGAGTGAATCATGCTGTTTATGACCTTATGATGGATGGTTCCAAAATGTGACAAATACAATAAATTAATAAAATATTTGTTACTATAGCACACTAAATTGATAAGTCTCAATTTAGGACCTACATGAAAATATATCCTCCCGAACAAATTACTATACTAAAAAAACAAAAAACAAACGTGGGGTTATTTTCATAGAAACGCATCATTCAAATGACATCTCCAGATTAAACCAACCTACTGTTAAAGGAGTCTACTTTATTATGGTTGATAATTGAATCGCTGCAGTTGTTAAGTGAATCGTGCAGTCATTAAACAAATCCCAATTCCCCCCATTGACTTTGTTTGCCGGAAGCCAGCTGGGAAGGTCACAAACATCGATCACAGGAGCCCAGGATCCTGCAATAGTTGTTAATATACCTGCACAAATTGCAATCATGTGACTATAGAGATGCAACAAGGGTCATAAGTGTGAGAACCGGTCATAAGTGTGAGAACCGACCATAAGTCATTTTTGTTGTAACTTTGAATGGTTGCTAAATGAATAGTTGTGAGTCGAGGATTACTTGCAATTTGGAAACTCAAAAACCTAAAAGAAAATCCCTAAACTAAGAAGCTTTCAGGGTCTGTCCTCGATTTACGATCACAGGTGGGGCCAGAACTTCCATTCCTAAGCAATATGGTGATCGAGTCCTGCAGGATCTTACAATCTTTTTTTTTTTAAACTGCCGCTGTTAAGTGGAATCACGACGGTTCTGAAAGGAATACGGCTTCCTCCATTGATTTTTGCTTCCGAGAAGTTCCCTGGAAAGATTGCAAACGACAGTCCCACGACCTCAGGAAGTTGCAAACTGTGGTAAATGCACACTGGTTACTCAAATGTTGAACACGGTGCTGTTGACTTGAAAACACAAGTTGTCATTTCTGAATTTTTTTAATAGATAGGACTCAGGGGAGAATTACAGATAGCCCCTCTGCAACAATTGGATTCGGAATTTCCATTCACAGAGTAACAAGGTTGGAAGGGACTTTGGAGGTCTTCTAGACCAACCCCCACTCAAGCAAACCTTATACCCGTGATGGTGAACCTATGGCACACGTGCCACAAGTGGCACACGGAGCCATATCTGTGGACATGCGAGCATTGCCCTAGCTCAGCTCCAGTGTGCATGCACGCGCCAGCCGGCTGATTTTCGGGCCTTCCGGGCCCACCAGAAACTGAGAAACGGGCTGTTTCTGGCCTCCATGGTGTGTGTGTGAGGAAGGCTGTTTTAACCCTCCCCAGGCTCCAAGAAAGCCTCTGGAGCCTGGGGAGGGCGAAAAACAGGCCTACTGAGCCCACCGTGCCATCGCATGCCAAAAGTGGGGGTCGCGTGCGAATGCGCGGGGTGGGGTGCATTGAATTATGGGTGTGGGCATGTGTGCGTGCGAACCCCCCCCCCCACGCTCCCCTTGCTTTTGGCAAATGACGGCAAAAAGGTTAGCTATCACTGGCTGCCCTATACCATTTCAGAGAAGTGGCTGTCCAGTCTCTTCTTAAAAGCCTCCAGTGATGGAGCAGATAAAACTTCCGAAGGCAAGCTCTTCCAATGATTGTTCTCATTGTCAGAAATTTTTTCTTACCATATTTCCCCGAAAATAAGACCCTGTCTTATATATTTTTGAACCCTGAAATAAGTGCTTGACCTTATTTTCAGGGAGGTCTTATTATTTTGGGACACATGGAGCAAGACAGGGCTCCTCTTACCGTCTTACCTGACTTCCAGCTCTGACTCCCTAACCCTAACCAGAAGAAATGGTGGGGACTGGCTGCACATGCAGTTAAATATTTTCAGGGAGGGCTTATTTTGGGGAGGGGGTTATTTTAGCGCATGTGCTCAAAAGTCCAATTGGGCTTATTATCAGGGGATGTCTTATTTTAGGGGAAACAGGGTAGTTCTAGGTTTGATCTCTCCTCGATTAGTTTCCATCCATTGCTAAGCAGGGCAGTGGTTAATGGAGTTGCACCCGATTTTATGACCTGTATTGCCATGGTTGTTAAGTGAATCACTGCAGTCATTTAGCAAATCCAGCTTCTCCACTGACTTTGTTGATTAGAAGATGGCTGGGAAGGTTAAAAGGGCCATCAAGCAATCCTGAGATACTGCAAGAGTTATAAATACCTGGTTAGTTGCAGAGCACCTGAATTGTGAACACAAGACTGTGCCAGTGGTCGCTGTAAGTGTGAGGACCAGTCATTAGTTTCTTAAGTGCCATTGTAATTTTGAATGGCCACTAAACAAACTGTTGTAAATCAAGGACTACTTTATCCTTCAAATCTGGGGTTTGCAGTTTGATACCTTAGCATGCTGCCGTGATTGCACCAAACTAATTGATGGTAGGGTTGTGCCACTCCAGAAACCATGGTCTATTTAATAAACCATGGTTAGACACAACCTGACTTTGATCATCTTTGTAAGCTCATCCATCAAGGATGGTACTTGGCTCCCAACACCTTGGGGGACAAAGAAATTAAAATTTAAAAAATCTCCCCTTGTCTGAAACATCAAGAAAAGCTCCCAGCTTCATTGCATTAAATTTATTTCTTGAAAAAAAAACAAAACACCAAATACATATTTAACACCAGCACAATGCCAATCACGAGCCTTTCGGTCCACCTTAAATTGCTTTTCCAAGCCTTGGCTACTACGGGCCGCTGCGGATTGGCTGAACCAAGGTAGGCAACCGGCCAATCAGTCGCGTCGGATCCCACACGGGTCTATGACGTCAAAGGTGGGGATGGCTAATCAGGGGAAAGCGCCCTAGAAGCTTTGGGAGGCCTAAGCGGCCGGGCAAGGGAGGGGCTCGGCGGGAGCTTCCCCAGCAGAATTGTGGGTAGCGTAGTTTTGGCCTGTAGAAGCAAATGTGCTTTTTCTGCTGCTGGTCTTGTCAAAGGAGCAAGTTTTCCCACTAAGATAAATTCACTTGGGTAGGAAAACGAGCATTTATTTGCAGTACTTCAGCTCCCAGAATTCCCCAGCCAGCATTGTCTATCTGTATCTCTATCTCTCTATCATCTATCTATTTATCTATCTATTTAATCATCATCACCATAATTATCTGTTTATGTATCTATCTCTATCTCTATTATGCATATCTATCAATCGATCTATCTATCTATCTAATCATCATAATTATCTGTTTATGTATCTCTCTATTATGCATATCTATCGATCTATCAATCAATCAATCAATCTATCTATCTATCATCTATCTTATCTGTTTCTTATCTGTCTCCATCCATCCATCCATCCTACCTGTAGTCCTAGACACAACTGAATCCAAAATTTCCATTGCTAAGCAGGACAATTGTTAAGTGAGCTTTGTCCCATTTTAATAACCTTCCTTGCCACGGCTGTTAAGCGAATCACTGCAGTTGTTAAGTTAGTAGCATGGTTGTTAAGTGAATCTGGCTTCCTCATCGTCTTTGCTGGTCGGAAGGTCACAAAACGTGATATCATGACCCCGGGACAGCGCAACTGTTCTAAATCCTGTACATGCCAGTTGCCCAAGCGTCTGGATTTTGATCCCATGACCATGGGGGTCGTAAGTGTGAAAAACGGTCATAAGCAGGGGTGGGATTCAGCCAGTTCGCACCACTTCAGGAGAACCGGTTGTTAACTTTGTGGGCAGTTTGGCAAACTAGTTGTTGGAAGAAATCATTAGGGCAGAGAACCGGTTGTTAAATTACTTGAGTCCCATCACTGGTCATAAATCACTTTTTTCCAGTGGCGTTGTACCTTCGAATGGTCACCAAACGAATCCAGTCACTAAATGCAAGTCAAGGAGTACTTGTACTGTTTTAATCCGCTTAAAATGTGGAATTTCTACATCTGCTTCCAAATCAGGAACTTGTTGCTGGTCAGTTGGCTTTCTTGGTGGGCAGGATGGCCAGCTAAACCCAGGTTGGCGGCTTCCCACAACCCCTAGGCAGGGCTAAAACCGAGAATCTTCCAAAGTGTTTGGTTCTTGGGCAGCATATACAGGTAGTCCTCAACTTACAACCGTCCATTTAGTGACCATTCAAAGTTACAATGGCACCGGAAAAAGTGACAGATGACCGTTTTTTCACACTTACAACCATTGTAGCATCCTTTTGGTCACGTGATCAAAATTCAGACGCTTGCCAACTGACTCATACTTACGACGGTTGCGGGGTCCCAAGGTCTACGACCTTCTGACGAGTCAAGACAATGAGGGAAGCCTCATTAAGATTCACTTAACAACCACGTTACTAACGTGACAGTGGCAGCGATTCACTTAACACCCGTGGCCAGAAAGGTCGTAAAATGAGGCAAAATTCACTTCATTGTTTCACTGAGCAACATAAATTCGGGGCTCGGTTGTGGTCGCAAATCCAGGACAACTTGCATACTAAACTCAGGTTTGGAGGTTGCGTCTTTGTGGGAATGCAATCGATCGATCCCAAAGAGAGAATAGCAGAGTTGGAAGGGATCTTGTAGGTCATCTAGTCCAACCCCCCTCCCACGTCCAAGCAAGAGACCCCACACCATTTCTGACAGATGGCAGCCCAGTCTCTTCTTCAAAGCTTCCAGTGATGAAGCTCCCACAACTTCCGAAAGTTCCATAGGTTGATTGTTGTCACTGTCAGGAAATTTCTCTTTATATAGGCGAAAAGCATGCTTGTCTAAATCTAATAGGAGCCGGAAGCCCAGAAGCCCCTTTTTGTGATGCTCCCCCCATCACGAAAAAGGGGGTTCAGGCTCCTATTAGATTTAGCAAGAGGTTAAATTCCCTGAAAATGAAGCAAGAGTTTATTATGCAGGAAGGTGGGAGAACACAATGTGGAAACTGCTGTGGAGAAAACTACGTTCCCCACAAGCCCTTGCGCGGCTGGAGCCGTGCCCCCGCCCCTCTCCCCTCCTCCTCCCCCTCCCCGTGCTCCGCCCTGTCAATCAAAGTAACGTGGGCTCTCAAGCCTGCTCGCTCCTGATTGGCCGCTGGCTCTAATTGCAACCCATTGATCTCACCCAGGCGAGGTTCTCCTGTTGGCCATCAATCAAGCATTAGCGGGGAAAGGAAGGGAGGGGAGGGGGGGAAGGAAGGGAAATGGGGGGAGGGAGAGCAGACGGGCTGCCGATCAAAAGCCGGCGCTCTCCAGGGCTGCCTTCCAAAAAAACCTGCTTGGCTTCGCTTCGCCCTGGCCTGAAAGCCCAGAAGCAGACGCCGTTTTTTGCAAAAAGGCCGCCGGGGAAGCTGCAAAAGCGGCGCGCGATCAGCGTGCCTCTGAGCATGGGCAGAGGGAGAGCCGCTCTCCCGGGAAAGGCGGAAGGGCCACACGGGCTTTGCGGCCGCGACCCGTTTAGCGGCCAGCCCGAAGTCGCGGGGGGAAAGGACTCGTGGGTAGGGGGGGGGAAAGGGGTTGTCTGTGTTCACACGATATCTAAACCGGGGTTAAGGAAACGGGAGGAGGGCTGCGTTCACACGCAGAAGAGCTTGCACTTTCCAAGCGAGGAAAGCAAGGAGGAGATCGGGTTGGATGCCCACGTAGGAATCGGGATCCGTGTAAAGCCAGGATTTCTCAAGCTTTTGCAGTCTGAAAGCCGGGTGTGTGGATTTGAACTCCCAGAATTTAGCAGCCAGTGTTTGTGACTAAAATTCCTAGGATTCTTCAGCCAGCCTTAGTGGACTTCAGATCCCAGAATTCCCCAGGCAGCCTTAGTGGCCTTCAGATCCCAGAATTCCCCAGCCAGCCTTAGTGGACTTCAGATCCCAGAATTCCCCAGCCAGCCTTAGGGGACTTCAGATCTCAGGATTCCCCAGGCAGCCTTAGTGGACTTCAGATCCCAGAATTCCCCTGCCAGCCTTAGTGGACTTCAGATCCCAGAATTCCCCAGCCAGCATCAGTGGACTTTAGATCCCAGAATTCCCCAGCCAGCCTTAGTGGACTTCAGATCCCAGAATTCCCCTGCCAGCCTTAGTGGACTTCAGATCCCAGAATTCCCCTGCCAGCCTTAGTGGACTTCAGATCCCAGAATTCCCTAGGCAGCCTTAGTGGACTTCAGATCCCAGAATTCCCCAGCCAGCCTTAGTGGCCTTCAGATCCCAGAATTCCCCAGCCAGCCTTAGTGGCCTTCAGATCCCAGAATTCCCCAGCCAGCCTTAGTGGCCTTCAGATCCCAGAATTCCCCAGCCAGCCTTAATGGACTTCGGATCCCAGGATTCCCCAGCCAGCCTTAGTGGACTTTAGATCCCAGAATTCCCCAGCCAGCCTTAGTGGCCTTCAGATCCCAGAATTCCCCAGCCAGCCTTAGTGGACTTCGGATCCCAGGATTCCCCAGCCAGCCTTAGTGGACTTTAGATCCCAGAATTCCCCAGCCAGCCTTAGTGGACTTCAGATCCCACAGTACGGTTGAGAGTTGAGAAAAACTAGAGCAGGGGTCACCAACCTTTGGGCCACAGCCTGATCAGAAATGAGCCGTGAAAGTGACGGCTGAGCATGTGTGTGAGTGTACTTGTGCAAGCTGCGTGCGAGCATATGCATAAAGCTCCGTTTGTGCAAGCAGTGGGCGCGTGTGCCCATCGTTTGGGCAAATGGAGCTATGCATGTGTGCAGGTGTTCACTTGCTGCTCTCGCGTAACCATTGCCCCTCCCTCCTGCTGGTCTGGCGGTTTACAATGCGTTAAGCAATAGCCTTCATACTTTTGTATATTTATACAAACTCATCTTATTGCCCCCATAATCTGGGTCCTCATTTTACTTACCTTAGAAAGGATGGAAGGCTGAGTCAACCTTGAGCCTGGTGAGATTTGAACTCACAGTAATTGCAGGCAGCAGATGTAAGTGGATGTTAATTAGTCTGCTGAGCCACCAGAGCTCATATACTCAGAGCAGATATGCTGCCTTGAGCCAAAGAAAACAGGGCTGGGTAAAAACAAAAAGAATATATAAAAATTACATTGACAGCGGCCACTGCCTAATTTTTATATTTTATTTATTTTATTATTTTATTTATTTTATATTATTCTTTTCTTTTTTCTTTTATTATTTTCTTTTATTTATTTTCTTTTATTCTTTTCTTATTTTATTTTATTTTATTTTCTTATTTTATTTTATTTATTTTATTTTATTTTATTTTATTTTATTTTATTTTATTTTATTTTATTTTATTTTATTTTATTTTATTTTATTTTATTTTATTTTATTTTATTTTATTTTATTTTATTTTATTTTATTTTATTTTAATTTTATTTGCCTACCCTCTCACCACAAACCCCGCCCCCTTGTGTGTTGCAGGATGTCCACACACACACAAAAAATCGGATTCCGAGGGAGCAGTGGTGGCCGTCATTTTGACTTTTTTGACCTGCCCTGTAGCCAGCCCTACTGAATTTCCTTCTTTTGTCTGAACGCAGCCTGAACCCAACAGCGCAGACGGAGGCCACACACACACATACACAACATGCTCGGTTCAAAATGGTGGGTTGCCTCGGTGTGGTTGTGTGAAGGAGAACAGCCGTTGTCGCTACCCTGCAGGCTGGAAACACCCACACCCACAAACACACACACACATAGACACACAGACACACACCCCTCTTTCCCTAAAAGCCAGTTGTCTGCATTCTCCAAAGCAGCTGCACGGGCTAAATATTTCATAGCTCGTGTTTCCTCCTAATCTTTTATTAATTCCGTTAGTTGCTGTTGCCAAAGTTGGCAGCTCGCGTGGGAGGTGAGAGTCTGAAAAAAACCGAAAACTCATTCTCATTCTCCCCCACCCCAAACCCCCCCCGCCCCGCCTAAACCCTGTGGATCTGGGTATCTTGAGGTGTGGACTTCAATTCCCAGAATTCCCTCAGACCGCAGAGGAAAATGGTGCAGTTCACCTCTTAGGGAGGGGCGGGGGAGACTATGCAGGATAACTTGGGTAGCTTGAAGATGGGTGGACTTCAGCTCCCAGAATTCCCTCAGGCAGCAGAGGAAGATGGCGCAGTTCACCTCTTAGGGAGGGGCGGGGGGGGGGCTGTGTAGTTTTTCAACCTGGGTAGCTTGAAGATGGATGGACTTCAACTTCCAGAATTCCCTCAGACAACAGAGGAAGATGGCGCAGTTCACCTCTTAGGGAGGGGCGGGGGGACTGTGCAGGATCACTTAAAACAGTGTTTCTCAACCTTGGTAGCTTGAAGATGGATGGACTTCAACTCCCAGAATCCCCCAGCCAGCGCTTTATGACATATTGAGCCCAACATTTCTGTTGGGACAGTTAAGTGAGTTTTGCCCCCTTTTACGACCTTTCTTGCCACAGTTGTTGATTGCAATGTCCACAAGAAAAAAACTAGTTACAGAATTATAGATGTCAACTGGTGCCAATTTTTTGGAGGTATCTATAACAATTATTGGAAAAATACATTTACTCACATACTTATCGGCTTCCCACTCATGTAAATTAGGGAGTGACCCTAACAGTTTGAGATCATGTATTTTCATAACAGGGATGTTATTATTCATGTTTAATGTCGGTATTATTTTTAATTTATAGTATGTCTATTGCTGGTCGATAACCGTAATAAAGTTTTTATTTATTATTTTACGACCTTTCTTGCCACAGTTGTTAATTGAATCATTTCAGTCATTAAGTGAATCTGGCATCCCCCTTGACTGTGCTTGTCAGAAGGGCGCAAAAGCGGATCACATGACACACAGACAGACACTGCAATGGTCATAAATACGAGACACTTGCCAAGCATCTGAATTTTGATCATGTGGATGCTGCAGCCAGTTGTGGGTGTGGAAAACTGATCATCAGTCACTTTTTTTCAGTGCCGCTGTAACTTTGAACAGTCACTAAATGAACCATTGTAAGTCGAGGACTACCTGTATGTATTTATTTGCATCCCACCTTTTTTATTTGTACAAATAACTCAAAATTGGTATGCAACAACCACCAGTGTGCCCTGTTTAATTTTCAGGCGTTGTATAAATCCAGCCAGGAAAACCGACCCACTTCTGTTTTTAAACCCCATATAGTGGCTTGCATTATCTGCAACTCCCCCTAATTTGGAGGTGCAATGCCTTGAGGAGACGGGAGTTCCCACATCAGGCTCAATAAGAACCCAACTTCCCTGCTTTGGGCTTGGCAGGTGGTGGGAAGCAGCTGCTGTGGTTGATAAGCCGTGGTTTGTGGTTTCCCACAAGGACAGCTCCGGCCAAGGTCACCGGCGTTGAAGTGTCCAACTCAAACCAACCTGTGGTTTATCAGCTGTGGAGACGGTTAGTGGCCTCAAATTTATGTGTGTGCAGCTAACGAGTAGGCTGACTTGGTCACTCAACAGCGAGACGCTGGTGAAACGGGCACAGCAGCGCCTTCTTTTTCTGCATTGCATGAGAAAAGCACATTTTCCTTCCTGTTGTGGTCCGCCAGCAGCCTGCGGAGCTGGCAGCGGAGTCGGACAGTGAGGAGGCTGGGGAGGAACCTGGGCCAGTCCTGGAGTCAGGGGAAGGCCCGGATGAGGGCTTTGCGTCGGAGGCAGAGATGGGCCCAGGGCCATCTGGAAGTGATGCACAGACTCCGGAGTCTCCAGAGTCAGACAGCAGAGAGGCAGAGGAACAGGAGGTTCCTAGTGCACGCGTGCGCACAGCTGCCAGAAGGCAAGAGCAGCTAAAGCAAAAGGGACGACTCGGGAGTAAGGCCAGGAGATGATTGGCCCCTCCCATAAGGCTTAAAAGAGAAACAAAAGCACTTGGGCCTTTTGGCAGGAAAGCAACGTTGCTAACTCTGTTTCCAGTCGGCATCTCCTGTTTGTTTCTGAACTCCGTGGGGCTTTGCCAAGTAAGGCCTTTGGAAGAGTGTCAAAGAAGATAAAGGTTGGTGATTATCCCGAAGGACTTCTTCCGAAGGACTTGTTTTGCAGCTAATTTTTTTTTTTTTAAATTTGATTTATATACCGCCCTTCTCCGGAGACTCAGGGCGGCTTACAATGCGTTAAGCAATTGGGACTCAGCTGGGAATGAATGTAATTCTCAGCTGTTACGATAAAATAGGTTTGTTTGTTTGGGACTAATTGTGTCTTGTAATGACTCAGTAAGCCTAGGTCACAACACTCCCCTCACCATTTTCTATAGAGCAGGAGTGTTAAACTCAAGGCCTGCGGGCCAGATCCAGCCCGCAGGGTACTTAGATCTCGCCCACGGGATGGCCTGGAAACAGCAAAGGATCGGCCCGCAGTGGCTCTGCCAGCAAAAACAGAGATTAGGAGGGCTGCATGCAGCTGTCCCAGGCAGTGGTGAAATCTAAAATTTGTTACTACCGGTTCTGTGGGCGTGGCTTGGTGTGGGGGGGTAATGTGACAGTGGGCGTGGCCTTTTTTTTTTTTTACTTTTTACTTTTAAAACCATTTTTTCTACAACCTCTTCGCCGAAGAGGTTGTAAAAAAATGCTTTCAAAACGCTCTGACGATCCCAGCTGAGTTGCCTGATCGGCAGAGGCTTTTTTTTGTCTTAAATGCCTCTGATGATCCAAGTTGAGCTGCACGATCATCAGAGGCTTTTTTTTTTTACTTTTAAAAGCATTTTTTGGATGAAGAGGTTGTAGAAAAAATGCTTTTAAAAGTAAAAAAAAAAGCCTCTGATGATTGTGCGGCTCAGCTGACATGGCGGGGGGGGGCAGGGATTTTTGCTACCGGTTCTCCGAATCACCTCCATCGCTACCGGATCAGGCGATCCGGTCCGAACCATGACAGCCTCCTGCAGCCCTCTGCCAGTGAAAATGGAGCTCGGGGGTCTGCATATGGCCCTCACAAACTTCATTTCTGCTGGCAGAGGACTGCAGGAGACTGTGAGAATGGCGCCTGGGACCAGGATTGAAATGCTCCCAGTTCGGATTGGATTGCCCGATCCGATAGCGATGTAGGTTGGTGGTTCAGAGAACCAGTAGCAAAAATCCCTGCCCCCTGCCCATGCCCAGCTGAGCCACATAATCATCAGAGGCTTTTTTTTTTAGTTTTTTAGTTTTTAAAAGCATTTTTTCTACAACCTCTTCGGCCGAAAAAATGCTTTTAAAAGTAAAATAAAAGCCTCTGATGATTGAACAGCTCAACTGGGATCATCAAAGGCTTTTAAAAGCATTTTTCTACAACCTCGGTTGTAGAAAAAATGCTTTCAAAAGGCTCTGACGATCCCAGCTGAGTTGCCTGATCAGCAGAGGCTTTTTTTTCTTTTAAAAGCCTCCGACAATCCCAGCTGAGTTGCCTGATCTGCAGAGGCTTTTAAAAGAAAAAAAGCCATATTCAGCTGAAGCTGAAAGGAACTGTTTTTTCTTGCTGTTTGCTTGCAAGGAGGTAACTGCTGTGAGGCAGAGGCCAAAGGGTGGGGGCCAGTGGGTGGGCGGGGCTATTCGATGTATAAGATGCACCTAAATTTTCACCCCCTTTTAGGGGGGAAAAAGGTGTGTCTTATACTCCGAAAAATACGGTAAGTAGAACAGCGAGGGGAGGAAACAGCTGTGCCATGCTATTTAGATTTGCTAGAAAGTAGGATTTCCTGCTTTCTAGCAAATCTATATCGCGAATATAAATCACGTGGCACAGCTGATCGGTGGAAATACCAGTTCGGACCAACTGTTGGCTTTTTTTTACTACCGGTTCGCCGAACCAGTAGCTTTTATCCCTACCGGTTCGCCTGAACCGGTGCAAACCGGTAGAATTTCACCACTGCTTCTGACGAGCAAAGTCAATGGGAAGCTTGATTCACTTAACAACTGTGTTACCAACTTAACAACAGAAGTCATTCACTTAACAACTGTGGCAAGAAAAGTCGTAAAATGGGCTAAAACTTGCTTAGCAAATGTCTCACTTAGCAACATAAATTTGGGGCTCAGTTGTGGTTGTAAGTCAAGGGCCACATGTATATGCATAACAAAATAGTTAACAGGAAAAAAAACCAATAAGAACGAACATATTAGGTAAAAGTGTAAAAGTAATAAAAAAGGTGAACAGTAGTAAGAGAAAGACCAAATTGAAATTCCAAAACCTTATCTAAGACTTTTATAAACCTACGGAAGAGCACTGGGCATATCCACTTGCATATCTCTCTTTCGGTGGATAAGTTAGCAGCTTGGCAAAATTTAAGAGTTTGCAACACAAGGGGAGAGAAAAAGATAGAAGCTCAGGGTGATTTTTTGCTTAGTCCTAATCATTCTGCGGCCCATATATCTTTTTCTATTTTTAAACCCCCTCCATTTGAAAGACTCCAAGAAGTCTGCTGGTAAAATATTGCAATATTATCTCCATCTCTGAGAAGGTCGGTGCCCGGCGTTCCAGCCAAACTTGCATCCCTCTGGACATTTCGATTTAATCCCCTCTCCGAATCTGCTTTTCCCTGTCCATCTGATAAATCAATTTTCTAAGTCCACCAAGCGTGCTGAAATATTGAAAATATTTCTTTTTTTTCTTTTTCCTCTCCCTTTTTAAAAGGTTTCTCTAGTTGATGGAAAGCTCTTCCTCCAAATCATTTCCAGCAGTTCCCAGCCTCAAAAATATGGCTAAATTGGATGGCATAGCACTGGGGAGGCAGTGGTGAGTCCCAAATATTTTTACTACTGGTTCTGTGGGCGTGGCTTGGTGGGCGTGGCATGGCATGGCTTGGTGGGCGTGGCAAGGGACGGATACTGTAAAATCTCCATTCCCACCCCACTCCAGGGAAAGGATACTGCAAAATCCCCATTTCCTCCCCAATCCAGGAGAAGGATACTGTAAAATCTCCATTCCCACCCCACTCCAGGGGAAGGATACTGTAAAATCTCCATTCCCACCCCACTCCAGGGGAAGGATACTGTAAAATCTCCATTCCCTCCCCAATCCAGGGGAAGGATACTGCAAAATCCCCATTTCCTCCCAATCCAGAGGAAGGATACTGCAAAATCCCCATTTCCTCCCGATCAGCTGGGACTCGGGAGGCAGAGAATAGATGTGGGTGGGGCCAGTCAGAATTTTTACTACCAGTTCTCTGAACTACTCAAAATTTCCGCTACCAGTTCTCCAGAACTGGTCAGAACCTGCTGAATACCATCTCTGAGGTAATCCTCAAGTTACGACTGTAACGGAGCCTGCTCTTTACGGTTGTAAGTTGCAATGATTCTAAAGCTGGTCATTACATGACCAACCTGATTTTATAACCCTTTTTTGTGGTGGCGGTTAAGCGAATCACCATGGTCATGAAATCAACCTCTGATCATTAAGCAATCCCATTGTTTGCTATGGTGCATTTTTGCAGAAAAAAATAGTAGCAAAATCAACTTACAAGCCTTCAAAGTTACAACAGCATCAGGGGTGGGTTCTACTTTACCTTTACTACTGGTTTGCAACGGGGCCGCGCGCACTTCTGCGCATGCGCAGAAGCTTCCTGATGATGTCGGGGTCAGTGGTCGGAGCCTCCCGCCAGTGTTACTACCGGTTCTATAGAACCAGTTTGTTTTATGTTTGCTTTATTAGATTTATATACCGCCCTACTCCCGAAGGACTCAGGGTGGTGAACAGGCACAAAATAAAATACATAGATACAAAAGTTAAAAGACATAATTAAAACCAGATTAAATAATTTAGCCCGAGACAATTAAAAAATCCCAATAGTTTAAAACAGATTAAAATTTCGATTTAAAAGAATTTTAAAACAGGGGAGAAAATTAGGCCAGGCCGGCTTGCTGGAATAGGAGAGTCTTAAGAGCACGGCGGAAAGTGCACAGATCCGGGATCCTCCGTATCTCTGGGGGGAGCTCGTTCCAGATAGTGGGTGCCCCCACAGAGAAGGCCCTCCCCCTGGGGGCTGCCAGTCGACATTGTTTAGATGACGGCACCCGGAGGAGCCCCTCTCTATGAGAGCGTACTGGCCGGTGGGAGGCTGCTTGTGGTAGTAGGCGGTCCTGTAAATTTTTTTTTTTTAATTTGATTTATATGCCGCCCTTCTCCGGAGACTCAGGGCGGCTTACAATGTGTTAAGCAATAGCCTTCATACTTTTGTATATTTATACAAAGTCAGCTTATTGCCCCCACAAACTGGGTCCTCATTTCACCTACCTTAGAAAGGATGGAAGGCTGAGTCAACCTTGAGCCTTGGAGAAATTCGAACCAGCAGAAATTGCAGGCAGCTGTGTTAATAACAGGGTGCACTAAACTACTGTACTATCAAGGCTCTTAACCAGATAACCAGATCCTAAGCCATGGAGCACTCTAAAGGTGGTGACCAAAACCTTGAAGCGCACCCGGAAGACCACCGGGAGCCAGTGCAGCTTGCGCAGGAGAGGTGTAACACGGGAGCGCCATGTTGCTCCCATAACCACCCGCGCGGCCGCACTCTGCGCCAGTTGGAGCCTCCGGGTGCTCCTCAAAGGGAGCCCCATGTAGAGAGCGTTGCAGTAGTCCAGGCGGGAAGTGACGAGGGCATGAGTGACTGTGTGTAGGGATTTTGAATTTTGCAGTTCAAACCAGGGGCAACCCACCATTGAACGGCATGGAAAAAAGTGTCTTATGATAGAAAAATCAGGATCAGCAGCTACAGGACTAGAGTAAGAAAAATTTATTACCTATCACAAATATAAATTATATAACCAATAGTGATAAGTGTCTTGGGTACAATCCCAAAACATCTGGAGCACCACTTGAATGCCATCGGCATTGCCCAAATTCCCATCGGTCAGTTGCGAAAGGCAGCATTACTTGGAACAGCTTAAAATTAAATACTTTATAAAGCCTTAGTAAGACCGCACCTGGAATAGTGCATCCAGTTTTGGTCACAGCATGTTGCAAAAAAAAGGTTGAGACTTTGGAGAAAGTGCAGAGAAGAGCAACAAAGACGATTGGAGAGAAAAACATCTGAGGAACGGTTGCAGGATTTGAGTTGGGCTCGTTTAGAGAAAAGAAGGACTAGGGGGGACATGATAACAGTACTCCAGTATTTGAGGGGCTGCCACAAAGAAGAGGGAGTCAAGCTATTCTCCAAAGCACCTGAAGGCAGGATAAGAAACAATGGATGGAAATCGTCAAGGAGAGAAGCAACCTGGAATTAAGGAGAAATTTCCTAACAGTGAGGACAATTAACCAGTGGAACTCCAGAAATTGTGGGTGTTTCATCACTGGAGGTTTTTAAGAAGAGACTGGAGAGTCCCTTGTCCGAAATGTTATAGGGCCATGATGGCGAACAGGTGGCACGCGGAGTCATATTGGTGGGCACGCAAGCTCAGCTCTGTTTTCGGGCCTTCTGGGCCCACCAGAAGTAGGAAAATGGTCTGTTTCCAGCCTCCGGAGGGCCTCGGGGGGATGGGGAAGGCTGTTTTCGCTCTCCCCAGGCTCCTAGAAAGGCTCTGGAGCCTGGAGAAGGCGAAAAACAGGCCCACCGTGCCATCACATACCAAAAGCGGGGGAAGTGCGGTGGGGTCACATGCGCGTGTGCAGGAGGGAGGGGCGCATAGAATTATGGGTGGGGGCATGCACGCGACCCCCTTGCGCTCCCCCCGCTTTTGGCACGCGATGGCAAAAAGGTTCGCCATCACTGTTATAGGGTCTCCTGCTTGGGGCAGGGAGCTGGCTAGAAGACCTCTAAGGTCCCTTCCAGCTCTATTCTGTTTGATACCCTGCCATGATATCTCTAACTCCATCCAGCATCAGCATCTGCCTATCCCAGATCCTTGGGAAAGACTCGGTGATGGGAGAAAAATGTCAAATCCAGTCTAAACATTTGACTGACTGTACGACTAACCATAATGATATTGATGATGATGATGATGATGTAACAGTGATACCAATTGTTATCGAGGCACTTCGTACCATGTCCAAGAATTTTACAAAACACATAAAGAAATTGCAGCTTCCTGCAATAACACCAGCGGAACTGCAAAAAACTGCTCTACTCGGAACATCATATATTTTAAGAAGATACTTGGTTGGTACCTAGGACGCTGGCAGCAACCCGTATCAACCATTAGCACCAGTCAATCGTATTTATGACACATTTTTAAATGTTCAGTTGACTTTCATGTTTAATGAATAAAAGAGATATAATAATAATAATAATAATAATAATAATAATAATAATAACAACAACAACAACAACAACAACAACAACAGCTTACATCCTCCGATGATACCTTAACAGTTCCTAGGTCCTTGGTTAGGACTCAAGCTGCTGAGCTATTAACCAGCCTCAAAGGCTGTGAATCTCACTAAAGATTAACCAATAATAATAATAATAATGATCATCATCATCATCATCAATACCCAAAGGGCTACCCCGCTATTTAGAAATTCTAAATTTACCAGACTTGAACATTTTGACTCTACAAAAAACCACTTTACTCGGAACAGTTTATATTCTCCGACGATACCTTAACAGTTCCTAGGTCCTTGGTTAGGACTCGAGCTGCTGAGCTATTAACCAGCCTCAAAGGCTGTGAATCTCACTAAAGATTAAATAATAATAATAATAATAATAATAATAATAATAATAATAATAATAATAATAAAATAATATCAACACCTCTTCTTCCCCCCACCCTTTGACAGAGTCCTTTAGTAGTTTTCTGCTCAGGACTTTGGTGATTTCTTAGAGGCTTTTAGCACCCAGCAGCTGCCAGATTTCCACACAATTAACCATTTCCAACTTCCCTCAGGGGCTGCTGAAGTGTGGGGGTATCAAGCCTGCTCTCCTGACTCAGTTTCCCATGTGGATTGCAATTCTTTCCCTGGCTTCCCAGGGAATATTTTCTGGTAATTTTTTTGCCGGGCGGAACATGTACCCCTGGGCACCTGGTTGGCAGTCAAGAACCTTATCCGGGCCTGAGCTTAAATTGGGGAAACGGTTGGGAGGCTCCCCCTTACTGATGGAAGCAGCTTTAGGAAAAAGGGGATATGTGACTTCATTAAATTTCATGCTGTGTTTAATTCTCTGATAATAGACTTTATTTATATACGGACTTTCATCCTGATAGAGATATAGAGATGAAATGTGAAGCTCATTGGTAGCCTCAGATTGTGTTGTGGCCCGCCAGCAGCGGCAGACTCAGACAGTGAGCAGGTTGGGGAGGAACATGGGCCAGTCCTGGAGTCTGGGGAAGGCTCTGATGAGGACTCTGCGTCGGAGACAGAGATGGGGCCAGGGCCATCCAACAGTTATCAGCTGCCTTCGGAGTCGGATCTCAGTGGGGTAGAAGAACAGCTGGAGCCTGTTCCCAATGTGCGCATGCACAGAGCTGCCAGGAGAAGAGAACAGTTAAGGAACAAGGGCCGACTCAGGAGTAAAGCCACAGATGGACTTTGAATGGGCCCCTTCCCTAGGGAATAAAGAGGAGCGAAAGGGGAGGGGAGTTTGTAGGAGACAATTAGTTCAATTCATTAGAGTGAAGATCTGTTCCTGACTTCTTGCCAAGTAATTGCTGCTACATCATGGAGTTTGGAAGATATCGACCTGGCAGTTCTCCAAACCTGATAAAGGTCTGTAATTGTGAAATCTCGTGAAAGACTGTTGGCCGGGACTTTGCTGGAGAGGAATTCCCTTTAACCTAAATAAAAGGGGTTTTATCAGGACGAGGATTCTGCTTCATGATCTTGGGAGGCCTAGGTCAGAACAGATTGCAACGAACAAGGACGTGCATTCAATTTTGCTTGTCAGAAGGTCGCAAAAAGGTGGTCACTGCAACCGTCATAAATACGAGTCAGTGGCCAAGCGTCTGAATTTTGATCATGTGACCACAGGGATGCTGCAACGGTTGTAAGTGTGAAAAACGGTCATAAGTCAGTTTTTTTTCTGTGCCATTGTAGGAAGTTAGCATCCACCCGTCTCCTAGGAAAATGAAATATTCTAGGAAATATTAAAAAGGCAGAATATTGTATTTTCCCTAAAGGAGAAATATGTTTCTAAAGACAAAGTCAGAGCCTCAGCTCTCTGCCCCCACTCCCAGCAGATAATTTGGTGCCAACCTATATACAAGGCAAAGGCTGGGCCAGCTTATTTACAAAACAAAAGACATGGCCCTCAGGACATGATAGGATTAGCCCTTATTCAAGATCCAGACCAGGACAAAGCCATTAAGCCATAATAGGAATTGCCCAAAGCCCCTTCATTACATCATCACCCAGCAAGATTCAACCAGGCCTGGGAATCTGACAACCTACAGAGTTACTCCTGAATGGCCCCATGGGAGTCTGACAACCAATCAGAGTACATTTCTTACACAGGAACAGGAAGCTCCAGGCCTGGGCCCAAGAGAGAGTATACCTGTAGGACTACCTGTAAACAGGTGGAAACTTATCAAAGAGACTCCAACCTAGAACAAAGGAGAAATTTCCCAACAGGGAGAACCACCAACCAGTTGAAACGGCTTGCCTTCAAAAGTTGTGGGAAAACAACCCTCCCATTCCTGGAGGTTTTCAAGAAGAGATTGGTCTGAAATGGTACAGGGTCTCCTGCTCAAGTGGGGGGGGGGGGGTTTGGACTAGATTACAGCAGTCACCAACTGGTGGTCCGCAGAAAAAGTATTTGCATTTTTTTATATTGCACTAATCAGGGGTCCTCAAACTACGGCCCCTGGGACGGATACATGCAAGGAACGTTTGTGTTGCTGCAGAGAGTCTCCCCCTTCGAGGTCTTCTTGTGTGGGTCGGAGGGGGGGCAGAAATTCCGACTTGGGGTCTGCTTTGGCTTCCTGGTGTGGGGCTTTGGGCGAAGGCAGGAGGGAAGCGCCGCTGGTGGCAAAGAGCCAGAGAGCCTCGTTCCAGTGGGACTGCCTCATGGCCTGGAACTGGCTGACCATCTCAGCCCACTGAGCCTCCAGGCGCCGGTACCTGACCTTGCACTCCTGCAGGTCTTCCCTCTACTTGGAAAGCCTATGCTCCTAGTCCTCAGTGAGGTGCTTCTGCTGAGCCTCCTTCTCGGCCAGATCCAATTTGAACTGAGCTCTTTTGCCAACTCTTTCTCGTGGTGGCTGCTTAGCTCCAACAACTCGCCTGGACTACGGCAATGTTCTCTACATGGGGCTCCCCTTGAAGAGCACCCGGAGACTACAGCTGGTCCAGAATGCGGCCGCGCAGGTAGTGATGGGAGCTGCATGGAGCTTCCACATAACACTCCTCCTGCGTGAGCTGCACTGGCTCCCAGTGGTCTTCCGGGTGTGCTTCAAGTTGTTGGTTATCACCTTTAAAGCGCTCCATGGCATAGGACCTGGATACCTTCGAGACCGTCTGCTGCCACCAACGACCTCCCACCGACTGGTGTGCTCCCACAGAGAGGGCCTCCTCAGGGTGCCATCGGCCAAGCAATGTAGACTGGTGGCCCCCAGGGGAAGGGCCTTCTCTGTGGGGGCACCTGCCCTCTGGAATCAATTGCCCCCAGAGATACGAAGAATTCAAGACCTCGGTGCCTTCCGCCGTGCCCTGAAGACCTTCCTTTTTCAGCAAGCCGGGCTGGCTTAATGCTTTTTAAATGTTTTTAATATGTTTTGTTACTGTTTTTTTTAACTTTGGGACCAAATTTATATATATATATCTTTTAAAATTGTTTTTAATGTTTGTATTTATGTTTTTTACTTTGGCTGTACACCGCCCTGAGTCCTTCAGGAGAAGGGCGGTCTATAAATTTGATAATAAATAAATAAATAAAAACTGCTTCCTGTTGGGGTCCTAAGGAGCCCGGGCGGGCAGGCAGGGAGTTGGCCACGGCCACCCAATCACATGACCACCTAGCCACTCCCCACTCAGGCGGTCATTAGGCAGATCCTATTAGTGGTCCGCGGGATTTAAAATTATGAACTTAGTGGGTCCCTGAGGTCCGAAAGGTTGGTGACCCCTGGACTAAAAGACCTCTGATGCCCCTTCCACCTCTGTTATTCTGTTTCTTCCTGATTTGACGCTCATAACACACGTTCCTTTCCCTGAGCAGGGAAATCCTCCCTGGTGGGCCGGAAGACGCAACCCAGATATGATCCTTCCATCTGCCGGACGCCAGCCTGAAAAGCCGGCCGTGAATCTTGCCGGCGTGCTGGCGGTCTAAAGCTTCCTTGGCAGTGGCTTGGCCTTCAGAGAGGCCGTGGGCCTGGCCTGCCTGCTTGTGCCGAGGATAGATTTGCGAAAATTGTTCGCACGCTCGCTGTGTAGAGGCTGGCTCCGCGCCCGTCAGGAGTCCTGCTCCCGAGTTGGCAAAGGCAATTGGCAATTTATCTTGCCTGGCTCTCTTCCTCGGGCGCTGCTGCTGCGAAGGCCTCTTGAGTGGGGTTTCAATTATTGATGATCTCTGCCTTGCTGCCTCCCCCTCCCCTTTTTTTCCCAGCCAGCATTTGCATTAGCCACGTTTGGAGAGAGAGAGAGAGAGGAAAGAAACCAAGCCGGCCGCCTTTTATTTTTCAAGCCAAACGTCCGTCCCCCATCGTCTTGCTTCCAGAAACGCCCCCCAGGCCATCAAGGCAAGGCAAAAATCCAGCCGGAAAAAATATTTTGCAAGCTGCTGGAATAGTTTCCTGATGTGCATCCTTGGTCCAAGAGGGAAAGTGGACTGAGCCTTTGGATTAATTAACTTTGCCTTTCTAGGCCCAGAGTAGAGGCCTATGCTTGGCTACAGTTTGCCTCAAAAATTGGGGTCACCCTTGCAGGCAAGCGATGGGATCATAACTTCCTTGGATCGATCACAAAGGGGTTTTCTTTCCCTGTTTATTTTTGTTAAGATTTTTTTTATCCGACCATTGTTACTTTAGAAGTTACTCGAAGTGGTAAATACACGATAATATTCCTTCCTCCTCCTATTTTATTTATTATTTATTTAATTTGTATACTGCCCTTCTCCAACAGGACTCAGGGCGGTGAACAGCCATGGTAAAACATAACATATAAAATTTAAAAGCAATTTAAAAAACATTAAATAATTTTGGCTATCCATTTAAAACAACCTGGATTAAAACCAATTACAAATTAAAACCGAAGGGATGGGATCAAGCCAGCCCGGATAGGTGAAAAAGATGTGTTTTCAGGGCCCGACGAAAAGTCCGGAAGTCTGGTATCGTGCGTATCTCTGGGGGTAGGTCGTTCCAGAGGGCAGGTGCCGCCACAGAGAAGGCTCTCCTCCTGGGGGTCGCCAGCTGACATTGTCTGGCTGACGGAACCCTGAGGAGTCCCTCTCTGTGGGAGCGTACTTTTCCCCACAACAACAATCTTGTGAGGTGGGTTGGGCTGGGAGAGAGAGGGACTGGCCCAAAGTCACCCAAGCAGCTTTTGTGGCTAAGGCAGGATTAGAACTCCCAGTCTCCTAGAGATTGGCCCAAAGATATGGCTTAGGGCCTGGGTATTTACGAGACCGCCTTCTGCCGCCAATAGCCTCCCACCGGCCAGTACGCTCGCACAGAGAGGGGCTCCTCAGGGTGCCGTTGGCCAGACAATGTCGGCTGGCGACCTCCAGGGAGAGAGCCTTGTCTGTGGCAGCACCCGCCCTCTGGAACGACCTACCCCCAGAGATACGTATGATCCAGGACCTCTGGACTTTTTGTCGGGCCCTTAAAACTCACTTATTTCATCTAGCCGGGCTGGCTTGATCCCATCTTTCGGTTTTAATTTGAAATTGATTTTATTGGGGTGTTTTTAAATTGTGGGCCGAAATTATTTAATATCTTTTTAAATTGTTTTAAATTTTGTATGCTATGTTTTACCTTGGCTGTTCACCGCCCTGTGTCCTGCTGGAGAAGGGCGGTATAAAAATCAAATAAATAAATATCAGGCCAGCTTTCATGCCTAAAGTAGAGCCTTGATAGTACAGTGGTCTACGCACCCTGTTATTAATACAGCTGCCTGCAATTTCTGCTGGTTCGAATCTCTCCAAGGCTCAAGGTTGACTCAGCCTTCCATCCTTTCTAAGATAGGTGAAATGAGGACCCAGTTTGTGGGGGCAATAAGCTGACTTTGTATAAAATATACAAAAGTATGAAGGCTATTGCTTAATGCATTGTAAGCTGCCCTGAGTCTCCGGAGAAGGGCGGCATATAAATCAAATTAAAAAAAAAAAAAAAAAGTGGGACTAGAATTCCCAGTCTCCTGGCAATTCGCCCAAAGTCATTAACTGGTTTTCATGCTTATGGTGGGATTAGAACTCACCGTCTCCTGATGATTGGCCCAAAACCATTAACTGGTTTTCATGCCTAAGGTGGGGCTAGAACTCACCGTCGCCTGGTGATTGGCCCATCATTAACTGGTTTTCATGCCTAACGTGGGACTAGAACTCACCATCGCCTGATGATTTGCCCAAAGTCACCCAACTAGCTTTCATGCCTACGGTGGGACTAGAACTCCCAGTCTCCTGGTGATTGGCCCAAAGACATCCAGCCAGCTTTCAAGCCTAAAGCGAAATTTGAATCTCCCGTTTTCTAGGTTAGCTGCTTAACCAGTACAACTAAATTCATTGATTTCCTGGCTGTGTTTTGTTGGTCTACTCCGGCAAGCATTTGAATATTCCTGACAAAATTGGGCTGCGGGGGAGCTACAGAAAATGTTAAAAATAACTGCAACGCTGGGACGCAACTAATGAATAATGAGATTTCGCCTTTAGTCTCCGTCTTACGGGGTTGGCAACAAACAGCTCTTGAATTGATTAGTATTCCCTAGGTCCCTTTTGACCCTCTCGTAAGCAGGATTGCTAGAAACAAGATTCTCTTTTGAGTTGGCAGCAAATGAAAACTGTAGCGTGATCTTTAAAAAAGGAATATAGGTATTCGTCAAGTTACAACCACCTTTCTAGGGCCTCAGCCTATTTTTTTGTATTATGGTGACCAAAACATAACACAATATTCCAAATGTGGCCTCATTAGTGCAACATAAGATTAATACTATCATTTCCGGTTACTCTGAAAGTATCCTCCCTTTGTTGACACAATCTTGGATTGTGTTGGAAGAAATGTCCATCTGGGTTCAGTTCCAAGTGGGTAAAAAGGCACTGGAAATATGGAGACTGCTTGGAAAGGTGGTTTAATGGTGGACAGGACCACATGGTTTGAGGTCCTGGGCAAGAAAAAAAAAAGAGATGCTGAGAGTGCCTGGGATTTATGCCCTCTCTGGGCTTTTGAATTTGATCTTATATTCTGATTGGTTGTCAAGACTCCCGTGGAGCCATGCAGGGGTAACTTTGTAGGTTGTCTGCGTCCCAGGCTTGGTTGAGCCTTGCTGGGTGATGATGTTATGAAGGGGCTTTGGGCAATTCCTACTACATGAAGGAGGTAGATCTTTGTTAAGTGGAATAGACTGGCCCAGGCCTTAATGGCCCATTAACATAGGTGGGGGCTAAGTTTCTCCCTTCCTTTTAGGGGAAATATTCTGCCCTTTTAATATTTCCTAAAATATATTTTTCCTAGGAAGGATGGGTGCTACCTTCCTACAATTGCATTAACTTTTTTTGAGGCTGCAGCACATTACTGGCTCATATTTAAGCGTTGGTTCATTAGGACTACTACCTCTCTCTCCCCGTTACTGCTGTTGAGCTAGGTGCCACCTATTATGTACCTGTGCTTTTGGTTATTCTTCCCTGAGTGTAAAACCTGACTTTTCTAACCGCCAAATTTCATTTTGTTGGGTAAAAGTCCAGTCTACAAGTCTGTCAAGATCCATCTGGATTGTGAGCCTATCTTCTGGGGTGTTGGTTGTCCCTGTCTGCACATTTGATGAGTTCTTTTCCTGTCCCCTCATCTAAATTATTTATGAAGACATTGAAGAGTACTGGGCCGAAGACAGAATCTTGGGGTACCCCACCGCATGCTTCTTTCTATGCACCGTGTTTCTCCGAAAATAAGACCCGGTTGTCAACACTTCAACCTGCATTTACTCTAGTGCTGACATAAGAAGGAGAAGCGAAGGCGTCTGGAAAGGGACATTTGACTTTTCACCTATTTATTTTCTCTGGAGATAATATCCCCTAGGAGATGGGATGGGAGGGGGGAAATTCCTTTGAGCTGGAGTAGATTAGGGGTAGAATGACTTGGATGATGGCCAATAAGTGCAGGGGAGTGGGGAACAGAAAGGGAGGGTTTTGGGGCTGGACGTCAGTGTTGGTTTCGTTTGGAGTCAGTTTAGAATGTCGTGCTTAATAAATAGGAGTTTTTCTTCAAAGACTTTGTTTGAAATGCAATTTATTTGAGACGACCTCGAAACTTGACACTAATATTAATAAAAATAATGGGAAGTGCCAAGTGATTTCCCAGTCTATTTATTTGCAATCTTATTGCATTCCTAAATTGTACTTCATGCATTATAATCTTTCATGGAACTCTGCATAACTATTTGCATTGTACTCCCAATAGTACGAGACAGAAAAATACAGACTCCGTGTTTAGATCACAGCAAAATTCTGGAGAGAATTCCTACGGTACATAGGGTCATCCCAAGGCCTTAGCTCAGCGTTTCACCCGAGCACCAATGGGGAGGCGGACAGACTGAATGCCATGATAGAGCAATACCTGAGGTCCTACGTCGACTACCAACAGTCTAATTGGGCGGACCTCCTATCTTTTGCGGAGGTCGCGTATAATAATGCTGTCCACAGTAGCACAGGACTAACCCCGTTTAAGGTAGTGAGTGGTATGGATTTCGTCCCCATGCCAGAGTACCCAAGGGAGCCCCCTTCCTCAGTCAGTTTGACCGATTGGATGGAAATGTTGAAAGAAACTTGGGAGAACGTCAAGAAGGCATTAGCCAAGGTGACACAATCCTATAAGAAACAAGCAGATAAGCACCGAACTCCCCAAAGACCATTCCGAGTGGGAGAGAAGATCTACCTCTCCAACAAGTATTTGAGACTCAGACTCCTGAGCAGGAAACGGGGCCCGAAATTTATAGGACCATTCCCTATAGTAAAAGTAATCAACCCGGTTACAATACAACTGCAGCTGCCCTGACTACTAGGGAGGATACACCCTGTTTTCCACAGTAGCCTCCTGAAACCTGTGGCAGGGTCAATTTTAAGGCCAGTGCCACGTGACCCCCCCGGGCCCCTGGTCATTGGGGGCCACACTCACTATGAGGTACAGCGATTCTCGATTCGAGGTGGCACAGGGGTCACCTCCAATACTTAATCAAGTGGGTTACCTCTTGTCAGAGGCTTCCTGGGTGAAAAGCAGAAACATTCAAGCTGACCGCCTTATAGCCAAGTTCCATGCAGATCACCTGGGCAAGGCGGGAGGGGGCAGGACACACAGCCCCGGTCGGGGGTAACAGTACTTAACTTGTTGTTTATCTTACACAGGCCAACCTGGAAAAATGAAGGGGGAGGGGCCGGATGTCAGCACTTCAACCTGCATTTACTCTAGTGCTGACATGAGGAGGAGAAGCGAAGGCGTCTGGAAAGGGACATTTGACTTTTCACCTACTTATTTTCTCTGGAGATAATATCCCCTAGGAGATAGGAGGGGAGGGGAGAAATTCCTTTGAGCTGGAGTAGATTAGGGGTAGAGTGACTTGGAAGATGGCCAATGAGTGCAGGGGAGTGGGGAACGGAAAGGGAGGGTTTTGGGGCTGGACGTCAGTGTTGGCTTCATTTGGAGTCGGGTTAGAATGCCGTGCTTAATAGGAGTTTTTCTTCAAAGACTTTGTTTGAAATGCAATTTATTTGAGACGACCTCGAAACTTGACACAGGTCTTTGTTGTGGCGCGTCAGCGGCCTGTGTGGATTGTAGCTGATTCTGACAGCGAGGAGGCTGGTGTGGTGTTGCGCCAGCAGCCTGTGCAGCTGGTACCCAAATCAGAAAATGAGGAGGCTGGAGAAGATGTGATGCCAGAGGCAGGGATTCAGCCAGGGCCTTCAGAACCTCCAGAAGCTCCTTTAAGTGAAGAGGACGAAGAGTTGGAGTCTCTTCTGGATGCACGGGCGTGCAGAGCTGCCAAAAGGCAGGAATGGCTCCTCAGGAGGAGGTCTCCTCAAGAGTAAGGCTTGGGGCTAATTGGCCACTCCCTTAGCTTATTTAAGGAGGAACGGCGACTGAAGCAAGTTGTAGGGAACAACTTTAGTTCACTCTACTTTGCATCTCGGGTTTCTGCCAACCTTTGTAAGATTGTGATTATCTTTGGTTTCTTGTAGGCTGTTAAGAAAGTTTATTAACAGCCATTGTTTTGAAAAAGACTGAGTTATTTTAATAAATTAAGTTTTGTACAAATTTTGCGTGCGTTGTGTTCTTTGGGATCCATAGCTGGGGCAGAACAGTCTTATATATTTTTTTTCCCACCAAAAAAGGCACCAGGTCTTATTTTTGGGGGTGTCTGATTACAGACTCACCTCGCCGACAGCCCCCTCCAGCAGGAGCCCACTTCTGTGGCCACTTGCTGCCGCTCACATACGCCACCCCCAACTTCTATATCGCCATCAGAGGCCTTCCGGAAAGGCCTCTGCAGCTAGAAACGGGCTCTGGATTGAGGTGCACGGCACCCCTTGGCTTCCATTTTGCCATCAGAGGCCTTCTGGAAAGCCCTCTGCTGCTGATAGCAGAGCTCTGGATCGAAGAAGTGGCCCTGGAAGGCAGGTGTTGGGATGTACGAGGCAGCTCCACCACCACCCATTCCCACCCTAGCTTAATTTTTACCCATGCGCCTCGCCCCACCCCGTAGTGGGCGGGGTCTTATGTAGGGCTTATTGTGGGAGGGGGGTCAAAAGTTGGGAAACAAACTTGGTTCTATAAAGCGAAGATCAATCCCCATTGGCTCTTTTAGGTCATCTGACCACTGATCTGACTGCAGTACCACGCCCTGCCAACAGAGGCACTCAATGCAGAACACTTGATAAAGCCACAGTGCCCTCTAATGGTGTTAACAGTCATAGAGGATTCCAAACACTCTTATCTCTATGCAACGTTTTCACCGGAGACTTTTAAACCCATATATTTAAATAATCATTTTTATTTTCAGCCGCAGAGGGTTTGCATGCTGGCCAAAATAAACAAAAACCGAAGGAAATTAAGGAATCTACAAAGGCAGTAATGAAGCGGTCGCAATTTAACCAACAATCTGATTTCTTTATTTGAAAAGGCACAGCTATTACATTTTCAATACAGAATTTTTGTCTCAGTTCCTCTTAATATAGGGTCAAGTGATTAATAAACACACGGAGCCAACAAGATTTTTCTCTCTCTTCTCTGTCTCTAAAGGAATATATACAAACACGAAAAAATTCTCTTTGTCGTAAAATTTATTTGGGAAATTGGGAGGGGGGGGAAAAGTCGAGAACTAGCATTACGGAAAGATAAAATAGCTGCAGGATCCTTGGGATGTTTTTGTTTTAAGAAATGGGAAGGGGCGTCCAGGAGCCCCCCCTTCCCCTTCACATCCTTTTCCACACCCACTACCCCTCAACCCCTTGAATTTCAAACCATCCGGCTGAAAAAAGGGAGTCGAGCCATCGTTTCAAGATAAAATTTCCAAATTCCAGCTTTTTTTTAAACACGGAAAAAAAAAAGGGTAGGGAAAGGAAACAGCAAGGCAGGTTAAAAAAACAACACGCCATTGAGAGGTTCACCCAGAGGCAGAGATTACCCAACTAATATATTTATATATTTATATATATTTATATATATATGTATATATATAAAATTTTTGCTTCTGTGCTACCTTAAAAACGAGACATGCATAATGACAAAGGTGCTTGCTTAGCTAAAACAGTGCTGGTGGGAGCAGAGGGAGGGCCAGCGAGAGAGGAGTCGAGCGGGGTGTGGGGTTGGGGAGGAGGGGGGGCTTCGCAAAGCCCAGATACTGCTTGTGAGTGTTTGGGGGGGGGTCAGTGGCGATATGGATCAATTTAAAACAAAGAGTTCTGCAGAGAAGGAGCCCCCATCGGCAGATGTGAGCAAAGTGCCGCCAAGGAGGGCGGGGGGAAAGCAAGTTAAAACTATCGACGTAGAGTCCAGTGGGATCTGGCGGTTTGCAAATTATCCAATGCGGAGGTAGTCTGACAGGGTCGGCCCCAACCAGAACCCTTGCAACCCCCCAAGGAGTCAATCTGGCTTGTTTTTCAAGGAAATCATCGGTGGGACGCATTATCCATTCTTGTCTAGCTGCTTACGTGACTGCCCAAAATCAAACAGACAACCCTGCAGTGCGGGACAGTCTTGAAGAGGTTTATTCCCATTTGCTTTGAGCACAGTTAGTCCTCGACTTACGGCCACAATTGAGAACAGAATTTCCACAGCTAAGCAAGACAGTGGTTAAGGGAGTCACACCCTATGTTATTACCCGTTTGCCGTGGTTGTTAAGCAAATCACCGCGGGGTTAGCTAAGTGAATCGTGCGGTTGTTAAGCAAATCCAGCTTTCCTTATTGGCTTTGCTTCTTGGAAACCAGCTGGGAAGGTCACGAATGGGGATCGCATGATCCCAGGGACGCTGCAAACTTCATAAATACATTCCAGTTACCACAGCGTCCGGCGATTCTGATCGCGTGACCACAGGGATGACTGCGATGGTCATATGAGTGGGAGGGCAGGTTGTTAAGTCACGCCGTTGCCACTTTGAATGGTCACTAAATGAACGGTGGTAAGTTGAGGAGTAGCTGTAATGAGTTTCCTGGCTGAACGCAGCTGCTGACGACTTGCAAATAAGGGCGAGTTTGCTGGATCTAGGATTTTTTTTGGAAGGGAGGGGGATTACGGGGAGGTGGGGGTGGGTGTAATCCATACGGGGAAATTGTGCTGTTGGTTGGGAGAGTGAGCTGGGACCTCCGCTAGAAGACAGGTAGTCCTCGATTTACGACTGCAATGGAGCCCAAAATTTCTGTTGTTAAGTCAGACATTTGTTACATGAGGTTTGCCCCATTTTTACGACCTTTCTAGCCACAGATGTTAAGCGAATTGTTGCAGTTGTTAAATTATTCATATGGTGGTGAAGTGAATCTGGCTTCCCCATTGACTTTTGCTTGCGAGAAGGTCACAAAAGCTGATCCTGGGACACTGCAACCGTCATACATATGAATCAGTTGTCAAGTGTCTGAATTTTGATCATGTGACCGTGGGGAGGATGCTGCAACAGTGGTAAAATGTGAAAAATCAGTCACTTTTTTCGGTGCTGCTGTTAACTTCAAACAGTCGCTAAATGAACTGTTGTAATTCGAGGACTACCTGATGATTGGGGAACAGAAATTGGGGGGGGGGGGGAGTCTGGGGTCAACATGCCAGCATCTCCTCAGGTGGGGACTTTTGTTCTTTGCATTTCAGCCATTTCTCTCCATTTGGGGGCATTTTTAAGAGGTTGGCGGGTTTCAGAAAGTTTGCCAACCCATTTTGTCTCTCACCCTGTCGAAGTGCCCTCTCCCAATGGGGTCTGGCCTTGCCCACTGGGAGAGGGCAGCCCTCCATGAGCACAAAACCGAGGAACCGCCATGCCAGGGAGCTCAAATCAGATAGGGAATGTCAGAATTATGGGTTTTCTTTTTCTCTGTTTTTCAACGGTGGCCATTTTAAGATGTGTGGACTTCAACTCCCAGCATTCCCCCACCCCTCCAGCGGTGATTGGCTTAGCAGCTGCGGGGCAAAGAAAAAAAAAAAAAAGCTCATCCAATCGGGTGCGAATCACTTCACACTGCCTTGCTTAGCAAAGGGAAATTGGGTCCATTGGTCGAGGACAACCTGTACAAAACCACACTATCCACTTAGGTCAGAGGTGGGCAACTGTGGCCCTTTTACAACCTGTGGACTTCAACTCCCAGAATTCCTGAGCCAGCTTGGCTGTATCAGGAATTCTGGGAGTTGAAGTCCACAGGTTGTAAAAGGGCCAGTTGCCCACCCCTGACCTAGGTCATGATTTAGTAAAGTGAGGCTGAGGGATTCTGGGAGTTGAAGTCCACCCATCTTAAAGCGGCTGAGGTTGAGATATACAAGCTGGGAGGGTGCCAGTGACTGGCCCTCCCCACCTGTGGCTGAAAATCTTCCAGCTGTGTGATTTGGGGGTGGGGTGGGGGAGGGGGGGCGGATTTTCCCAGGATCTCTGGTTTTCCCACAAATCTAGGATCGGGCAAACCCACATCCTTCCTTCCCCTTGGATAACTAACCCAGTTTGTTAGTTTCTTGTCCAACGGCCCAAGCAAGTCCTTGCGAAAACACCTGGGAAAGGATGGATGAATGTGGGGGAGTAACCAAGTTTAAGAACGCATCGTGGATATTCTGATGCTGGCTTAACCCTTTGGAATTAATTTAAAGGGGGGAAGGGGAGATAGAAAGGGGGGAGGTCCAACCCCTTCCCCACCTGACCCCTCAACATGTACGTAAAGGCCCCTCAATTCCTTGGGGAACCGTTCCTGCCTGCTATGGGGCTGGAATGGAAGAGGGGCAGGAAAAGGAGGGAGCTAAAGTGTTATTGCTGCAATTTTATCTCGCCCCTCGTGCCCCACTGAAGAACCGTGGTTTACCCGCCAGCCCCGGAATTGGATTAAATGCGGCATCTTCTGCCTTTCCCCCCCCACACCCAATATCGCCCCACGCTGCCCACCGCCCCACCCCCCGACTGGACGAGATCCACCTAGTCGGATTTTTCCCCATCGTCTTCTTGGTGGGCGTCTCCGTCATGGCCGTTCTTGTCTTCCTTGCAGAGGTGGGCCTGGGAGCCCAGCGCCGAGAGGGAGAGCAGGCCGGTGCTGGCGCTCACGGCGGGCAGGGAGGGGGCCTGCAAGCCCACGGAGAGCGGGGTGAGGGGCAAGGCCAGTGCCTGAAGCTGAGAGAGCTGGTGGGCTTGGAGTTGCTGCTATAGGGGAGACCCGGGAGAGAAAAACAGACGAGAAATAAAAATGAGTCAGTTTCACGTTCTTCCGATCCTTGCTACAGGTAGTCCTCGCCTTACGACTGTTCATTTAGTGACCGTTCAGTTACAACGGCACTGAAAATAGCAATAGGAACTTATTATATACTGCTTCACATCCCTCTCTTAAGTGGTTTACAGTCAGCCTCTTGCCCCCAATGATCTGGGTCCTCATTTTACCGACCTTGGAAGGATGGAAGGCTGAGTCAACCCTGAGCCGGTCAGGATCGAACTGATGGCAGTGGGCAGAGTCACACTGAAATACTACATTCTCACCACTGTGCCATCACGGTCCTTCCTTCCTTCCTACTTAGCACTTATAGTGCTTTTTACAGTCCTCTCTAAGCTGTTTACAGAGTCAGCCTATTGCCTCCAACAATCTGGGTCCTCATTTTACCGACCTCAGAAAGATGGAAGGCTGAGTCAACCCTGAGCCTGGTGAGAGTTGATCTGCCGAACTGCAGGCAGGCAGCTGGCAGGCAGCAGAAGTAGCCTGCAGTACTGCACTCTAACCACTGCGCCACCACGGCTCATAAAAAGGGTGACTTAACGACTGTTTTTCATACTTATGACCGTTGCAGCACCACCAATTCTGGGAATTCCAAGTCCACACATCTTAAAAGCACTTACAGGTCGTCCTCGACTTACAACAGTTCATTTAGTGACCATTCAAAGTTACAAAGGCATTGAAAAAAAGTGACTGTATTTTCCCATGGACACATGATCAAAATTTGGAGGCTCGGCAACTGGATCGTGTTTATGACGGTTGCAGCGTCCCGGGGTTCACTTTTGTGACTTTCTGACAAGCGAAGTCAATGGGAAAATCCGATTCACTTAACAACCGTGTTACTAACTTAACAGCTACAGCGATTCGCTTAACAACCGTGGCAAGAAAGGTTGTAGAATGGGACAACATTCGCTTCACCAATGTCTCGCTTAGCAACAGAAATGTTGGGCTCACTTGTGGTCCTAAGTCAAGGACTACCTGTATGGGTTTCCCATCCTCATCCAATAAAACGCAGGTACAAGTGATCCTCAATTTATGACCGTCCGCTTAGCGACTGTTCTAACTGAAAAAATGGGAGGAGTGGGTCATAGGTCACGAGGCTTGTAAAGGGTTAGACTTGCACCAATTTTACAACTGTTTTTGTGTTACAGTCATTAAGCGAACACTGTGGTCCTTAACCAAACTCACTGTTCACTAAGGGGACATTTTTGTTAAAAACTGACACTGATTTTTAGCAAAAAAGGCAGGACGCAGGGCCAAGTTTCCGGAGCGTCTGAAATGTGGGCAATTTGACTATGGCAGAGGTAGCCATTGTAGGCTGTAATTCAGTGGTGAAATCTAAAATTTGTTACTACTGGTTTTGTGGGCGTGGCTTAGTGTGGGGGGTAATGTGACTGGGTGGGCCTGACCATTTTTTTTTAAACTTTTAAAACCATTTTTTCTACAACCTCTTTGGCGAAGAGGTTGTAAAAAAATGCTTTCAAAAGGCTCTGACTATCCCAGCTGAGTTTTTTTTTTCTTTTAAAAGCCTCTGCTGATCAGGCAACTCAGCTGGGATCGTCAGAGGCTATTAAAAGCATTTTTTCTACAACCTCTGAAGAGGCTTTTTTTTTAACTTTTAAAAGCATTTTTTCGGCCGAAGAGGCTGCAGAAAAAATGCTTAAAAAAAAAAAAAGCCTCTGATGATTATGTGGCTCAGCTGGGCCTGGCGGGGGGGGGGGGGGGGTGGCGGCGGCGCAGGGATTTTTGCTACCAGTTCTCCAAGCCACCCGCCTCCATCGCTACCGGATCGGGTGATCCGGTCCGAATCGGGAGCATTTCACCCCTGCTGTAATTACTTTGAGACGGGGAGGGGGTCCTTTGTAACTTTGAACCATCGCTAAATGACCCATCGTAACTTTAGGACTACCTGCAATTGTCACCTGTTGGCTAAAAAGACAATTAAAATTGCTGGCAATCAAATTTAATAGCAGCAGATGGAACAGATGGTACGATGAGGAAGTTAACTATGCATGGGCTAAAGGCAGCCCTCAACTTATGACCACAATGGAGCCCAACTTTTCTGTTGCCGAGTGAGATGTTTGTTAAGTCAAGTTTGCCCTATTTTATGACCTTTCTTGTCATCGTTGTTAAGTGAATCACCACAGTTGTTAAGCTAGGAACGTGATTGTTAAGTGAGAAGGTCGCAAAAGGGGATCACGTGACCCTGGGACACAAATATGAGTCAGTTGCCAAGCGTCTGAATTTTGATCATGTGTCCATGGGGATGCTACAATGGTCATAAGTGTGAAAAACGGTCATATCGTAAATCACTTTTTTCAGTGCCGTTGTAACTTCGAATGGTCACTAAACAAACTGTTGTAAGTTGAGGACTACCAGTACTGACTCAGTCTCCACTGCTCAGTATGCAAACTTATTAATATTATATATATTTTTTTATTTTTACGACCCTGTAATTCCTTTATGCGGGGTGGAGCTGGGGCAACTGAATGAAGCTTAGCATTTACTGGCCGGATGCCCTTCCTGACACCTACAAGGAGTTCGGAGTAGATATTTTCTCTTTGCGCCCCAATAGAGAAACATCCACCAGCTGCCTAGGATTGAACTCCCAACCTTCCGAGTGCGAGGTTGAGTGTCTTCACCTCTAGGTCACCACACTGCTCAATATTATATAACATATAATTATATAATATACAATTATTAAGTTTGTATGCTCAGATGTGGGTCTTGCTCAGGAAAATAACATACTTGTTGATGTGGCTGGACACATCAATTAAGTTAAATTTGGAGTTTCCCACCCAAAACTGTCCCGTTTTGGTCTCAAGTTTTTAAATAGGCACTGCTGAATATAAAACTGCCTTTTTCCTCCAAGGAGAAATCCAACAGCATTCCTGATTCTTTGCCATCATCCTCACAAGAGCCCTGCAAAGTAGGCCAATCCATGCAGGAAAGTACTCTAATTCGGAGGGAAACAGAACCTAAGCAAGATACTCTCAGTACTTCTCAATCTTGAGTCCTTTAAAACAGAGGTCTCCAACCTTGGCCACGTTAAGACCTATGGACTTCAACTTCCAGAATTCCTCAGCCAGCAACGCTGGCTGAGGAATTCTGGGAGTTGAGGTCCACAGGTCTTAACATGGCCAAGGTTGGAGATCCCTGCTTTAAAAGATGTATGGACTTCAGTTTTCCCAGAAGTGCTGGAGAATCCTGGGAATTGAAGTCCATACATCTTAAAAGTCTATGGAGACTCTCAGTCATCCAGGTCATGGTTTTTCCCAAAGGTGCTGTCAACTTTGAAACCGATTGGGCCTGTCACAGCCATTTTTCTCTGTTTTTCCAGCTTTTTTACACTTTTGGGAGGGTGGGGGAAGGGAGCTTTGGAATGCCAGACCAGACATCAACAACTTACTATCTCGTGGGAACCAAGGTCATCCTACCAGGTGCTGGCCAGTGATTTGGAAGAGGTTACCAAAGAGACGCCAAGAACATCTAACTGGACAACGTGACCCGTGACGAGGAGGGAGGGAGGGAGCTGTCTAATCTTTAATTATACTGAAAAAATGCCGGAAACAGCCAGAGCTGCTTTGCATTTTCAAACGTGCCGAAAAGGATGTACTCAACAAAGCGGTTATTTGAAAACAGCCAAAAGTTTCCAAGAGTTGCTGGATTGGTTGGGAACCTTAACAGGTGCTTTTTCAAAAGGCACAACTGGAATTTGTTTTTTTCCTTGAAGACGTTTCGCTTCTCGTCCAAGAAGCTTCTTCAGTTCTGACCGAGGGGTGGAAGTTGGAAGGACTAATGTTTTTTGCTGTCACCTGGCCGTTTAGCAGGCTTTCTGAGGGCCGTTGAGGCCACTTGGAGGTTTACCTGTGTTTACCTCAAGATCACCTGAATAATGCAAATGGGTGTGTGTGTGGAGCCTTCTTGGAACTGCTGAAAGGATTGTGTTGTAAACAGGAGACGGGCGCAGGATCTGGGCACCTTCCGTCGTGCACTTAAGACTTTTTTATTTCATCAAGCTGGCCTGGCCTAAATCTTCTCCCCTTTTAAATATAAATTTTAATTTGTTTTAAATTATGGGGTATTTTAAATTCAGCCAAATTATTTAATTCGTTTTTAATCTATTTTAAATTTTTGTATTTATGTGTTTTATCTTGTGGCTGTTCACCGCCCTGAGTCCTTCGGGAGAAGGGCGGTATAGAAATTTAATAAAATAAAATAATAAATAAATGTCATATCCCTCCCCCTAATGTTGAGAAAGGGCTATTGACCTCTTTCAAATCAGTGGTCATCTCTGTCCACAATATGGACTTTGTCCGGTTTGAAAGAGGAGTCAAAAGAGGCCATCTATGTCAAAATTGAACAACCCTCTCTTGACTGGGGGGGGGGGGGGCGGCAGCAGGCGGGAGGGGATATGACACCAATGTCGGGGTTCCAAGTAACACCCCCAACCAAGTAAGACTCCGAAGCAAACAATTCCTCAAAGATCCATTTGATTATTTCTTGTTTACAACAGGATTCGCCATCGACTTGGCTTGTCAGGAGGTCGCGAAATGGAGATCACATGACCCTGGGACATTGCAACCGTCCTAAGTACAAGTCAGTTGTCAAGCATCCGAATATAAATCACGGGAGCACAGGGATGCTGTTAACAGCTGGGTGAAAAATGATCACATAAGTCCCTTTTTTCAGTGCTGTTGTAACTTCGAACGGTCACTAAGTGAACTGTGGTAAGTCGAGGACTACTTGTACATAAGGGATCTCCAAACTTGGCCACTTTTAAAACCTGTGGACTTCAACTCCCAGAATTCCCCAGCCAGCCATGCTGGCTGGGGAATTCTGGGAGTTGAAGTCCACAAGTCTTAAAGTGGCCAAGTTTGGTTGCCCCCCTGCTCTAAATTAACAAAGCCATGTGCCCATCAAACATGATGATGTATGAAAACAGGGAGTGCTCCAGTGGTGAGTTGCTCCCCGTTCTTGCGAACTGGTAGTAAAAACAATAGGAGGCTCCACCCACCCGCCCGGACATCATAATGGACGATCTGCTCACGCACGCTCCCGTTGCGAACCGGTAGTAAAGGTAAGTAGAACCCACCCCTGGAGTGCTCCTAATGGTTATATCCAGGGGTGGGCTGCTGGGGGTTCATAGGGGTTCGGGAGAAACTCCAGATCCCACTCCTGGGTGGCCCTGCCCACTCCTCCGAGGAGTCCCCACATGGCCTGTTTTGGATGCAGTAAGGTGCAGGGCATGCGTGGAGGCTCAGGGAGGGTGAAAAACGGGCCTACCAGAAGTTCGGGAAGGGCCCGTTTCTGGCCTCCAAAGCCTGGGGAGGCCAAAAATGCCCTACCCCTGGCTGACTAGGCCACGCCTATCATGGCAACGCCCACCTAGAGAACCCCTTGTTAAAATTTTGGAAGCCCACCCCAAGGGCTTCCAAAACGGGCCTACCAGAAATTCGGGAAGGGCTCATTTCTGGCCTCCAGAGCCTGGGGAGGCCATTTTCGCTCTTCCGGAGGCTCGAGGAAAGCCTCCAGAGCCTGGGGAGGGCAAAAATGCCCCACCCCTGGCCGACTAGGCCATGCCAATCATGGCCACGCCCACCCAGAGAACCCCTTGCTAAAATTTTGGAAGCCCACCCCATGTGATATCCCCAAGACCCCACCCCTCCCGTCAATTCTAACAAAAAGAGCATCACAGACCCGGATGATGGAATTCAGTTCAGGGGCTGTCACTTGTTTGGCACGCTCAATGGCTCCCAGGACCTGCTGTTGGTGCTGGGGTGGGGGTGGGGGACGACACGGGAGGGGTGAAAGGAGGAGAAAGAAAAGACAATTAGAAGATGATATGAACCAATCAGCAGGAGGATCAACGACAAGAGGGGAAAAAAAGGCAGTGTGGTTTTATGAGCCATTTTCTGCTAGAAAATGGCATTTCCATTAAGATGTTATCCCAAAATTTGGCATTTTTGGTCCACCTCTGGAGTCCTTCCCAAGGACTTGGGATAGGCAGATGGGGAATGTTGGATGGTGCTGAAGGTACCAAGCAAAGCTGCCTTTTTGCAATTAACTAGTGGGGATTTTGTCAATGCCAGTGATATCCAAATGGTGCTCGTTTCAGGAATTGCATCCAAGGTATCTTGGCTTTGTATCGTTATTATTCTGCCAATACTCCCTTGCTCACCTCCATCAGAAGGTCCCAGGAAACGCCATAACTCTGTCCTCAAGAGGGACCACCCTCCCCAAATATCTGCTGTTATAATCTGAGAACTTTCCAAGGCACCCTACGCTCCTTACCTGAAGCAGGGCAGGGGGAGATTTGAAAGGATGAAGATTTAGATAATGGGGCAAACAAGCCCCTTAATTAATGCAAACAGAGATAGCCAAATTAGGGTGAGTTCTGCCTTAAGCATGAAAGCTGGCTGGGTGATGCTAAGCCAATCATCAGGAGACCGTGAGTTCTAGTTTCTCCTTAGGCATGAAAGACAGCTGGGTGATTTTGGCCTGTCCACCCCGAGACAGTGAGTTTTAGTTCTGCTTTAGGCATGAAAAGTGGTTGGAATATTTTGTACTGTCCACCAGGTGATAGTGAGTTCTAGTTTTGCCTTAATCATGAAAACCAGTTGGGTGATTTTGGATTGTCCAACAGGAAATAGTGAGTTCTAGTCCTACTTTAGGCATGAAAGCCAGCTGGGTTATTTTTACGCATGAAAGCTGGGTGGTGGCTTTGAGTCAATCATTAGGAGATTGTGAGTTCTAATCCCGCCTTAGGCATGAAAGCTGCTTGGCGACTTTAGGCCAATCATTGGGAGGCTGTGAGTTCTAGTTCTGCCTTAGCATTAAAACTGGCTGGGTGACTTTGGGCCATTCAGTAGGAGACAGTGAATTCTAGTTCTGCCTTAGGCATGAAAGCCAACTGGGTGATTCTGGGCCGATCATTAGGAGACTGTGAATTCTAGTCTCCCCTTAGGCGTGAAAGCCAGAGTGACCTTGGGCTAGTGATGATTCTTGTTGTGGGGAAAACCAGAAGAGAAAGGGATGTTGGATATTTTTGCTGCCTTGAGTTATTTGTAAAAACAATAAAGGCGGGATATAAATAAATAAAGGCGGGATATAAATAAATATAAAAGGGGGGCTTTTTATCAGGTTCGCCTGATACGCCAGTTGCGCCCCTTTCTGGATCGGGACTCCTTGTGCATAGTCACTCATGCCTTGGTTACGTCACGCCTGGACTACTGTAACGCTCGCTACATGGGGCTCCCCCTGAGGAGCACCCGGAGGCTCCAGCTGGTGCAGAATGCGGCCGCGCGGGTGATTATGGGAGCGACGTGGCGCTCCCACGTAACACCTCTCCTGCGCGAGCTGCATTGGCTCCCGGTGGTCTTCCGGGTGCGCTTTAAGGTGTTGGTTCTCATCTTTAAAGCGCTCCATGGCTTAGGGCCAGGGTATTTGCGAGACCGCCTGCTGCTACCAATAACCTCCCACCGGCCAATACGCTCTCACAGAGAGGGCCTCCTCGGGGTGCCGTCGGTCAGGCAATGTCGGCTGGTGGCCCCCAGGGGGAGAGCCTTCTCTGTGGGGGCACCCGCCATGTGGAATGAGCTGCCTCCTGGAATACGATTGATCCTGGACCTCCGGACCTTCCATAAAGCCCTGAAGACGTTTTTATTTCATCAAGCCGGCCTAGCCTAAATGGTTTTTAATTGGGATTTTAAATTTTATGGATTTGGGGTTTTAAATTGGGTAGCCAATGATTTAATTCTTTTAATTATCTTAACTTTTGTATTTGTATGTTTTTTAATTTTGGCTGTTCACCGCCCTGAGTCCCTCTGGAAGAAGGGCGGTATACAAATTAAATAAATAAATAAATAAATAAATAAATAAAAATCAAGAATAAAAAATAAAAGTTCCAGAGTAAAGAAAGGGGGAATTTACCTCTTGCGACAGATATGGCAAAACTTGGGCGCAAATGCCATTCAGCCGCTTGACAATTTCAGCCTGAAATGGAAGATTACACACAAGGTTAACCCGGAGGAGGGTACTTCAATCAGCTGCTTGGCACAAAGCGACAAAAACATGATGTGCTAGTGCCTTTATATGTGGCAGCAACAACCCAAACTCCAAACCCAATTACATCACTGCAGCATTTTGCAAGGGACATCGTTAACGGTGTTTGTCGGACAGGCTGCAAATGACAAAATGCGCATCGGTTGCGTCTTTTGCACGGTGCGAAGGTGACACACGCTCCCTTTTTAGCGGACCTTCCTGAACGATGGGCAAATGTTTCCGCCTCAGTACAAACATGTTCCAAGACGCATCCCAGGGAATTCATCGGGTTTCTGGTTTCACATAACACTTTGAACTCTCAACCGATTTCGTGGAGGCTGGATTGTGCGAATGCACGCAGGTCCGTGTGCTGTGTGTGGGCCATGCCGGTTTTAACCGAACGAAAACAATTTGAGGTAAAATTGAGCAAAAACAATGCCCAAAGTAAAGATGGGAGTTATGTAGCCATTCTCAAATTGGTGACTTTAAGATGGATGGACTTACTTCCACAGAATTACACAGTCAGCCATTTTGGCCAGGGAATTCATGGAGTTAAAGTCCACCATCTTAGAACTTGCTGGCTTGGGAATTCTGGGAGTTAAAGTCCACCCATCTTAAAGCACACTGGTTGGGGAATTCTGGGAGTTGAAGGCCACCCATCTTAAAGCTTGCTGGCTTGGGAATTCTGGGAGTTAAAGTCCACCCATCTTAAAGCACACTTGTTGGGGAATTCTGGGAGTTGAAAGCACCATTTTGAAAAACACTGATGCAGGTAGTGATTGAGTGAAATTTCCCAATGTCCCCATTGAAAAGGGGAAACGAGTCTTTGGGGGATTCTGGTTCTCCTAAGAAAGGGATATGGGAATTGTAATTGTAATTTCACAGAATTCAACCTCAGGGTAATTTCTCCAAAAAAAAAAAAAAAAAATGCTGTCAGCTTCGTGGTTTAACAACAGGTGTTAAAAGAACTGGCAGAGGTTTACTGGGCTATACCAGTTGTGTGTAACCATAGTTGTTTTATAACTGAAGAACATTAACTCCCAGAATTCCTGAGCCAGTATTATGTGGACTTCAACTCCCAGAATTCCTGAACCAGCGTGGCTGACTCAGGAATTCTGGGAGTTGAAGTTCAGAGGTCTTAAAGGAGCCATAACCGGGGTGAAATCCAGCAGGTTCTGGAGAACCTGTAGCGGAAATTTTGAGTAGTTCAGAGAACTGGCAAATACCACCTCTGGCTGGCCCCCGAGTGGGGTGGGAATGGAGATTTTGCAGTATCCTTCCCCTGGAGTGAGGTGGGAATGGAAATTTTGCAGTATCCTTCCCCTGCCATGCCCAAGCCACACACACCAAGCCACACCACGCCCACTAAGCCACGCCCACAGAACCGTTAGTAAAAAAAAAATGGATTTCACCACTGAGCCATAGTTATTCATTCCTGAGTGGCACAGTAGCCTAAAATTGCATTTCAATTAAAAAATAATAATATTAAGACACGAATAAAGAAACGAGCTGGGTGTAGCTAATAAACCCCGCTTTTAATTAACTTTGTTTGCCTTAGCACGGCATCTTGGAAAGGCCAGGTGCGGTCTGCAGATCCTTGCAAAAGGAAATCAGAGCAGGTAGATGATGACACGCAGGAGGAACAAATCGGATTAGCTGCAATTTAATTTAAATGTCATTTAAATGAAATTTAAATTATATTTAGCTAGTGTCTGGTGGACACACCCGGTTGTTTGTAAGGGCTCTGCTTGTTTGAAGGGGTGGGGCGGCGGCCCTGAATATAATCTAAAACAGCACGTAGCCGATGACCTAAAATGCTCCTTCAAGAGAGGAGATAAAGTAAGAAAAACCCACTCCTGCTTCAGCTGCATGAACAGGTAGCCCTCGACTTACAACAGTTTGTTTAGTGACCGTTCAGAGTTACAACTGAAAAAAAAATGACTGATGACCATTTTTCACACTTAACGACCACATCTTCATGGTCATGCGGTCAAAACTCACAGACATTTGGCAATGGACTCATATTTTATGACAACTGCAGTGTCCTGGGGCCACGTGATCCCCTTTTGCGACCGTCTGACCAGCAAAGTCAATGGGGGAGTTAAGATTCACTTAGCCACAGTTTGACTAGTTTTAACAACTGCAGTGATTCACTTAACAACGGTGGCAAGAAAGGTCGTAAAATGGGGGCAAACTCGCTTAACGAATGTTTCACTTGGCCACAGAGATTTGGGGCTCAATTGTGCTTGTAAGTCGAGGGCTACCTGTGCAAGGCGGCCTTAAAAGTCCCTTGCAGAAAGAAGAATAAACTTAAAAATCTCACCTGCTTATGCATTTCGATGTTGAGGCCATAGGACATCTCGTAATACTGGAAGGGAAAAAAAAGAGAGAGAAAATTAGAATATCTGCTTGTTATATGAAATCTAGGCTTGCTTCCTGTCTCCTAATTCCTGGAGTTTGTCCGTACAGGATTTGAACTCATCTCCCGGTTTTACAAAGAGAGATATTATGATCATGGCCGGATGTAGCTTCTCTAAGGCAAGTAATGGCCTCATGTGTGGCAAGATTTAGAAACAGACACAGTTGTGGATTTTCTCTGTCTCTGGAGGATTTTAAGATTCTATGATTGCAAAAACTAGATGACCCTTGGTGGTCCCGTCCCAGTTCCCAATTCTGACAACTGGCTTTCTTGCTCACTAGATGACTCTTGGAAGCCCCTTCACAATTCTTGAAACTTCCTGATTTTCCTGCCTATTGGCAAAGGGGTGGAATAGACAACCTTTAGGGGCCCCTTCCCACTCCACAATTCTATCACACCAATTGGTTTTCCTGCCCACTGCAAAGGGCTGGACTAGATGATCCTTGGAGACCCCTTCCTATTCAACGATTCTGAGATTCTCAGCAACAGGAAACAAAACAAAACAAAAAAACCTTTTGGATTTTAGAAGAGTAACAGCACAATACAATTTTTCTGCCCTTTCCATGCGCCTGAAATTTTGCCACACCCACAATTAAAATTCCTTCCTGGCACGGGATTTAAATCAAAGCCAGCAAATTATTATTATTATTATTATAGGTTTATCATAAAGAGCGTTGGGGTAAGAGAGGATACGGAAGTGGGAAAAGGAGGAACAAGATTTAAGAGGAAAGAAAACGGGTGAACCAAGAAAAAGTTTGCAGCTAGTCCTCCACTTACAACAGTTCATTTAGTGACTATTCAAAGTTACCACTGCACTGAAAAAAGGGACTTATGACCGTTTCTCACACTTACGACTAGCACCCCTGTTTTCATGTGATAAAAATTGGTACGCTTAGCAACTGGCATGTATTTATATGATGGTTGACCAGTGATAATCTTTTATGATCTTCTGACAAGCAAAGTCAGATTCATTTAAAAGCCACGTTACTAATTTAACAACTGCAGCGGTTCACTTAACAACTGTGGCAAGAACGGGTCAAAATTCATTTAACAAGCGACTTGTTTACCAACAGAAATTTTGGGTTCGATTGTGGTCGTAAGTCAAAGATTACCTGTATATAATACGTGCATATTAATTTTGGTTGCCCCTGCCCCTGCCCCGCCCACTTTCACCTTGGCCCCGCCCACAAGCCAGTTTTGGTTTAAGGGAAGGCAATTCCTTTCTCCCAAATTGTATTTGGGAAACAGAATTAAGATGTAACTACAGATCGGGCTGCAAGCCTTCAAACCAAGTTAAGAGCAAACCATGATTTTAGACACAACCAGGATGAATTTGGTTTGATCATGAGCCGTCTCTGTCATTCAAAGCAAACCAAAAAATAATTCAAGGCATTAAAAAACTTTTCTCCACCCAAAACCTCTGTTGCGTCCATTCATTTACTGGAAATAATATTTTCCCTGCTTTTCATTAAATCGTTCCTTGCACAATCTACACATTTAAAAAAAATCACCAGCAACAGATGATCAAAATATGTACCAGTAGTCCTTGACTTGTGTCTACTCACTTAGTGACCATTCAGGCGCCCGGCAACCAGACTGAATTTACAGCCATTTGCAGAGTGAATCGTTAGTTCATTTCATGACTGTGACATTCATTTCATGACAGCAGTGCTTCGCTTAATGACATCACAGAAGAGGTTGTGAAATCATAAAATAACATGATCAATTTGTTTTACTGCCACAAGTTAGGACTGAGGTGGGCAGGCTCCATTACAGTCGTAATTTAAGGATTACCTTCATGGTCATAGATCATATGGAGAAATACTGTTAATTCCAAAATTTTATGCCAAGAAAATTCTGGTTTTGTAGTTAGAAAGCCTGAATGTATCCCTTGTACAGGTAGTCCTCAACTTACAACTATTTGCTTAGTGACCATTCAAAATTATGACATCACTGGAAAAAAGTAATTTATGAAATTTTTCACACTTAAAACTAGCATCCAAGAGTCACGTGATCAAAATTCAAACATTTGGCAACTGACTCATATTTATGACGGTTGCAGTGTCCTGGGGTCATATGATCACCTTTTGCGACCTTCTTACAAGCCAACGGGGAAATCAGATTCACTTAACAACCATGTTGCTAATTTAACAACTGCAGTGATTCACTTAACAACTGTGCCCAGAAAGGTCATAAAATGGGGCAAAACTCACTTAACAACTGTCTTGTTTAGCAATGGAAATTTTGGGCTCAATTGTGATTGTAAGTAGAGGACCAACTATACATTCTGTTTTCTCCTAAATGCCATTTATGAACTCAGTAGAATATGGTTCAAGGACCCCTGAACATCTCCCAAAACTCTCTTGGGGCGGGGAGAAGGGGGGCAAAATCAAAATGATTTGCTGGATATTGAAAATATTGCAAAAATATAAAATATTATCAGCCTTCTCATTGGTTTTTTTTTTTTAAAAAATAGGGTTTTTTCCATGAGAAATATTTTATTGATGCTAACATCAAATGAGTTTCATATTGTCGTTTTTAGCGGATTCAATAAATAAATTTTCTACGAATGGGTTCATTTTAATTTTTAATGCTGTAAATATAAAACCTATGCCAACGAAAGCTCTGTTTGGGGTCCTCCATGACTTTTAAAATTGGGAAGGGGGACCAAGAGTCGAAACGCTGACCTAGATTAAAATTAAAACAGCAATCCTACACATTTTTAATCCTCTTAACGTCAGAGAGAGCCAAAATGGTTCCCCCCCCCACCCCTCTTGCAACCACACACATTTGATTTGGGGCCTCTGGAATTATCTTGAGGAAGGGATGAAGCAAAAATACATTAAAAAAAAACCCGAATTCAATCCTTCCGGCCCGCCTTAACTGCTCTTGCAGGCCTTGGGAAAATTCAAATGCTCATTAAGGACTAGAAACTTGGCAAGGCAGAGTATTTGGCTCACTGGGGTTCTCCCTTCTAAATGGAAGAAGTGGGCACAGGGGGTGGTTTGTGGCTTTTCTTGAGTCTCACGAAAGGTTAGTATGTGCTTACGAGAACTTTTTTCTTTTTGCCCTTTTCTTTTTAATTGAATTTCCTAGGAAATACAAAGCATTTTTATGCCTTATCTCTGTGCTCCAGAGAAGGTGCGGCAGCCTCTTTCTGGAGGGCCTGGGAACTGGTTTCACTCAAGGCTAACGACATCCATCACCTTGAATCTTGGCAGCAGCAACAGGCACAGCTGGCTACCTCCAACCGGCACATCAAGGAGAGCCAGCTAACTGTGTCCTGATAAAAGCTAAATAAATAAAAAATAAACCAGGGTCTAATGCAGCTGCCTGGGTGACTTATGCAAAACAGTCCAAGCCTCGTTTTTGCAACAAAACAAAACAAAAAACACACGATAAGAAGCTGAATAGAGGACACAAAAATAATTCCTTCCAGAAGGCAGCAGAATCCTTGTTCTCGCTTTTGGGGTCTTGCTGGGGCGTCCTTAAGTTTCTAGTCTTCAAAAGAAAGGAAGGGAGGGGGGGGAAGGAAAAAAATGGGAAAGGAAGAAAAAGAAAGAAGAAAGAGAGAAAGGAAGAAGGAAGGGAGAGAAAGAAGGAAGAGAAAGAAAGAAAGAAGGAAGGAAGGATGGAAAGAAAGAAAGAAAAAAGAGAAAGAAGGAAGGATGGAAAGAAAAAGAAAGAAATGAAGTAAGAAAATGAAAGAAAAAGATAGAAAGGAAGAAAGAAAGAGAGAGAGAAAGAAGGAAGGAAAGATGGAAAGAAAGAAAGAAAAAGAGGGAAATGAAATAAAAAAATTAAAGAAAAAGAAAGAAAGAAAGAAAGAAAGAAAGAAAGAAAGAAAGAAAGAAAGAAAGAAAGGCAAACCTCCAGAATTGCTTTTATATATATAAATGCATATATATATATATGCATGCCACCCTTTTCCGGAGACTCAGGGCGGCTTACAATGCATTAAGCAATAGCCTTCATACTTTTGTATATAGCTGCTTAGTAGGGCTTTCGGCCCACCCTAAGCCCCCCTCAATGATGAGACAGGTACCATATATATTTAATAAAGAAATAAAATTAAAATGGACTTCGGTTTTTGGACAGAGGGCAAGAACCCAGAACCAGAATCCAACTCAGATAAACACCTTTGGAATGCTGTGGGAGTAGGAATGGATTTCCAGAGAAAAAAAATTGCAAACTGGAACCAGGAGCACCACTCAGGTGGCCCTGAGGACACAGATCAACCTCCAAGTGGCCTCAGCGACTCTCTAAAAAAGGATGCAAACGTCCAGCTGTCTGCAAGGAATATAAATCCTTCCATTCCCCACCATCCGGTCAGAGCCGAAGAAGCTTCTTGGAGGAGAAGCAAAATGTCTTCAAAAGAAAAAACAAGAAAGTCCAGTTGCCTCTTGAAAAAAACACCTTTGGGACAACCATGACCTGGAAGACTGAGAATCTCTACAGAATCCAATTGAGAACTACTTTTAAGGCAGTATTTTTTTTGCCTTAAAAGGGGGGGGGTCTTTAGTTCAGAGGATTTGATTCCTGGGGGCGCGGAATTTGGCTTATAGAGGCCTTGAGCTTCCTATCACCTGCATTTGAACTTTTATGTACGGGGGGGGAGGGGGCGCAGAGGAAGGAGGAACCACTTGCAGTTTTGCCTCACAGGACTCCGCTGCTCTTCTTGGCAGGACCCCGCCGATCGCGAGTGCGAAACTTACCATCACGTAATGGCGCTGCATCTCCGACTTTTCGCTGGCCAGCTTGTCGCATTCCAACTTCAGGCTGTTAAGAAAGAGGGAAATTGGGGAGGTGGGCACAAGGGGGATAAGGGGGGGGAATGGGCTCCTCTGCTGTTGGAAACGTTGCCAACTTCCATTCAGTGACCGTTCAAAGTTAAAACACCACGTAAAACAGTGACTGACCATGGGGTCCTCTCACTTACGACCACTGTAGCATTTGCGTCAGGTGATTGAAACTCGGGCACCTGTTTTTGAGCTTGAGATCTCACACTATCTTCTAGCTTTTTTTAAATAAAACAACAACAGAATGCAGTTGATAAAATCGACCTCCATTTCCAACTGCATCCGGATTTTTAAAATTTTTAAGGATCCAGGAATGAAGATTTTCAGCGTTTCAGATTATTGCAAAAATAATCTGGGTGGGTTCTGCAGTCCTTTGCAAAATAAATAGAAAAGGGATCTCAAAAGAGGGGAGAGACAAATCCGGAGATCAGACTGGGATCTCTGAGAAAATCTCTGGATGATCTGCAACAGGCTGGCAAGCAGGTTTGACTTCAAATGCCACACTTGGCAACTTGTGGACTTCAACTCCCAGAATTCCCACTTTCTCATTTAAGGTGTCAAACCATAAGCTTGCCGACTGAGGAATTCTGGGAATTAAAGTCCACCCATTTTAAGGCATGTGCTGGCTGGGGAATTCTGGGAATTGAAGTCTTGAAGTTGCTGAGGGTGAGAAACACTCTTCTATAGGATCTCCCGGTGACATTTTAACACCGCTGCACCAAGACTGTACACTGCTCATAAGCAAAAATTGTGTGAATACATGCCTCGGTGATCAATCACGCAGAGTGTTAGTCCCATGGGATCCAACCTTCTTTTCGATTTCACCAGCTCCCACATCCTGGCCTAGAAATCATCTGCGGGTGGAAAGCTGGAGAAAACTGGCCGATTTACCTGTGATACTGTGCCTGCAGCAACTGGAACTCATCTTTAATCCGGTCGCAGGAATCGGAAGTTGTGAACTTCAACTGCTGAGGCAGATGAGAAGAGGCCTGAAACAGAATTAGAGAGGGGGTGTGTGAGGAAATGGGAGAAGTATCCCTTTAGCCAATTAAAAACAACCCTGGGAGCCTGCTTTAATAGTGTTTGATTTGGTATGTTGTTAACTGCCTGCTAAGGATGCTAGTCCTCAAGACTCACCGAAGAAACTGTCCACTGCACTGTCAAGCAAATGGTGATTTAGGGGGTACCGAGACCATGTTTACAACACACCTTAAGTTATGATGTGCTTCACCTGGTTTCAGCTTAACCGAGACTACTCAAGCTATCAATCAACGTAATCCAAGACGTAATCAATCAATCCTCAGTACATTTTACACAGCAACATTTTGAGAATTGGTTTGGACTAGTAGTGGGAGATTTTGAACTAGAAAATCAAGAGGTTATGAGTTGGCAGACTTTAGGCCAGTCCCTTTCTCAGTCCAACCCACCTCACAGGGTTGTTATGGGGGAAAAAAGGAAGTGGGAGCTGCCTTGAGTTACACAGATAAATCTCGTAATAAAATAAATGTTTCGGCTACCTGAAAAGCAAGCAAGCAAGCAAGCAAATAAATGCAGGATAAAATATAGATCCGATCTCAGGCCTACAGGTAGCCCTCGACATACGACCACAATTGAGCCCAAAATGTATGTTGCTAAGTGAGAAATCTAATGAGTTTTGCCCCATTTTACAGCTTTCCTTGCCACATTTGTTAAGTGAACCAGTGGTTTTGTTGAGTTAGTAACGGTTGTTAAGTGAATCTGTCTTCTCCGTTGACTTTGCTCGTCACAAGGTCGCCAAGAGATGTTCGTGTGACCCCGGGACACTGCAACTGTCATAACGTGAGTCAGTTGTCAAGTGTATCTGGATTTAAGTCATATGACCATGGGGATGCTGCAACCGTCATAAGTGTGAAAAACGGCCCCGAGTCACTTTTTTTCAGTGCCGTCGTAACTTCGAACGGTCACAAAGTGAAATGTTGTAAGTCAAAGAATACCTGTATTCTGCATGTAAATATGGGATGTACCATTTCCGAGTTGGGGGGAGGGAGCTGTTGGTAAGTTCAGAAAAAGAAACTCAGCTTCTGAACATGGCCATTTTTTTCTTCCTCTTCATCAATTTCATAAAATGAAGCCGTTTTGGGACCTGCCTTTTCCTTCTAAGGAATTAATTTTATATGTGGCGGTGGGAGCACTAAAATGGGATAATTTCTACCTGCAGGTTGGACTGCATCTAATCATTCAAACAAAACTCACCTCACCTGTTGTGTAAAGCGATGCATTTACATTAGGGGTGGGCAAATGTGGCCCTTTTACAACCTGTGGACTTCAACTCCCAGAATTCCTGAGACAGCCAAGCTGGGAGAATTCTGGGAGTTGAAGTCCACAGTTTGTAAAAGGGCCACATTTGCCCACCCGATTTACATTATTGTGTATCCATCCGGACTGCAATAATCTCTGTAGCCAATAGAAGGCGGCAAAGAGATCCGGAAAGATCTATTTGCTGCCCTCAAGTGGGTTGGATTATTTTAAAATTTATTGTTCTTTCCCAACTCCGATGGACTCTGGATGGCAGCACGAATAGTTCACTCCTTGTGAATATTTATTTAACAAATGTCTGAAGTTACAACAATGGCTTATCACCAGTCCTCACAATTACGATTCCGCTGCTGTGTCCCAATAGGTCATGGGATCAAAATCCAGTGGCTTGGCACCTGTTATGTATTTACGGTGGTTTCAGATTCCTGGGGGATCATTTGCAACCCTCCCAGAGAGCGAAGTCCATGGAGGAAGCTGGATTCATTTAATAACTGCACAATTCATTTAATGACCACAAAGATTTGCTAAAGAACTGTGGAAGAAGTTCATACAATAGGACACATCTTCACGCCTGCACTGCTTAATGACAGAAGTTTAATCCCAATTGTGGTCATAAATTGAGGGCTACCTGTACAGATCCGATGGCCAAGATTTGGCTTTTATTGATTTATTATTAAATACATTATACAGCCAGCTGTCCATCCAAAAGTGGCTACTTAAATTGCTTACCGCATGGCCCAGAAAATTCCTTTTGAGATGTCTGAGGCCTTGAATATCTTGAAAACGTTTCCCAACTTCCAGACAGGCGGACTTCAACTCCCATAATTCTCCACCATTGGCCATGCTGGGTGGGGAATTAGTGAAACTGAAGTCTCACCCCTGTCAATGGCTCAGGCTGGAAAACCCTTGATTTAAAGATCCTTTAAAAGTAGTCAACTTACAATCATTCGTTTAGTGACCAAAAGTTACAATGGCACTTTTCACACTTATGACCATTTTGGGAGCTTGGCAATGATTCGTATTTATGACAGTTGCCATGTCCGGGGTTCCCAGCCTGCTTTCGACAAGCAAAATCAAAGGGGGAAAGCCAGATTTGCTTAAGGGCAACATGATTTGCTTAACAATGCAGTGATTCTCTTAACAATGCAGTGGATTCACTTAACAATGGTGGTAAAAAGGTCGAAAAATGGGGCAAAACTCATTTAACAACGGCCACGCTTACCAACAGACATTTTGGGTTCAATTGTGGTCTTAAATTGAGGACTATACTGTAATTTGATTTGTTTTGATATAATCCAGGTCCACCTGGATATATGTTTTATATCTGGACAGCTGCAAACAGATGTTTTAGAGGAAGCATCAGATTTCAGCAGTCCAGCTATTCTATCTGCCTTTAGCAAATGCAATGATTAGTGGTTTTGGGAGGCATCGGTGCGTTTCTTATTTTGGGTGGTGACCACCAGGATTATAGGTAGTCCTCGACTTACGACCACAATCAAGCCCAACATTTATGTTGCGGAGTGAGAAATCTGTCAAGTGAGTTTTCTCCCGTTTTACGACTTTCCTTGCCGCATTTGTTAAGTGAATCACGGCAGTTGTTAAGTTAGTAACACCGCTGTTAAGTGAATCAGGCATCCCCCGTTGGCTTTGCTTGTCAGAAGGTCGCAAAAGGGGATCACGAGATCCCGGGACGCTGCAACCATCATAAATACGAACCATTTTCCAAGTATCCAAAGGTAAATTATATGACCATGGGGATGCTGCAAGAGTCGTGTGAAAAATGGTCCTAAGTTCCTTTTTTTCAGTGCCGTTGTAACTTCAAACGGTCACTAAATGAAAAGTTGTAAGTCGAGGACTACCTGTACTGCACGAACCAGAGAGAGAGGGCTGATAAAATATCTACAGACCCGTCTCATCCTCGACATCAACTGTTTCAGCTCCTGTTTCAGAACTGTTGTAAATCAAGGACTACTTGTGTTTTTTTCCACCTACCCCCATTCACTGTTGCAGGCCTCCTAGTAAATCCCTGGCTTGTTTTTAACACAAATTTGTTAAATTAGTCACCCTTGGAGAATCCAAACATCACCTACCTTAAGTCGTAACACAAAGAGTGCAAATCGCGAACGGTTGCGTTCAGATTATTGGAAGCAAAAAGCTCATTATGGCTTAATTGGATGTGGGCATCGCCAATCCAAACGACATCTAAGAATGCTACACCTATATTAATTTAATTTATTGAATGCATTCCATTTTCCTTCGGTGCCAGAAAACTTTTATTTTTGAGCGTTCTTCAATAATGTCTACAAAATCCTGTCCTTTGGAAAACTCTTCAGTTATCCAAGCCAGATCTTCCTTCCTTCCTTCCTGGTTTTTCCTACACAAAATCATCAGCCGGATTTTATTTTAGGATCTGGTGACTTTTGTTGTGAAGGAATCCTGAACAGGTTTACTACAACAGCACAATCTGGGGACACGCAGATCTTAAGTCTGTTGACCTGGGCTCTGGAAAGGAAATTTTTTGAGTGGGTGGGACAAAGCAGAGTCACTTCCCTGTTGTTTTCAGTCTGGGCCTTCTCCTTTTGAAAAGCAAAATTAAACCTGCTTTCCTGTAATCGGAAATCCGGCGACCTTCCTTTCTCCCCCCCTCACCACAATTTCATTCTATTCTTTTACATCCTATAAAAATCAGCTTTTTTTTCCTCCCTGCAGAGACTCATTTCCCACCAAGCAGAGGGGCAAGCGGGTTTCTGGCGGGTTTCATTCCTTTCATCTATTTCAATCCATTAGATATCAGCGTGCAAAGTAATGGAGGGCGGGGGAGAGAAATGGGAGTTTATTTATTTATAGCCCCCTCCAGTCCCCATATTTTGCAAATCCCCACCATCTCTTCCAATCCAATTCCACTTTTTCGACTCTCGAACCCATCTGACCTACCCATCCACCCCATTCCTGGCCCTTAATGGGACTTTCCGTGGGGCTCCCCCTCTCACCCCACCAACAGGAAAGGGTTCACACTCCCCTCCTCAATGAGGACTAGCTTCTTAACCCACACTCATCTTTGCCACTCACCCTGTCACCATTGGTTGGGGTTCAATGCACTTTTCTTCGGCCCCTTCCATCCAGGTGATGCCCAGCCAGGCCTGTGTCCCCCTCTTGGAGGGGGGTGGGCATCACTGGGGTGCCCATCCCACTTCCCAAAGGTTCTTCTCTCCCTCCCTCCCTCTCTCTCTCTCTCCCACCAGCCCCAGGTCCACGCCCTTCCTTGTATGCCCCAATTCCATGGCCTTCCCCCCTTAAGATTGATTTATTTATTTTTTGCTGCTTTGGGAAGAGGGGGGAAGGGGTGGAATATCTCCCGCAAGAGGAACCCCCCTTCCCCCCCAAAAAAACCCGCCTCCCTTCTGGCTGCACCTCCCGCACCTGGTTCCCCCAATTCTCCTTTTCCCTCTTCCCCAGAGCCCCCACCTCCACCCCACTCCTGCCTTTTTCCCTTTCCCCTATCAAAGGCTCCTTTGCAAAAGTAGAGAGTGGGGGGAAATCACGCCTTGCAATCTCCACCCTGGGGAGGGGAGATCTCGGGTGAAGGGGGGGGCACGAGTCCCCCTGGAGGAGGAAAAACCACGAGTCAAGTGGAGGGGGGGTAGCAAAGAAAAAGGGAGGAGGGAGGGCAGGGAAGCATGGGCATCGGGGTGCCCAGAGGTTAGGGAGCCCCCTTGGATATTCAGGGTACGAGGGGGGGGCTCTCTGACTTCTGGGCACCCCGATGCCCATGCTTCCCTGCCCTCCCTCCTCCCTTTTTCTTTGCCACCCGCCCTCCACTTGACTCGTGTTTTTTCCTCCTCCACGGGGACTCGTGTCGCCCCCCCTTCACCCGAGGTCTCCCCTCCCCAGGGTGGAGATTGCAAGGCGTGATTTCCCCCCACTCTCTACTTTTGCAAAGGACCTCCACGGGGGTCCGTGTCCCCCCCCACTTCACCCGAGATGTCCCCTCCTCCCCAGGGTCCCCGATCCTCCACGCACCCCGCGGCATTTGACTGCCCTCCCCTCCCCTTCTCCCCTGCACCCAACCGCTCTCCCCCTCCCCACCAATCCCGCATTCCCACGACACGATCCTCCCCGGACCCTGAGCAAGCAACCCCCCCCGCTTCATGTAGCCCCCCCCCAATCCCATGCAGCCCCCCCGCCCCATCCTCCTCTTACCGAGTGCCGGCTTTGCGGAAACATCATGCCAATCGGGCAGCCGAGCCGGAGGCAGCCAGCCGGCTGCTGCACCCGCTTTTGCAAGCCGCCACCGACCGGCCGAAAGGCGGCCGAGGAAGCGCAGGCGGCGACTTTGCAACGCGGCCTTTGTGGGTCTAAATCCGGGCCGGGGATGCTTCCCTTCCCCCCACCGCCGCCCCAGAGACGGAGCTGCCCCCCGGAGAAGCCCCGGCAGGGAAGCAGCGGCTGAGCTCTCCCTCCTCTCTCTCTCTCTCTGCAAAGAGCCCGCGGGCGAATGGGAAGCGCGGAGGCCCCGGAGCGCGGCTGCTTGGCGGGCCTGGAGCGGGGCTTTTGCAAAGGCCGGAAGGACGGGAAGGGCAAGCGGCGCAGTTCCCGGGCCTCGCCCGCCTCTCCTCGGCGGCTGCTGCTGCTGCTGCTGCTCCTATTGTCTAATGGCGGCTGCGGACCCCCGCGCTCGCTCCTGCGGCTGAGCGGCAGCACCACCTGCTGCTCCGCCGCTGCATTTCCCAGCGCCCCGCCCGCGCTTTCAAAGCCGCGCCCCCCCTCCCCTCGCACGCGCGCGCGCCCCCCCCGCCCACAAGCCCCGCCTCCCCTTTCCTCCTTCACCCCCCCCTCCCCTCCGCCCCGGGGCCGTGCGCGTTCCGGCAGGCGGATGCAAAGGTGGGGGGGGGGGAGAGAGAGAGGAGAGAGAGAGAGACGTCGCGTGGCCCCGCCCGCGAGAGGAAAGCCTCCCACTCCCCCTCTCCCCACTCTTTGCAACTGTGGGTGGACGGGGTCGATCCCAAGTAGTCTTCCCTCTCTGTCGTCCCCCCCTCCCCACACTCCTTACATCAATGCGTGGACGGGGTCGATCCCGCATATCTCCCCCCACCCGCGCTCTTTCCAATGCGTGGACGAGGTCGGTCCAGAATATCCCCTCCCCCCACTCCTTGCATTGATGCGTGGACGGAGTCGATCCCAAGTAGTTTCCCCCCCCCATATCTCCCCCCTCACTCTGGCATCGATGCGTGGACGGGGTCGATCCCAGATAGTTCCCCCCCCCGTCGTCCCCCCTCCCCACATCAATGCGTGGACGGGGTTGATCCCGCATATCTCCCCCCCCGCGCTCTTTCCAATGCGTGGACGAGGTCGGTCCAGAATACCCCTTCCCCCACTCTTTCAATCCCCTCCCCCATCCCGTGCATGGACAGGGTCGATCCCAGATAGTTTCCTCTCCCCCTCTGATTTCCTCCCCCCCCCCACTCTTGCATCAATGCGTGGACGGGGTCGATCACGCATATCCCTCCCCTCCTCTTTCCAATCCGTGTACGAGGTCTGTCCAGAATATCCCCTCCCCCACTCCTTGCAACAGTGCGTGGACGGGATCGTTCACGGATATCACCCCCTCTCTTAGAAACCAACGCGTGGACGGGTCGGTCCCAAATAGTTCCCCTTCCCCCGTCCCCAATTCTCTGTCCCGTCTCGTCCCCCCGCCTCGCCAGTCTGCACCAGTGTGTGGAGCGGGTCGATCCCGGATAAATCCCCTCCCCCACTTTCCACCGACCGGGTCGATCCCGTATATCCCTCCCCCCACCCGCTCTTTCCAGTGCGTGGACGAGGTCGGTCCAGAATATCCCCTCCCCCACTCCTTGCAACGGTGCGTGGACGGGGTGGATCACGGATATTACCCCCCTCCCCCCTTAGAAACCGATGCGTGGACGGGGTCGATCCCAGATAGTTACCCCCCCTTCTTCCCACCCCTCGCTAGTCTTTGCACCAGTGCGTGGACGGGGTCGATCCTGGATATCACTCACCTCCCCCCCCCCGCCCTGCACGAACGCACCGATGCATAGACTGGGGAGGTCGATCGTGGATACCCTCCCCCACTCTTTGCAACGGTGCCTGGACGGGGTGGATCACGGATATATTCCCCCCACCTCCTATTTGCACCCACGCGTGAACGGGGTCGGTCGGTCCCAGATAGTCCCCCCCACTCACTGTTCCCCCCCACCCACTCCTTGCACCGATGCGTGGAGGGGGTCGATCCCGCATATCCCTCCCCCCCCTCTTTCCAATGCTTGGACGGAGGTCGGTCCAGGATATCCCCTCCCCCACTCTTTGCAACGGTGCGTGGACGGGGGTTGATCATGGATATCTCCCGCCCCCCATTTGCACCGACGCGTATCCTAGATAATCCTCCCACCACCTCACTCTGCTCCCACCCACCCCCAAGTCTTTGCACCGATGCGTGGTGGACGGAGTCGGTCCCAGATACTCTTCCCCATATTTTTGCAATCACGCGTGGACCGGGTGGGTCCCGGATCGCGGAGAGAGACCGAGTGGGGAAAGCGCCAGATCTTCCTTTCCTTCCCCTCCCCGGGCTATGGTGCGCTCTCGGTGGGGTGGGGTGGGGGCAAAGCGATGGTTTGGGGGTGGCTTTGCATGACACCCCCCCCCCCAGCCTCTTTTTTCAATCTTACTCCTGGGTGCGGCTGGCAGCACTTGGTTTGCAAGCACGATCGGGTTATGCAATTTGGGTTTTTGAATGGCAGGGAGATGGGAAAACGAAGGGAGAGCAGCGATTGGGTTTCCGAGCCTGCGGGGGTGACGTCGAGCCGGGCCTTACGTCACGGGGGGCGGGGTGTAGGAGTGACGTCATGGACACACCTCGATTCCCCCCCCCCCCCCCCCCGCCCCAGGTAAGCAGGCAGGGAAAATGTAAGAAATAAATAAGAGTGCAGCTCAATAGTATCCATTATAAAGCATGGATAACCAGGCTGTAAATAAGGACAGGTAGTCCTCGGACTTAGGACCACAGCAGAGCCCCCCCCCCAGTTTCTGTTGTTAAGCGAGACGTTTGTTAAGTGCATTGTGCCCCGTTTAATGACCTTTCTTGCCACAATGGCTTAAGTGAATCATTGCAGTTGTTCAATTTATTTATTTATTTATTAATAGGCTGTACACCGCCCTGAGTCCTTCGGGAGAAGAGCGGTATAGAAATAAAATTATTATTATTATTATTATTATTATTATTATTATTATTATTATTTATTTATTACATGTATTTATATGCCGCCATTCTCCCGAAGGACTCAGGGCGGTGAACACAAGTTAAGAAACAAGTACAATAAAATCCCATTTTAAGCCAAATAATTAATTAATAGTAAATAATAAAACCCGGGATCAGAGTCAGCCTATTTGTTCGAACAGCCAAGTCTTCAAGTCCCGACGGAAGGAGCGGAGATCAGGAGCCATCCGGAGCTCGGTAGGTAATTCATTCCAGAGGGTGGGAGCACCCACAGAGAACGCCCTACCCCTGGGCGCCGCCAGACGACATTGGCTCGCCGTCGGAACCCTGAGGACAGCGGCCCTGTGTGAGCGAACAGGACGGTGAGAGGCAGGCAGGCAGAAGGTCCTGCAAATATCCCGGACCTAAGTCATGAAGGGCCTTATAGGTGAGGACTAGCACCTTGAAGCGGACCCGGAGAACCACTGGTAACCAGTGCAGCTCACGCAGGAGGGGTGTTATATGGGAGTAACGAGGGGCTCCCGTAACAACCCGTGCGGCTGCATTCTGGATCAGCTGGAGTCTCCGGGTGCATCTCAGCGGCAGGCCCATGTAGTGGGAATTGCAGTAATCCAAGCGGGAAGTAACCAGGGCATGAGTGACTGTGCGAAGGTCATCTCGGTCCAGGAAAGGGTGCAACTGGCGTACCAGGCGAACCTGTGCAAAGGCCCCCCTGGTCACGGCCGTTAGATGGTCTTCTAGGGACAGCCGAGTATCCAGGAGGACACCAATTAGGAAGTGAATTTGGCTTCCTCTGCTGACTTCGCGGCCAGAACATCACAAAAGGGGATCGCGTGACCCAGCAACCGTCGTAAATATGAACCGGGTGCCGAGCGGCTGAATTTTGATCACGTGACCATGGTGGGGGGGAATGCCACAACAGTGGTGTGAAAAATGGTCATGAATCGCTTTTTCCAGGGCTGTTGTTACTTTGAGCGGTCCACTAAATGCGATCGGCTTTTCCAAGTGTCTGACAAGCAATGGGGAAGCCAGATTCACTTAACAACCGTGTTACTTATTCACAACTGCAGTGATTCACTTAACAGCGGTCTCACTTGGCAAGAGAAACTGGAGGTTCCATTGAGGTTGTAAGTCGAGGACTACCTGTCCTCGACTTACGACCTCTTACGCTCTTCACCCCGGCCTACGGCAAAAGAGAATTAGGCACTTGCCATCTTTCAATTTTTATTTTTAGCCGTTTCACTGATTTTATTGTGATTTTTATGATTGTTGTGAGCTGCCCAGTATTGTTGCGAGCTGGGCATAGCAGATGTTTTAAGGCTAGAAATATAGGCAGGTACAGGGGTGAAATGTAAAATTTGTTACTACCGGTTCTGTGGGCGTGGCTTGGTGGTGGGGTAATGTGACTGGATGGGCGTGGCCAACTGTTTTTTTTAACTTTTCAAAGCATTTTTTCTAATGCTTTGAAAAGCCTCTGCAGATCAGGCGATTCAGCTGGGATCATCAGAGTCTTTTCAAAGCATTTTTTTTACCACCTCTTCAGCCAAGAGGTTGCAGAAAAAAAGTGCTTTTAAAAGCCTCTGACGATCCCAGCTAAGCCGCGGGATCATCAGAGGCTTTTTTTTTTACTTTTAAAAGCATTTTTTCGTCGGAAGAGATTGTAGAAAAAATACTTTTAAATTTTTTTTAAAAAAGCCTCTGATGATCATGCGGCTCAGCTGGGCAGGGTGGGGGGAGGCAGGGATTTTTGCTACCAGTTCTCCGAACCACCTGCCGCCATCGCTACTGGATCGGGCGATTCGGTCCGAACCGGGAGCATTTCACCCCTGACTATTATCCTTCTCATCTTTCTTAGTATGTATCTCCTTATCTTCTTATGACTATAACCTTGTTGCTTTTACCTTACAATTTATATTGTTTTATTTAGTATCCTATGTATGAGTTCTGTTGATCGCTTATTTAATATCCTATGAAGCTTACTTAGTATCCTATGGCTATCACTAAGTGCTGTATCTTATGATGCGAGGTGGCACAGTGGTTAGAGTGTAGCACTGCAGGCTACTTCAGCTGACTGCTAGCTGCAGTTCGGTGGTTCGAATCTCACCAGGCTCAAGGTTGACTCAGCCTTCTGTCCTTCTGAGGTGGGTAAAATGAGGACCCAGATTGTTGGGGGCAAGAGGCTGACTCTGTTAAACTTCTTAGAGAGGGCTGTAAAAGCACTATGAAGCGGTATATAAGTCTAAGCGCTATTGCTATTTAAGATGAATGTATTTTTATGATGATGAGGATTATGATTTATCACTTGTTGCTTGTATGCACTCACACTTGGCCAATAAAGAATTTTGTTCTTTTCTGTTCTGTTTTCTATTGTATTCATTTTCTAAATGCTATGCTATGCTATTCTATGCTATTCTATGCTATTCTATGCTATTCTATGCTATTCTATTCTATTCTATTCTATCCTATCCTATCCTATCCTATCCTATCCTATCCTATCCTATCCTATCCTATCCTATTGTTGTGGCCCATCAGCCGCCTGTGCAGCTAGTAGCTGATTCCAACAGCGAGGAGGCTGGTGTGGTGCTGTGCCAGCAGCCTGTGCAACTGGCGCTCGAGTCGGACAGTGAGGAGGCTGGAGGAGATGTGGTGCCAGAGGCAGGGATTCATCCAGGGCCTTCAGAACCTCCAGAACCTCCTTTAAGTGAAGAGGATGAAGAGGAGGAGCCTCTTCTCGATGCACGGGCGCGCAGAGCTACCCAAAGGCAGGAGTCGCTCCTCAGGAGGAGGTCTCCTCGAGAGTAAGGCTTGGGGCTAATTGGCCACTCCCTTAGCCTATTTAAGAAGGAACACCACTTGCAACAAGCTGTAGAGAACAACTTTAGTTCACTCTCCTTCGTGTCTGCAAAACTGCTTCTGGACTTTCTGCCAACTCTAGTAAGACTGTGATTACCTTATCTTAGAATTCTGGTAGGCTGTTAAGACAGTTCATTAACAGCCTTTGAATGATAAAGACTAAGTTATTTGAGTAAAATAAGCTTTGTATAGAGTTTGTGTGTGCTGTGTTCTTTGGGGTCCGTAGCTGGGGCAGAACACCTATCCTATCCTATCCCTATCCCTATCCCTATCCTATTCCAGTCTTAATCCCTAGGAAAGATCCAACAGTCAAAAGTATCCGGTCTAGACAGATGGAACTACAGTAGAGATAATCGATTTATGACCACAATTGAGCCCAACATTTCTCTTGCTATGTGAGACATTTGTTAAGTGAGTTTTGCCCCATTTTATAACGTTTCTTGCTACTCTTGTTAAGTGAATCACTGCAGGTGTTATGTTAGTAACAGGTTGTTAGGGTGAATCTGGTTTCCCCATTGACTTTGCTTGTCAGAAGGTCGCAAAAGGGAATCGCATGACCCCCATGATGTGGGGGTCATAAGTATGAGTCAGTTGTCAAGCGTCTGAATGTTGATCCCATCACCCTGGGGATTCTGTGCAACGGTTGTAAGTGTGAAAATATGGTCGTAAGTCACTTTTTCAGTGCCGTTATAACTGAATGGTCACTAAATGAATTGTTGTAAGTCAAGGACTACCTGCACAAAGCCCAGTTCACATCTACATGCCAGGACACACTAACGCAGGACATGGAGGCCCTCTTAAGATTACTGCTAATAGAGGAGCTGGGATGGCCTGTAAAAGGCAATGTTTTTCAAACTTCGGAACTTTTAAGAAGTGTGGACTTCAACTCCCAGAATTCCCTAGCTGGCTGGGGAATTCTGGGAACTGAAGTCCACACTTCTTAAAAGTTTCCAAAGTTGAAAATCTGTGGAGATTCTCAGTCATCCAGGTCATTGTCCCAAATGTGCTTTTTCAGGAGGCAACCAGACTTCCTTGTTTTTTTTCTTTTGAAGACATTTCGCTTCTCATCCAAGAAGCTTCTTCAGCTCTGACCACAACCTGGATGACTGAGAATCTCTACAGGCTTTTAGCTATACAATTTGGGATGGTGTGGGAGTAGGAGTGGATTTCCAGAGGAAAAATTGCAGACTACAGGAACCAATAGCACCACTCAGCTGACCCTGAGGACGCAGATCAACCTCCAAGTGCTTCAAATATAAATCCTTCCATTCCCCCACTATCCTGTCAGAGTTGATGAAGCTTCTTGGATGAGAAGCAAAACGTCTTCACAAGAAAAAAAACAAACAAACAAGAAAAGTTCAGTTGCCTCCTGAAAAAAGCATCTTTGGGATTTCCAAAGTCGAGAAACACAGCGGCCATCTATTCCATCCGCTTCCTGTCCCACTTTCCCAAGGGAAGATGACGGAGGACATCCTTCTGTGGGGCAGGAAGAGAGCGTAGCCTAGCAGAGAAGTTGCTCATGGGGGTGGGATGGGGGTGGTGGTGGAAGTCACCTCACAACAGGAAGTGCTGAGAATAGGGGACGAAAACCTCTTTGCAGGAAATTGGCCAATCCACCGGAACTGTCTGGAAGAGATTTTATTTTTCCCTCGTAGCAAAACAAAGTGAGATTTAAATCTAGACTCCATAGAAATGGGGTTGGGAGAAATATCTAGACTGAACAGCCAAGAAGTAGATACAGAGAGAGATAAAGATCCAAGAGAAGAATATGGGAGGCAAGTCAAAAAAAAAGCATAGCAATTGAAGTATTGAAGCGGGCAAGAGACGATGGATAGATGATTTCTCTCTTTTTTTGTTGCTCTGATTTGTTTTGTTTTTTTCTCTTTTTTTTTAGGTAGGTGACATGACGAAGTTAGGTAGGATAGAAAGGAAAAATTTTTTTTATAAAGGGTGATATGATTAAAAGTTAGAATAAGAGAGAAATAAGGGAATATTACTGTATACACTTTTATATAATAAAAGCAATAACGAGCGAAAATATGAAGTAATTTAATAATGACAGACTGCAACTTAATACAAATGTGTACTATAGAAATATATAAGCTGATTGAATGTAATAACTATGATTAATTTTACTAGTTTAATTTGTATTAGAATGCATGATACCCAGGTGCCACTGTTCATGCATTGATAGGTTTGTAAAAAAAATAAAACACTTGGGGGGAAAAAGAAAAAAGAAATGGGATTCCAGACTGCCCCCTGTTGCGTGGATCTGGCTGTGGTCTGAATGCCAGCCTGCCTCACAAAAGCTGTGAGTGCGGCATTGCGGCTTCGCACACCGACATCACAAATTTGCTCAGGTATTTATGTATCATTAACCCAGATTCCGTGTATGGGATGAGTTCAACCTGGCTGATTTAATTTGTCTAATCATCCTACACAAACACACAAAATGGGGGTGCGTGTCTATCCGGGCGACAGGCTCATGCTACCCTGCGTGGCAAAAACTGGAGGGTCTGCCCAGTGCTGGCTCGAAGCAGGCTACTGGTTACAAACCAGGTTTATAAAGAAGGCCTAAAGTGAATGCATAATTTTAACGCCCCAGCAAAAAAATAAAATTAAATTAAACAACTTTTTTATTTTAATTCTTTTGCTTTGTAGCCAAAGAAGCACATTCCTCACCCGCCCTGCCCCTCCCCAGCTCAGAGATTGGGGAAGGGGCTAGTCTTTTAGGAATGAGGTACATAAGCAAAAACAAGAGATATCGTGTCTGGCTCAGCTTGTTAAACCGGTTTGGGCCTCTGACAAGAGTTCAAACCTTTGATCGGTTTGGCTTCCTTTTCACGCTTTGCCAATGCTAAAGAGAGGAAGCAGAACTCCTTTTCCTGTTGGGTCTCTGGTATACTGCTTCGGGACATGGAGGTTTCCTTTGGCCTGCTGTTTACATTGGCTAATTAGCTCCAGGATGGTCTCTCTGATCGAGTATTTTTCAACCTCGGCAACTCTTTTTAAGACGTGTGGACTTCAGCTCCCAGAATTCCCAAGCCCACACGTCTTAGGGTGGCTAAAGTGAGAAAACGCCCATCTCATCTGTCATTCTATTTTTATCCAACATAAGAGTGTCGGTGCCGCTGTTATTGCTGCACTAATTAATATTAAAAACTACCGGTAATTAATATTAATAACGGCAAAGCCGTGGTGGCGCAGTGGTTAGAATGCAGTATTGCAGTAGGCTAAATCACTGCTCGCTGTCAGGAGTTCGATCCTGACTGGCTCAAGGTTGACTCACCCTTTCATCCTTCCGAGGTGGGTAAAATGAGGACTCAGATAGTTGGGGGCCAATATGCTGACTCTGTAAACCGCTTAGAGAGGGCTGTAAAGCACTGTGAAGCAGTATATACCAGTCTTAAGTGCTATTGCTATTAATAAATAATTTGCCCACTCACTCATACATCCTCCCCCTCCCTCCCTCTCTTCCTTTCCTCCAATCCATCCATGTATCCATGCATCCATTCACCCTTCCTCCTCTCCTCTCCTTTCCTTTCCTCTCTTCCAATCCATCCAAGAACCCATGCTTCCTTCCATCCGTCCCTCCCTCCAATCCATCCATGCATCCATGTACCCTTCTTTCCTTCCTTCCTTCCTTCCTTCCAATCCATCCATGCATCCATGTACCCATGCATCCATTCACCCTTCTTTCTTTCTTTCCTTCCTTCCTTCCAATCCATCTATGAATCTATGTGTCCGTTCACCCTTCCTCCTCTCCACTCCTTTCCTTTCCTCTCTTCCAATCCATCCATGAACCCATGCTTCCTTCCTTCCTTCCTTCCATCCCTCCATCCCTCCCTCCAATCCATCGATGCATCCATGTATCCATTCAACCAACCTTCCTTCCTTCCTTCCTTCCTTCCTTCCTTCCTTCCTTCCTTCCTTCCTTCCATCCCTCCCTCCCTCCCTCCAATCCATCCATGCATCCATGTACCCATGCATCCATTCACCCTTCTTTCTTTCTTTCCTTCCTTCCTTCCTTCCAATCCATCTATGAATCTATGTGTCCATTCACCCTTCCTCCTCTCCACTCCTTTCCTTTCCTCTCTTCCAATCCATCCATGAACCCATGCTTCCTTCCTTCCTTCCTTCCTTCCTTCCTTCCTTCCTTCCTTCCTTCCTTCCTTCCTATCCCTCCCTCCCTCCCTCCCTCCCTCCAATCCATCCATGCATCCATGTACCCATGCATCCATTCACCTTTCTTTTTCTTTCCTTCCTTCCTTCCATTCCTCCCTCCCTCCCTCCCTCCAATCCATCCATGTACCCATGTACCCATGCATCCATTCACCCTTCCTTCCTTCCTTCCTTTCCTTCCTTCCTTCCAATCCATCCATGAACCCATGCGTCCATTCACCCTTCCTCCTCTCCTCTCCTCTCCTCTCCTTTCCTCTCCTCCTTCTTCCCCTTCCTCCTCCAATCCATCCATGAACTGATGCATCCATTCACCCTTCCTTCCTTCCTCCCTCCTTCCCTCCTTCCCTCCCTCCCTCCAACCCGCGCCTGCACTCAAAATATCCAGTGCATACCCTTGGAAGTATCCTGGGCTACAAAAATCTGAGCACATCTAACGACAACAAATTTGTGTACTTTTATGTCCCTGTGTGTGTGCCAGGTTGTGATCACGAGGATAGGTGTGCAGCCGAGATTTGAAACCTGCAAATGCAATCAATTCCTGCTTTATCCTGCCTCATCCATTCTGGGAAAACCCCACTCCTCCTCCTCCCCCCTCCCCTCCCTCGCTCTTTCTCCAGCACCCAGAAGGACTTTTCCGGGGTAATGAGAACAAGGGAGCGTGTGTGTGTGTGTGTGTGTGTGTGTGTGTGTGTGTGTGTGTGTGAACTCAAACACGGAATCCCCCCCTTTCCCCTCCCTCTAATTTCAGAGATCGAAGCCCCAGCCTGGAAAAGGGTTTGATGCTTAGGGACTTCGAATGAAGCCCCTTCAGAGGGCTGACTTTTTCCTTGCTAAAGAAAGGGGAAGAAAAAAACCCAGAGGAAGCTGCCAAAAATATAGCCAATTTAATGAAGGGCCTTGGTAAATTATTCAGAGTTTTCTCTCTCTCTCTCTCTCTCCTTTAATACCGACTGCTAGTCGGGGAGGAGGCAGGTTTGAGGGAAAAGAAAAAAAAAGAGCTTTGCTTTGCATAAAAGTGGGAAATCATTCTTTTCTTGCCCACAGGGGAAGATAATAAAGCTTGTTGGGGGGTCTCCTGGCTCCCGCACCCCCACCCGTGGAGATTTCTGGGAAGAAAAATGGCCTACAAATTGAATGCCTCAGCAGGAAAACTTGCCCGCTGGCAAATTCCAAGGAACTGTCCAGACTGGGAATTAAAAAAAAAAAAAGTGGGGGGGGAGGGAATCCCAAAAGGAACCCCTTTTTGGGATTGCAACGAGCCGCATCCACACACTTCCAGGTTCAAAAGAGACACCTGGTGGTGTCCACAAATGAGGGCAGGACGAAGATTTTCGACTATTTTATTCTATTCATTTATTTTATTCATCATTTTAGCCTGACTAGGTGGCTCAGCGGCTAAGACACTTGAGCTTTGTCGATCAGAAAGGTCGGAAGTTCGGCGGTTCGAATCCCTAGGACAGGTTTCCTGCATGAGCAAGGGGTTGGACTAGATCAGGGGTCCTCAATCTTTCGGACCTCAGGGACCACTAAATTCATAAATTTAAATCCCACGGACTACTCAAATGATCTGCCTAGTGACTGGCTGGGTGGGCGTGGCTAGGTGGTGATGTGACTGGGTGGGCGTGGCCAACTCAATGTCACTCACGTTGAGGGGCGCCTCGCCGGCCTCTACTCGCCGCTCCCCTCCCAGCCACTCCTCGCCTCCCCGCCGGGGCTCCTTGGAGCCCCAACAGGAAGCAGTTGTTGGACCTATGCAGACACCACGAGAAAGAGTTGGCAAAAGAGCTCAGTTCAAATTGGATATTGGTGAAGAGGCTCAGCAGAAGCACCTCACTGAGGACTAGGAGCATAGGCTTTCCAAGCAGAGGGAAGACTTGCGGGAGTGCGGGAAGGCCAGGTACTGGTGCCTGGAGGCTCAGTGGGCTGAGATGGTCAGCCAATTCCAGGCCATGAGGCAGTCCCACTGGAACGAGGCTCTCTGGCTCTTTGCCACCAGCGGCGCTTCCCTCCAGCCTTCGCCCAAAGCCCCACACCAGGAGGCTGAAGCAGACCCCAAGTCGGAATTTCTGCCCCCCTCCGACCCACACAAGAAGACCTCGAAGGGGGAGAGTCTCTGCAGCAACATAAACGTTCATTGCATGTATCTGTCCCAGGGGCCGTAGTCTGAGGACCCCTGATTTAGTGCAATATTAAAAATGCAAATAATTTTTCTGCGGACCACCAAAACTTTCTCATGGACCACCAATGGTCCACGGACCACCAGTTGGTGATGGCTGGACTAGATGACCTCCAAGGTCCCTGCCAACTCTGTTACTGTTATCTTAATTTCCCCTTGTCTTCAAATTTCAATTCTTCCCTTGCCTTTTTCAAGATGCGTTAAGCAGAACCGAGACATCACACACCAGCGGTGGGTGTAGAAACGTCCAATCGAAACTTCCACGGCAACACCACGGCAGCCATGTTGACTTTTTTGACCCCATCATGCTCCGAGGATTGACAAGTTGAATTTCTCACCTAGCCCAAGCCAAGGGCACTGAACCTGCTGAATTTACCCAGAATATGCAATAGGGGGCCTTGTAAGGAGTCCTCGACTTACAACCGCAATTTCCATTGCTAAGCGAGACCGTTGCTAAGAGGGGTTTTTTTGCTCCCATTTTACAATTGTTAAGTGAAGTGCTGCAGTTGCTAAGTTTGTAACACAAGTGTTAAGTTAGTAACCCAGTTAAGTGTATCTGGACTCCCTGTTGACTTTGCTTATCGGAAGGTCGCAAAAAGGGATCACAAGGCCCAGGACGCTGCAGCGGTCGTAAGTATGAGTCAGTTGCCAAACATCTGAATTTTGATCACGTCACTGTGGGGATTCTACAAAGAGTCGTGTGAAAAACGGTCATGTCACTTTTTTCACTTTTGTAACTTCGAATGGTCACTAAATGGACTGTTGTTAAGTCAAGGACTAGCTGTATTTATTTCATGTGTATAAGAAAGACATTGGTTTGAATGTCTGCTGCCCCCTGGTGGACAATGACAATACAATCCTAGGCACAGCCAACCCAGTTAACAACAATCAATAAACAATTAACAGCCAAATAATAATAATAATAAAGCCCCAAACCCCAATATTCTCCCAAAATACTGATTTGGGGAAACAAAATCCAAAATAGATTTAGTTTTGAATAACACCACTTTTCAATAGCCACCATACTACTAAAAGTTTTCCCTCTTTTAAAGGTGAGCAATGGATCAAAGTGATTTTTAATCACTTCTCTCCATTCTTCATTAATAATTCCTGGGGGAAATATTCCTTTATTCTAATAAAGATAGTCATCAGTTTACAGCCATTTATTTAATCATCATAGTCATTGTTTTTAAAAGACCGCATAATCCCTTGTGGGATGGAGTCTTGGACAACTGAATGGAGTTGAGTGTTTACTGGCTGGATGCCCTTCCTGTTGCCAATGAGAAGTTTTGTTCAGCAGATATATTCTCATTGTGTCCAGAGAGAGAGAAATATCTGCCTCTACCTAGGATTGAACTCACAACCTCCTGATTGTGAGGCGAGAGCTCCACCTCTAGGCCACCGCACCACTCACAGCCATTTACTTAATGACTGTTCAAAATTAACAAACCTCACTGACAAAAGTGACTTATGACCAGTTCTCACATTTATGACTATTGCAGTGGTCATAAGAACAGCTCCGGTTTAAGTTCTATCTTTTGTTGTGTAATTTCTTCCAGCCATCTCTTTATTTTACACCAGATTTTTTTTGTATTGGGGCACGTCCACCACATATGGTAGTATGTTCCTAATTTGTGGCCGCATCTCCAACATTCGGGGGATCAATTTGGAAACATTTTGGCCAATCTCGCTGTGGGCAAATGCCATCACTAAAGTATTTCGTAAAGATTTTCTTAATTCCTTTCTCATAATTTATCCCATTGTTCTGATTCTATATTATGTCCGAAATTTCTGGCCCAACTAATCATTGTCTCCTTTACTGTCTCTTCTTCCATTTTGTATCTTAAAAAGAAAATTGTAAATTTTAGTAATCATTCCCTACCCACCCTGTTCCTTGTAGTAGTTGGTCTTTTTTAAATCTTGTTTTGATTTGTAGATAGGGCCACCATTCCATATTTATTCCTTGCGTTTTTAAATCCTGAACCGATTTTAATTCTCCTTTTTCATCTAGTATAGTATATCTAGTATATATCTTTTTCATTCTGCATAGCTCACCATTTTACTCAAATCTGTGGTATTTGGACGTATCATTGCTTCCATCATTGGTAACCAAATTAGTCCCCAGTCTTACCTTCATCTGTTCCACACGCTGTTTTATCTGCTAAGGTTCAACAAAGCCCCCGTCTATTTGGGCACATTTTTGGACAGGGTACCCCGACTCCATCGTTCCCAACAACCACGTGTCAACTCTTCTGGGCAAGCCAGGATCTTGAGTCTGGAGACCGCTCTGCAAGCCAACATCCTGCTCCCAAAACCCTCCGAAAACCTGAGAGGGCACAGCAGGTACAGATAAAAAGCAGGGGCAAATTTGATGGTGTTGGGAGGAGTGAGTCTCATTTTGACTTTTATTTTTTAACCTTGCTTGTCCTTGAGAGAGTAATAGAATAACAAGAGTTGGAAGGAAGCTTGGAGGTTTTCTAGTATCACCTCTTGCCAAGCAGGAGACCCTATAGGTCAGTGATGGCTAAGTTTTTTGCCATCGAGTGCCAAAAGCGGGGATCGCGCGCAGAGGGGTCGTGCATGCGTGTGCCCACACCCATAATTCTATGTGCCATGCCCCATGAACATATGCGCGTCCCCGCACTCCCTCTGCCTTTGGCACGCGATGGCACAGTGGGCCACCAGACTAGGACTGGAAGTCGGGAAACAAGCTGTTTACGGCCTCCAGAGGGCCTCCGGAGGGGTGGGGAAGGCCGTTTTCGCCCTCCCCCAGGCTTCTAGAAAGTCTCTGGAGCCTGGGGAGAGCAGAAAACGGGCCTTCCAGTCCCACTGGAAGTTGGGAAATGGGCTGTTTCCGGCCTCCGGAGGGCCTCCTGGGGAGTGGGGAAGGCTGTTTTCGCCCTCCCCAGGCTCCTAGAAAGCCTCTGGAGCCTGGGGAGAGCAAAAAATGGGCCTTCCAGTCCCACCGGAAGTTGGGAAATGGGCTGTTTCCGGCCTCAGGAGGGCCTCCTGGGGGGTGGGGAAGGCTGCTTTTGCCCTCCCCAGGCTCCTTGAAAGGCTCTGGAGCCTGGGGAGAGCGAAAAACGAGCCTTCCTTACCACCACCACCCCGGAAGCCCTCCAGAGGCCTGAAACTGTGTTTCCTGACTTCCGGTGGACCCAGAAAATCTGAAAATCAGCTGGCCGGCACCCGGATGCGCGCCAGAGCTCAGCTCACGTGCCCACCAATATGGCTCCGCGTGCCACCTGTTCGCCATCACAGTTATAGGTCTTCTGCTTGAGCACGGGGTTGGAGTAGAAGACCTCTAAGGTCCTCTCCAGCTCTATTCTGATTGAAATTGATTGGTTTGGCTTTAAAACCCAAACCTGGCCTAAGGAGAGAGAGACACAGAAGAATAAAATCAAGATTTTTCTGGTGAAGAGAGTCTGAGAGAGGAGCGGAGGGAGAGAGAGAGAGAGAGAAGGATGTAACATCACAAATCATTTTCTGCCAACACACGCCCTTCTCCCTGCCACCCCTCCTTTCTACATTTCCGGCTTTATCACCGACTCCAACTAATTAAACCCCATAAGTCTTGTGCGGCGGCGGGAATTGCCGCCACCCCCCCCACCCTCTGCCCGTCTTCCATTTTTCTCCATTCCTTTCACCTCCTCCAAAGTATTTGCATTACAGGCTGATTAAGCTGTAATTATCGCCGTTTAACGCCTCAGACGCAAGAGTCGTCTCTCACAGCCCGCCTGTCACCAAGAGCTGAAAGGCTTCCCTTGGCAGTTGCCCCCCCCCGCTATTTTCTCTCCTAGGGGCCAGAGTTGCGCTGACCCGCGGGGATTAATTTTTTTCAACACCTTGGTGAAAAGCTGGAGAAAAAGCCAAAATTCATCTCTTAGGCTGGAAAGCAGGAAACTCCATACCAAGTGTCAAACTCAAGATCCGAGGGGGCCCTTGGAAACAGCAAAGGACTGGCCTGCAGTGCCTCTGCCAGTGAAAACGGAGCTTGGGAGTGTCGCATGCCCTTCTCCCGAGCTCCATTTTCGCTGGCAGAGGGTTGCAGGAGGCCATCTTGGAGGTCTTCTTGTCCAAGCCCCTGTGTTGTGGCACCGTTACCTGAGCCTGTGTCATCGGCAGGAGAGGACTCCGAGAGTGAAGGAGAGGAGTTGGCAAGGCCTCCCTCTCCAGGACCCTCCTCTCTGGCAATGCCTTCAGTGTCCGCCGAAGGGCAAGAGATAGGGCCGGGGCCAAGCACGTCCACGCAGCCACAGATGGACAGTGATGAGGGAGATGAGTCTTGGCTGGATCCACGCCAGTGTCGCAGAGATAAGCGCGCACAACAGAAGAAGAGGCGTGCCCGAGATTAGGCTGAGTCACTGGACCACACCCCACAGGATATAAAAGGGAGCGTGGTGGCCAGTCCAACCTTGTGACGAACAAAGCTGAAAGCTTCCACGCCATTCTGCATTGCTGGACTTTTGCTATAAGACTTTGCTGGATTATCTCTGGACTTGATTAACTCCGTAATTATTGAGCTGTTTCTTTTGATGTACCAGAAGTGGGGAGAAGTTATCTCTCCTCTTCGTAAATAATAAACTCTTGGCAGGCAGCCACTAGGTTGTTGCCAAGTTCCGTTATCTTAAGGAAAAGGATTTTGCCGGCTGGTTTGGTCTTTAACTCCTGAACGTCTGATGGTGTGTGTGCCTGGGGTTGGGGACAGAACACCCTGCTCAAGCAACAGATCCTATGTCAGTGTTGGCGAACCTTTTTTTCCTCAGATGCCGAAAGCGCGTGTGTGCGTTAGCATGCACACGCATTCCTACATCCATAATTCAATGCCCTCCATGCCCCCTGCGCATGTGCGCGCAACCCCCATGCTGCCCCGCCCCCACATGCAACCCCCTCACGTTCCCCCACGCATGTGCGCATGGCCTCCACGCGCCCCGTTTCGGACCTACCAGGCCTCCCTGAAGCCTCCGGAGGCCGGAAACGGTCTGTTTCATGACTTCTGGTTGGCCAAGTAGGCCCATTTTTCGCCTTCCCCAGGCTCCAGAGGCTTTCTTGGAGCCTGGGGAGGGCGAAAACAGTCTTCCCCACCTCCCCTGGAAGCCCTCCAGAGGCTGAAAATGCCCTCCCACAGCCTCCAGTGCGAGCCCTGTACTTACCTGCAATCCAAAACGGGCCGCCTGGAGACTCCTGGGAGGGGACGGGTGGCATGGGCGGAGCCAGCCGAAAATCAGCTGTCTGGCGCAAACATGCATGCTAGAGCCAAGCTAGGGCAATGGCTCGCGTGCCCACAGGTAGGGGGCATGCGTGCCGTAGGTTTGCCATCACGGCCCTATACTATTTCAGACAGGTAAATAGAATCCTTATTTCTAGGTTGCTTCTCTCCTTGATTAGTTTCCACCCGTTGCTTCTTGTCCTGCCTTCAGGTGCTTTGGAGAATAGTTTGACTCCCTCTTCTTTGTGGCAGCCCCTGAGATATTGGAACACTGCTATCATGTCTCCCCTAGTCCTTCTTTTCATCAGACTAGACATACCCGGTTCCTGCAACCGTTCTTCATATATTTTAGCCTCCAGTCCCCTAATCATCTTTGTTGCTCTTCTCTGCACTCCTTCCAGAATCTCCATATCTTACAACCATTCATTTAGTGACCGTTTGAATTTAAGGCGGCCCTAAATACCTAAATACATTCCAGTTGTCAAGTATCTGAATTTTGATCACGTGGCCATGGAGAAGGCGGCGGCGGTCGTTAAGTGTGAAGAACGGTCACAAATCACCATTTTCACTGCCGTTGTAACTTTGAGAGGTCACAAAGCGAATGGTTGTAAGACGAGGACTACCTGTAGAAGGGATATACAGGTAGTTCTCAACTTACAACCTTTCATTTAGTCACCAAGGTTACAACAGCAATGAAAATAGTGACTTAACGACGGGTTTTCACGCTTAACGACTGTTGCAGTAATCCCGTGGTCACAGAATCAAAATTCAGACGCTTGGAAACTGATTCATATTTATTTATGACGGTCGCAGTGTCCCTGGGATCACGTGATCCCCTTTTGCGACCTTCTGACCGGCAAAGGCAATGTTAGTAACACTGAAAAAACCATGTTACTAACTTAACAACTACAGTGATTCACTTAAGAACGGTGGCAAGAAAAGTCGAAAAAATTCAGCCAATGAGCTTGTGGGAATGAAGAGAAAAGGGTTGTAAAAATGGGTCAAAACCAGGGGTGAAATCCAGCAGGTTCTGACAGGTTCTGGAGAACCGGCAGCGGAAATTTTGAGTAGTTCAGAGAACCAGCAAATACCACCTCTGGCTGGCCCCAGATTGGGGTGGGAATGGAGATTTTGCAGTATCCTTCCGCTAGGAGTGCGGTGGGAATGGGGATTTTGCAATATCCTTCCCCCAGCAGTGGGGTGGGAATGGAGATTTTGCAGTATCCTTCCGCCAGGAGTGGGGTGGGAATGGGGATTTTGCAGTGTCCTTCCCCCAGGAGTGGGGAGGGAATGGGGATTTTGCAATATCCTTCCTCCAGGAGTGGGGTGGGAATGGAGATTTTGCAATATCCTTCCCCCAGGAGTGTGGTGGGAATGGGGATTTTGCAATATCCTTCCCCCAGCAGTGGGGTGGGAATGGGGATTTTGCAGTATCCTTTCTCCAGGAGTGGGGTGGGAATGGAGATTTTGCAGTATCCTTCCCCTAAGAGTGGGGAGGGAATGGGGATTTTGCAACATCCTTCCCCTGGAATGGTGATTTTGCAATATCCTTCCCCCAGGAGTGGGGTGGGAATGGAGATTTTGCAGTATCCTTCCCCCAGGAGTGGGGAGAGAATGGGGATTTTGCCGTGTCCTTCCCCCAGGAGTGGGGTTGGAATGGAGATTTTGCACTATTCTTCCCCTGCCACGCCCACCAAACCAAACCACACCCACCAAGCCATGCCCACAGAACCGGTAGTCCAAAAAATTTGGATTTCACCATTGGTCAAAAGTCACTTAACGCCTGTCTCGGTTAGCCACAGAAAGTTGGGGTTGAATCGTGGCAGTTAAGCTGAGGACTCCCTGCGTATCCGAGGAGGAGGTGATGAAACCCATCAGAGGCCTGGAATGGAAGAGCATTTCCAGACGGAGGTCTGGCTCAGCTCCCAGACGGAAACCATCAGTGGCCCTCTCTGATCATACGTCTGGTTCCCGGGCTCTCCTTTTTCCTGCCCGCTGGCATTTTGAAAGCTTTGTGCGGAGGTCCAGAGGGCAGGCCGCGTGCCGTCAGAGATGGGTGGCCCTATCCATCGCCTTAATAAAATAAAAACCAAATAAATGGCGGCTTGTCAGCCTGCCAAGAGCAACCGGGAGAAATTTTATTTCCCCCCTACGTGCGATCCGAGGAAGAAAAAAATAAAGACAACACAGCACGAAACGGGGTTACGGAGCTGGCTGGCGTTGTGGTTTTTTGCGCTTTCCAGGCGGCCTCTCTGTGGGTTGTGAAAATAAATGTACGGGTTGGCTCTGTGCTGCTTCCTAGGACACGAGAAGTGGAAATTTGGGAGGGGGGGGTGAGTGCGATAGAAGTATCCCAGGTTTTGGGACAAAAAGGGTGAAAAAAATGGAGCGTGATTGCCTTGGTGGTTTTAGGATGGCTTGTCTTCAAATACTAAACAATGGTGGTTAGACGACCAAATAGCTCGACTGGAACTCGCAGATTTAAATGGTGATAAAGGCAGGTTTTGCAAGGAATCCCTATTGCAGTATGCCTTACTGTTAGCAACTCTAACATGGGTGGACTTCAACTCCCAGGATTCTCCAGCCAGAACGCCTCAAGATGGGTGGACTTCAACTCCCAGGATTCTCCAGCCAGAACGCCTCAAGATGGGTGGACTTCAACTCCCAGGATTCTCCAGCCAGCACTCCTCAAGATGGGTGGACTTCAACTCCCAGGATTCTCCAGCCAGAACGCCTCAAGATGGGTGGACTTCAACTCCCAGGATTCTCCAGCTAGCACTCCTCAAGATGGGTGGACTTCAACTCCCAGGATTCTCCAGCCAGCACTCCTCAAGATGGGTGGACTTCAACTCCCAGGATTCTCCAGCCAGCACTCCTCAAGATGGGTGGACTTCAACTCCCAGGATTCTCCAGCCAGAACGCCTCAAGATGGGTGGACTTCAACTCCCAGGATTCTCCAGCCAGAACGCCTCAAGATGGGTGGACTTCAACTCCCAGGATTCTCCAGCCAGCACTCCTCAAGATGGGTGGACTTCAACTCCCAGGATTCTCCAGCCAGAACGCCTCAAGATGGGTGGACTTCAACTCCCAGGATTCTCCAGCTAGCACTCCTCAAGATGGGTGGACTTCAACTCCCAGGATTCTCCAGCCAGCACTCCTCAAGATGGGTGGACTTCAACTCCCAGGATTCTCCAGCCAGCACTCCTCAAGATGGGTGGACTTCAACTCCCAGGATTCTCCAGCCAGAACGCCTCAAGATGGGTGGACTTCAACTCCCAGGATTCTCCAGCTAGCACTCCTCAAGATGGGTGGACTTCAACTCCCAGGATTCTCCAGCCAGCACTCCTCAAGAGGGGTGGACTTCAACTCCCAGGATTCTCCAGCCAGAACGCCTCAAGAGGGGTGGACTTCAACTCCCAGGATTCTCCAGCTAGCACTCCTCAAGATGGGTGGACTTCAACTCCCAGGATTCTCCAGCCAGCACTCCTCAAGATGGGTGGACTTCAACTCCCAGGATTCTCCAGCCAGAACGCCTCAAGATGGGTGGACTTCAACTCCCAGGATTCTCCAGCTAGCACTCCTCAAGATGGGTGGACTTCAACTCCCAGGATTCTCCAGCCAGCACTCCTCAAGATGGGTGGACTTCAACTCCCAGGATTCTCCAGCCAGAACGCCTCAAGATGGGTGGACTTCAACTCCCAGGATTCTCCAGCTAGCACTCCTCAAGATGGGTGGACTTCAACTCCCAGGATTCTCCAGCCAGCACTCCTCAAGATGGGTGGACTTCAACTCCCAGGATTCTCCAGCCAGCACTCCTCAAGATGGGTGGACTTCAACTCCCAGGATTCTCCAGCCAGAACGCCTCAAGATGGGTGGACTTCAACTCCCAGGATTCTCCAGCTAGCACTCCTCAAGATGGGTGGACTTCAACTCCCAGGATTCTCCAGCCAGCACTCCTCAAGAGGGGTGGACTTCAACTCCCAGGATTCTCCAGCCAGAACGCTTCAAGAGGGGTGGACTTCAACTCCCAGGATTCTCCAGCTAGCACTCCTCAAGATGGGTGGACTTCAACTCCCAGGATTCTCCAGCCAGAACGCCTCAAGAGGGGTGGACTTCAACTCCCAGGATTCTCCAGCCAGAACGCCTCAAGATGGGTGGACTTCAACTCCCAGGATTCTCCAGCCAGCACTCCTCAAGATGGGTGGACTTCAACTCCCAGGATTCTCCAGCCAGCACTCCTCAAGATGGGTGGACTTCAACTCCCAGGATTCTCCAGCCAGAACGCCTCAAGATGGGTGGACTTCAACTCCCAGGATTCTCCAGCTAGCACTCCTCAAGATGGGTGGACTTCAACTCCCAGGATTCTCCAGCCAGCACTCCTCAAGAGGGGTGGACTTCAACTCCCAGGATTCTCCAGCCAGAACGCCTCAAGAGGGGTGGACTTCAACTCCCAGGATTCTCCAGCTAGCACTCCTCAAGATGGGTGGACTTCAACTCCCAGGATTCTCCAGCCAGCACTCCTCAAGATGGGTGGACTTCAACTCCCAGGATTCTCCAGCCAGAACGCCTCAAGATGGGTGGACTTCAACTCCCAGGATTCTCCAGCTAGCACTCCTCAAGATGGGTGGACTTCAACTCCCAGGATTCTCCAGCCAGCACTCCTCAAGATGGGTGGACTTCAACTCCCAGGATTCTCCAGCCAGAACGCCTCAAGATGGGTGGACTTCAACTCCCAGGATTCTCCAGCTAGCACTCCTCAAGATGGGTGGACTTCAACTCCCAGGATTCTCCAGCCAGCACTCCTCAAGATGGGTGGACTTCAACTCCCAGGATTCTCCAGCCAGCACTCCTCAAGATGGGTGGACTTCAACTCCCAGGATTCTCCAGCCAGAACGCCTCAAGATGGGTGGACTTCAACTCCCAGGATTCTCCAGCTAGCACTCCTCAAGATGGGTGGACTTCAACTCCCAGGATTCTCCAGCCAGCACTCCTCAAGAGGGGTGGACTTCAACTCCCAGGATTCTCCAGCCAGAACGCTTCAAGAGGGGTGGACTTCAACTCCCAGGATTCTCCAGCTAGCACTCCTCAAGATGGGTGGACTTCAACTCCCAGGATTCTCCAGCCAGAACGCCTCAAGAGGGGTGGACTTCAACTCCCAGGATTCTCCAGCCAGAACGCCTCAAGATGGGTGGACTTCAACTCCCAGGATTCTCCAGCCAGCACTCCTCAAGATGGGTGGACTTCAACTCCCAGGATTCTCCAGCCAGCACTCCTCAAGATGGGTGGACTTCAACTCCCAGGATTCTCCAGCCAGAACGCCTCAAGATGGGTGGACTTCAACTCCCAGGATTCTCCAGCCAGAACGCCTCAAGATGGGTGGACTTCAACTCCCAGGATTCTCCAGCCAGCAATCCTCAAGATGGGTGGACTTCAACTCCCAGGATTCTCCAGCCAGCACTCCTCAAGATGGGTGGACTTCAACTCCCAGGATTCTCCAGCCAGCACTCCTCAAGATGGGTGGACTTCAACCCCCAGGATTCCCCAGCCAGTATGCTTATGGTTTGATGCCTTAAATTGGGGTGGGCAATTATGGGCCTTTTACTGGCTGGGGAATTCTGGGAGTTGAAGTCCATAATTCACAAAGGAGCCATAGCTGCCCATCCTTGCCTTAAATAAAACAGGGTGATCTAAAACGAGATCACTGAGCTTCTGATGATACAAGAGGATCAACTGCAGGGAAGTCTGTGGAGTTAATGAGGTGCTGGGGAGTTGTAGCTGCTGATAACAGAATAACAGAGTTGGAACGGACCCTGCAGGTCATCTAGTCCAACCCTATACCATTTCTGACAAGTGGCTGTCCAGTCTCTTCTTGAAAGCCTCCAGTGATGAAGTAGCTGCTATCATGTCACCCTTGTCCTTCTCTTCACTAGACTAGCCATGCCCAGTTCTTGCAACCGTTCTTCATATGTTTTAGCCTCCAGGCCCCTAATCATCATCTGACATCTCTATAGTTTTAACAGAAGAACAGAGTTGGAAGGGACCTTGGAGGTCTTCTAGTCCAACCCTCTGCTCAAGCAGGAAACCTTACACCAACCATCCCTTTTAACTCCAGGTTCTCCTTCACCGAGAAGTCACAAAGTGATTGCACTTATGACAAATCTAGTCGCCCCTCATCACTGATGTTTCTCCCAGCTCTGGAAATCAGGCTGGGCAGTCCCAGTTTTCCCACAATGCCTCAGAGCAACCCTGGTCCCATGGCATTATGGGAATTCCTCAATGGCTGCTCTTCAGTCGAGTCGTGTGTCAGAGTCTCAGGAAATGGCCCAAGCTCCGTCAGGAACCTTTCGGGATCCATCAGGCGCCTGGGACGGAACCATCTGGTCGGCTCCGTCTCCCTGCGGCGGGGGGAAGCGGTAGGAAAGTCCAAGTGAAGGAGCGAATGATCTGTCCATGACAAGGGTTAATACCTAGGTCCCCTCTACCAAGATCATTCAACCACTGACCAGAGACAAAAACCAAGTCCAGAGAGTGTCCCCCTATGTGAGTGGGGCCTTGAACTAACTGGGTCAGGTCCATGGCCGTCATGAACTCCCGAGCCACCTCTGACGCCTCACCCGTGGATGGAAGGTTGAAATCCCCCATGACAATAAGTTTGGGCGTATCAACCGCCACCCCGGCAATGACGTCGAGTAGCTCGGGCAGGGTCGCTGCCACGTGGCAGGGAGCCAGATACGTAGTCAGCAAACCCATCTGCACCCCACGGCCCCACTTCACAAAAAGGGACTCACATCCGGCTATCTGAGGAACAGTGGTCTCCCTCGGACAAAGACCTTCCCTAATAATCACCGCCACTCCCCCACGCCTCCCCTGGGCCCTTGGCTGATGAAATGCACGGAAACCTGGTGGGCACATTTCGACGAGGGGGACCCCCCCCTTCTTGGCCCAACCAGGTCTCCGTAATACCTGCCAGGTCCGCACCTCCCTCTTTATGTTTTTCTCCCTAAAACACAGTAAAAATACATATACAGGCAGTCGTTGATTTATGACCACAACAGAGCCCAAAATTTAAAAAGACGGTTGTTAAGTGAGCTTTACGACCGTTCTTGCCACAGTTGTTAAGCGAACCATCACGGTTGTTAAGTTAGTAACACGGTTGTTAAATGGATCTGGATTCCCCATTGACTTTGCTTGCCAAAAGGTCGCAAAAGGGGGAATCACGTGACCCCCCCCCCGGGACACTACAATTGTCATAAATATGAGTCAGTTGCCAAACATCTGCCAAACATCTGCATTTTAAACATGTGACCATGGGGGAATGCTGCAACGGTCGTGCGTGTGAAAAACGCTTATTTTTTTCCCCAGTGCTGTTTAGTCACTAAACGAATAGTCGTAAGTCGAGGACTGCTTGTATTGCAAATGTGGTTTCTTTGGGAGGCAGATGAGTGGAAGAATCCACATCTTTCAAAGCAGCTTCTTCTTTCCTCTGGATCGCTGGTAAGGCTCGTGGACCAGAAAGGGTGGGGGGGAATTGAAATATTCTTTGAGTGACAGGCTTCCCTCCCGGCAGAGAAGAGACCAAATCCCACAGTGGTGCTCCAGACAGATTGTTCTGCATTCAACCCTTTTCTCGGCTTCCTGTTGGCTTTTTAAGATGCAGATCCATCGGCTGGAGCGTGAGAATGGTGTCTTATCAAGGGGGAAAAAAATAAATAAAACCTTTCTTTTGCTTCTCGGCGTCAACGTTCAGAACTGAGAAGGGAGTTTCCCGAAGGGATTGAGATGAACAAGCTTTTTGAAGCTTGTTCATCCCCCAGAAGGTAGACTGTCTCTGCTTTGATGGAACAAGGGTGGTTACCAGCAGGTCTGAATGGGCCCTCTATTCTAGAATAGAACAGAACTGGAATGGAACGGAACGGAACGGAACGGAACGGAACGGAACAGGAATAGAATAGAATAGAATAGAATAGAATAGAATAGAATAGAATAGAATAGAATAGAATAGAATAGAATAGAACAGAACTGGAATGGAACGGAACGGAACAGGAATAGAATAGAATAGAATAGAATAGAATAGAATAGAATAGAATAGAATAGAATAGAATAGAATAGAATAGAATAGAATAGAACAGAACAGAACAGAACAGAACAAAACTGGAATGGAACGGAACGGAACGGAACAGGAATAGAATAGAATAGAATAGAATAATAGAATAGAATAAAATAGAATAGAAAACATGGAATGGAATGGAATGGAATGGAATGGAATGGAATAGAATAGAATAGAATAGAATAGAATAGAATAGAATAGAATAGAATAGAATAGAATAGAATAGAATAGAATAGAATAGAATAGGAATGGAACGGAACGGAACAGAACTGGAATGGAACGGAACGGAACGGAGCGGAGCGGAGCGGAACAGAACAGGAATAGAATAGAATAGAATAGAATAGAATAGAATAGAATAGAATAGAATAGAATAGAACTGGAATGGAACGGAACGGAACGGAACAGGAATAGAATAGAATAGAATAGAATAATAGAATAGAATAGAATAGAATAGAAAACATGGAATGGAATGGAATGGAATGGAATGGAATAGAATAGAATAGAATAGAATAGAATAGAATAGAATAGAATAGAATAGAATAGAATAGGAATGGAACGGAACGGAACGGAACGGAACAGAACAGAACAGAACAGAACTGGAATGGAACGGAACGGAGCGGAGCGGAGCGGAGCGGAACAGAACAGGAATAGAATAGAATAGAATAGAATAGAATAGAATAGAATAGAATAGAATAGAATAGAATAGAAAACATGGAATGGAATGGAATGGAATAGAATAGAATAGAATAGAATAGAATAGAATAGAATAGAATAGAATAGAATACATGGAATGGAATGGAATGGAATAGAATAGAATAGAATAGAATAGAATAGAATAGAATAGAATAGAATAGAATAGAATAGAATAGAATAGAATATTGGAAATAATAATAATAATAATAATAATAATAATAATAATAATAATGATACGATAGAATAGAATAGAATAGAATATTGGAATGAAGAATAAGAATATAAATAGGAATAAGAATAGAATAGAATGTAAGGGGCGTGCATAAGAGCACCAGCGTGCCTACAGTCCCTGTCCTAAAGTTCCCTTTAATTGTATTCATTTTAGGTATTCAATTCATGCTTATACTTATATATATTATCTAATACCTACTCGACAAAAGAAATGAATAAAAATAAAATAAAAAATAAGTAGAATATAGAACAGAATAGAATGTAGAACAGAACAGAACAAAATAGAATCTGGAAGGGATCTTGGAGGTCTTCTAGTCCAGCCCCTTGCTTAAGCAGGAGAACCTATACTATTTTAGATAACTGACTGTCTAGACCCGTAATGGCGAACCTATGGCACGCGTGTCCAAAGTGGCCCGCAAAGCCTTGCCTGTTTGTCTTCCGGGTTTCTGGTGCGCATGTGCGCATGACGATCAGCTGTCCTTCATTCTTGCGGCAATGCTGAAAATCAGAGTGCGCATGAGCGCCGGCCAGCTAATCGTCTGGCGCACATGCGCACTAGAATCCGGAAGTTCAGCTTTTCCGCAGCGCAGCCCTGATGAATGTGCACGCGCGCAATGTTTCCGTGCGAGGTTCACCATCACTGGTCTAGACTCTTCTTAAAACCCTCGTGTTAAGAGCAACCAGAACTTCTAGTGGCAAGCTGTTCCACTGGTTTATTGTCCTCACTCTTAGGAAGTTTCTCCTTAATTCCAGGTTGCTTCGCTCTTTGGTTAGTTTTATACCTCCTGGATTTTCATTCAGTCCAAGGATGAAATGCAGCAGGTTCTGACAGGTTCTGGAGAACTGGTAGCGGAAATTTTGAATAGTTCAGAGAACCGGTAGTGGAAATTTTGAATAGTTCAGAGAACTGGTAGCAGAAATTTTGAGCAGTGCAGAGAACCAGTAGCGGAAATTTTGAATAGTTCGGAGAACCGGTAGCGGAAATTTTGAATAGTTCAGAGAACCGGTAGCGGAAATTTTGAGCAGTTCAGAGAACCGGTAGCGGAAATTTTGAGCAGTTCAGAGAACCAGTAGCAGAAATTTTGAGCAGTTCAGAGAACCGGTAGCGGAAATTTTGAGCAGTTCAGAGAACCGGTAGCGGAAATTTTGAGCAGTTCAGAGAACTGGTAGCGGAAATTTTGAATAGTTTGGAGAACTGGCAAATACCACCTCTGGCTGGCCCCCGAGTGGGGTGGGAATGGAGATTTTGCAGTATCCTTCCCTTGCCATGCCCAAGCCACGCCCACCAAGCCACGCCCACAGAACCGGTAGTAAAAAATTTTGGATTTCACCAATGATTCAGTCTCAGGAGGAAACCTTTGGTGGGGAGTTTTCTGGCTTTGAAATTGGGGAGGGGGGAGGGAACCAAGGGGAATTTGGAAGTAAAAGACATGCCACCCGAACTAATTTGGGCAGCCTTTTGCTGCACACAGCCGCTGAGTTAGTAAAAAAAAAAAAAAAAAAAAGCCTACCACTCTTTATTTATTTACCAATACTCTTAATCGTGCATTCTTCGAAAAAGCTGAAACAAATCCTGGTTTATAAAGGGCTGCTTTTGCAGAAGAACCACAGCGCCCTCTGCTGAGAAGAAAAGGCAATGGGATGGGATGGAGGGAAGAGATGCTGTTTTAAGAAAAAAAAAAAATTTTTTTGCAGCCAAATCACACTGACCTGTTCCTGTTCGTGCAAAAATGCCTCAAATAAAGATAGTCCTTGACATACAATCACTTGTTTAGTGACTGTTATAACAGCACTAAGCATGGTGACTTTTGACCAGTTTTCACACTTAATAACCATCGCAGCAACGTATCAAAATTCAGATGCTTGTCAAACTGGCATGCGTTTAAACATGGTTGCACTGTCCCGAGGTTGGTGCCATGATCCCCATTTATAACCTTCCCAGCTGACTTCCAACAAGCAAAGTCAAAAGGGGAAGATTGATTCATTTAACGACCACGCGATTGATTCATTTAACGACTGAAGTGATTCGCTTACCAACTGTGGCAAAAAGGTCATAAAACGGGGCAAAATTCACTTAACTGTCTTGCTTAGCAATAGACATTTGGGGCTTAATGGTGGTCGTAAATTGAGGATTACCTGTACCCAGAACAGTATCACTATTCTTACTACTTCATAGCCCTGGAGTTTAATCTTTTTAAATTTAAGTTAATAATTTCCTCCTTTTTAGTTCCTGCATTTCTGAGCCAAGCCCCTTTTTAAATATATATATATATATATATATATATATATATATATATATATATATATATATATATATATATACATATATATATACACACATACATACATACATACATATTAATACAAACAATCCATCTTCCATTAAACTGTGTGTCATTTGGGTACAAATGTCTTCTGCGATAATTACAATTTACAACCATATTCATTGTCTACTCTTAACTTAATACTGATATACATATCTAATACTGTAATAATCCTCATCTTAATTATATTGATATATGTTCTATACTTCACTAGTCTACTTTTATTTCTAACTTTCATATTTATTCTCTAGCCATTGGTAGAATAGTTCCCATATAATATAATATTCAGTTTGTTCCTTCTCTTTAATTGCAAGTGTTAACCTATTAATTTCTGCACATTCTAATATTTTCCTAATCACATTTTCATCCATTCTTCACTTTTCCAGTTTTGTGAAATACAATTCTAGCTGCAATTAATACATGAATAATCAGGTATAAATTTTCTTTATTCTAAGTCTCTGGTAAAATCCCCAACAAGAATATTTCGGATTTCAAATCAATGTGCTGTTGTATCATCTTCTCCAACCACGTATGTATTTTTGTCCAGTATTTTTTGGCTGAGCCAAGCCCTTGAATGACAGACTAGCGTCCGTACAATTGCTTTACCAATGCAGTGACTTCTAGTTTGCTGACGGCTTGAACACTGTTATGTTGAGCTGGGCAATCCTCAGGCAATTGGATTGGGAGCACACAGAGCAACCCAAGGCTGTTCTGCTGAAATTGGGTTGCAAGATTGTTTTTTTCACTCACTGAATATCCATTAGGTTCGTGGTATTATCCAGAAAAGGATTTTAGCAAAATTCAGTGTCTTCAGTTAATTGGTGTTCCAGTCTGAGAATTTGGAGTGCGTTAGAAGTATGAAGAAACATACATACATACATACATACATACATACATACATACATATATATATATATATATATATATATATATATTTAATTTAAACAAACAGCCAATTTTAAGTTGCAAAGTGAGTGCGTTACATTTCAGGATGATTTGCACAAATCTGAGCAAACTTTATATATCAGAGATGAGAAACTGCTCCAAGTTAATTTCAGCCTTCTAGTCCTGCCTTAGGCAGGAACTCCAACTGGCTGATCTTGGACTAATCACCAGGAGATGGTGAGTTCTAGTCCTGCCTTAGACATGAAAGCCAGCTGGGTGACTTTGAGCCAATCACCAGGAGATGCTGAGTTCTAGACCAACCTTAGGCATGAAAACTGACTGGGTGACTTTGGGCCAATCACCAGGAGATGGTGAGTTCTAGTCCCACCTTAGACATGAAAGTTGACTAGGTAACTTTGAGCCAATCACCAGGAGATGGTGAGTTCTAGTCCCACCTTAGACATGAAAGTTGACTGGGTAACTTTGAGCCAATCACCAGGAGATGCTGAGTTCTAGACCAACCTTAGGCATGAAAGCCAGCTGGGTGACTTTGGGCCAATCACCAGGAGATGGTGAGTTCTAATCCCGCCTTAGACATGAAAGTTAGCTGGGTAACTTTGAGCAGTAACTTTCTCTCAGCCCAGCCCAGCTATAGGGAAAATAAAAGGAGGAAAGAGTATTAAGTATGTTTGCTGCTTTGAGTTATTTGTAAAAATAATAAAGGCAAGGTAAAAACAAACAAATAACCATAAGGATTGCATTGGAGCAGGGTTGAAATTCACTTACCTTCACTACTGGTTCGCAAATGTGGGTGCGCGTATGAGCTTGCTATGCTCGCACTCCTCCTCCATCCATGCGCAGAGGGTCAAAAATGGGACGTGATGACATCTGGGCAGGTGGGTAGGCTCGGTTCGCCCGAGCCGGATAGAATCAGCTGAATTTCACCACTGCATTGGAGGCTCTTCAGCTACAAAGATTATTTGAAGGATGGTACTATAAAAATACATTGAGCAGAACAAAAGTTAGGTTTACATATCCCACTAAACCACAGATCCCCAACCCCCGATCTGTGCAGCAGCACCAGGCTGTCGCATGCCAGAAACTGGGCTGTGCAAACAAGCGAAGCCTCATCCATGGGGTGCAGGCAACATGTGAAACCATGCCCACACCAGTCCATGGAAAAACCTCTCTCCATGGAATCGGTTCCTGGCGCCTCGAAAGTTGGGGGCCGCTTCACTAAGCCATGGTTAGCTTTGGGTGAACCCAACAAACTGGAGCTCCTTCGTTCAAGAATGGTTCAGCAAACCATAGCAAGTCTTTTGCGCCAAGCCAGCCCCAGCTATAAATGATGGCTTGCAGATCATAGGGATAGTTTAACACGATGCTTAAACACAGTATTGATTGACCGATTCTGTACCGTCAAGTTGGTGGCGATTCTTAGCGACGGAGGTGATCAATTCCCAAACTGGTCTTCCACCCATCACCGCTGTAATGGAGTCCCATCTCCCTTGCTGCTGATCGTCCTCTTCTTCTCTTTTCTTCCACATTTCCCAGCATTACAAACTCTTCTCAACAGAATGAGATATTCTTATTGATTGATAATGCGCTATCCAGTTGGTGTTGGTTCTTAGAAGCCACCTAGGTAGACCTCCAGGAAGATCCGTCCCAGCATTCCTTCAGGTCTTGCTCTAAGTGACTAAATCCATCTTGATTCAAGTGATCCTCTTTCTCTCTTTCCTTCCTCTGCATCGTGGACTTCTCAGGAGAACTGGGTTTTTGCATTGACTGATTAAGTACAGTACATGCAGTGGTGGGATTCAAGTAATTTAACAACCGGTTCTCTGCCCTAATGATTTTTTTAAAAAAAATTGATTTATATGCCGCCCTTCCCCGGAGACTCAGGGCAGCTTACAATGCGTTAAGCAATAGCCTTCATTCTATTGTATATTTTATACAAAGTCAGCTTATTGCCCCCAACAACCAATTTGCCAAACTATTCAGAAAGTTAACAACCGGTTCTCGCAAAATGGTGCGAACTGGCTGAATCCCCACCGCTGGGTACATGCCAACCAGTCACTGTCAACTCTTAGAGACTCATAGATAGATTTTCTCTACAACAATCTGTCTCCAACTTGGTTCTTCAGTTCTTCCAATGGTACCCATTATGCAGGGGTGAAATGTAAACTTTGTTACTACCGGTTCTGTGGGTGTGGCTTGGTAGGGGGGTTTAATATTTGATGTTGTAGGGGAGTTTAATGGGATTCTGTTGTACATATTTTTAACTTGTGTTCGTCGCCCTGAGTCCTTCTGGAGAAGGACGGCATATAAATACATGAGATAAATAAATAAATAAATAAATAAATAATGTGACTGGGTGGGCGTAGTCAACTTTTTTTTTTTTAACTTTTCAAAGCATTTCTTCTAATGCTTTGAAAAGCCTCTGCCGATCAGGCAACTCAGCTGGGATCGTCAGAGACTTTTCAAAGCATTTTTTTTTACCATCTCTTCGGCCAAGAGGTTGCAGAAAAAAATGCTTTGAAAAGCCTCTGACGATCTCAGCTGAGCCGCGCGATCATCAGAGGCTTTTCTTTTTACTTTTAAAAATGCATTTTTTTGTTGGAAGAGGTTGTAGAAAAAATGCTTTTAAAAGTTAAAAAAAAAAGCCTCTGATGATCACGCGGCTCAGCTGGGCATGTGGGGGAGGGGTGCAGGGATTTTTGCTACCGGTTCTCCGAACCATCCACCGCCATTGCTACCGGATCGGGCGATTCAGTCCGAACCGGGAGCATTTCACCCCTGCCGTTACAGTGGTAACAAGAGTCCATCCACTTTGCTGCGTTAGTCCTCCCTTTTTTTCTCTTTTCTTCCACCATTCCCAGGAACAGAGCCCCCTCAAGAGATCTGGGTCTTCACATCACCTATTAGAAGTAGGATAATTTGAGCTTGGCCACCAATGCTTTGAACAAGAACTTTGGGTTGATTTTTGTTTGACGATCCATTTGTTTGTTTTCCTGTCTGTCCGTGGTCTTCTCAGGAGTCTCTCCAAGTTCAGAGATATCAATAGACTTTCTCTCCTGCTTCTTCAAAGTCCAAAGTAGGCTAATTTGAGGCTGGATATTGGTGCCTTGAATGAAAACTTTGGGCTGATCAGTTTGCTTGCTCCACTGCCCACTACAACATCAGATTTTCATTTCAAATATCTTCCGTTGTGTTACACAAATCCAGCAAGTGGGGGTTAGTTTATCCTTCAGGATGTGTGGTAGACCATGAGCTGTTATAATAGCAGTGTTCCAATATCTCAGGGGCTGCCACAAAGAAGAGGGGGCCAACCTATTCTCTAAAGCACCTGAAGGCAGGACAAGGAGCAATGGATGGAAACTAATCAAGGAGAGAAGCAACTGAGAACAAAGGAGAAATTTCCTGACAGTGAGAACAATTATTCAGTGGAACAGCTTGCCTCCAGAAGTTGTGGGGGTTCCATCACTGGAGGCTTTTAAGAAGAGATTGGAAAGCCATTGCTTGAGCAGAGGGTTGGACTAGAAGACCTCCAAGGTCCCTTCCAACTCTTTGTTAGCTGAGTAGCGAGGCTCAGCATCTCTGTGCATGAATTCAGCTTTTGGGTACTTTTGTCTCCATTTTGGTAGGAAAATGGTGATGAAAACATTCGGATTTACACAACATCCTCTTGCAGGTCCAGGTCCAGACCTTGAAGTTGCATTCTTATGACATGTTAAGGTCCCTCAGACGCAACCTGGGATACAAGTAATCCTCGATTTACGACCATAATTGAGTCCCAAATTTCCATCGCTAAGCAAGAGTTATCTGAGTTTTTTGTCCCATTTTACAACCTTTCCGGTCACAGTTGTTAAATGAATAACTGCAATTAATTAAAAAATGCGTTTAATAAGTCAATCTGGCTTTCCAGTTAGTTTTGCGTGTCGGAAGGTTGCAAAAGGGGATCACATGACCCCAGGACATGGCAAGTGTCATAAATACATGACAGTTGCCAAGCGTATGAATTTTTTACCATGTGGCCATGAGGATGCTGCAATGGTTGTGTGAAAAACGCTCATAAGTCAACTTTTTTTTCCGTGGTGGTGTAACTTTTTTTTTAAATAAAAAGTTTTTTATTTTTTTTAAGACAAAAGATATAATATATCAGTTCTTCCGTGTGTCATCTCGGTGTTTCTTCAGTAACTTCTTCTTCTTTTTGTTACTCCTCTTCTTATTTCTTCCTTAATAAATCCCATTTCTCTATTTCAATACTTCCCCCAAAATACATATATTTAATGTAACTTTCTCCTGCTTGCTTATCAAATTCTTTATCTATATCTCTTTTCTATCCAATCATAAAATTTCTCCCATATCTTAAAATATTGTCTCCTCTTTCTGTTTAATCGTTAATCTATTCATCTCTGTGCAGTCCAAAATTTTTCTAATTACTTCCCCTTCTAAAGGGATTTTCTCTGCTTTCCATCTTTGTGCAAATATTATTCTTGCTGCAGTTAATTATATGTATAATCAAAATGTATACATTTTGTTTACTAATTTTCTCTGGTAGGATACCCAGGAGGAACAACTCAAGTTTTAAATCGATATGTTGTTGAGTCATTTCTTCTATCCATAATCTTAATTCTGCTCCAATAATCTTTAGCTTTAGTGGTGGTGTAACTTTGAACAGTCACTAAACGAATGGTTGTAAGTGGAGGTCCATGTTTTTTAGCCTGTCGTTTCCAGTGTTTTATGAAAACCCAGAAATTGGTTTAAATCAAGGACCCAGCCAGGGACGTGCCCTTGAATGGTACACCCATCAAGTAAATTGGATTCACACAACACCCTCAGGCAGGGGTGGGCAACTGTGGCCCTTTTACAACCTGTGGACTTCAACTCCCAGAATTCCTGAGGCAGGCAAGCTGGCTCAGGAATTCTGGGAGTTGAAGTCCACAGGTCATGAAGGGGCCGTATTTGCCCACCCCTGCCCTCAGGCACAAGTTAGGCCTTGTGAAAAGGTGTCTGGTTAAAGCCTTGTTGGGGGTTCTATTTAAATCTTGAATTATTTCCCCGTTTGCAGCTGCATACATAATATAAATTCTGGCAAATCGGACCGGGAAAAGTCAAGGAAAAGAGGGAACGTCACTCTGCACGCGCACAGAGGCACCATTTAAAAATAAAATTAAAACAAAACGTTTGGGCTCCTCTAGCCCTTTCCACTCGATGCCCCCCAAGTCCTCCACCGACCCATAATGCCGCGCGCCCCATATACTCGCCCCGCGCATGCGCACCCCCCACTCTAGCCAAACGCTCAGACCGTATATTTCCCCCGCCATCTCTTATCTAACAACCAACCTTGCTTTAAATAAATAAATAAATAAATAAATAAATAAATAACCTAAGGGAAAAAAAAGGGGCGGGTCTCACATAATAATTAAAAAACCCTCTCTGCCTCCTCACACGCCAGCAAAACCTCCCGGATTTCTTCCCACCCCTCCTCCGCTCTCGGATTGGTCGTCTTGCGGCCGTCGGGACCAATCCTTTCCTTGCTCAGCGGCGGCGCCCCGCCGTCCCCGCCTCCCGCCTGAGGGGGCTCGCTCGCCCATTGGCCGAGCCACGTCGCGTCTCTCCGTCCCGCGCGGCCAATCAGACCCGCCCGGTGTTTTCTGTCAGTCACTGTGTGGTGGTTGGAAGGGAGAGGCGGGGTGGGGGTGGGGGGGGAGAAGGCCGTTACGCACCCACCCACCCGCGCGCGCGCGCCCGCCTTCCTATTGGGCGCGGCCGCCGTCCGTCCCCGCTGGGTGCTCGCAGGAAGGTTCGGTTGACCGCGTGTTGTGAGGCGAGCTGGGAAGTTGGGTTGGCGTGACGGGGTTGGGTCGCCGTCGCTGAGGGGGCGGCGGAGCAACAGCAGCAGCCGGAGCCGCCGCCGCTGCGGCCGGGCGGCCGGGAGCGCGAAGCCGCCGCCGCCTGAGCAGGCCCTTCCTTTCCTCATCCGTCGCCTTTCTCTTCTTCCTCCTCCTCCTCCTCGTCCGCCGCCGCCTCTTGTGGCGGCGGCTGCGGCGGCTCCGCCCGTGCCGGTGGCAACAGCAGCGGCGGCAGCAGCCATGACGCTGGAGTCCATGATGGCCTGTTGCCTCAGCGACGAGGTGAAAGAGTCGAAGCGCATCAACGCCGAGATCGAGAAGCAGCTGCGGAGGGACAAGCGCGACGCCCGCCGGGAACTCAAACTGCTCCTGCTCGGTCAGTCCGGCGGGGAAGGGGAGAGGCCGAGCAAGCGGGGAGGAAAGGCGGAGGCGACGCTGCCTCTTCTGGGGTGGGAAGGCCCCATCCCTTGCTCCCCCCCCCCGTCCTCCCCAGGCTCTCCGGAAAGGCCGGCTCCCCCCTCGGCTCTTCGGCCGGGCTTATTTCTGCTGCGCATTTCCCCGCCTCGAGCGGCGCCCGGCTGGAGGGTCCTCCTTCCCCGCTTCCCTCCCGAGGGCCTGCGGTGCCCGCTGCTCCTCCGCGGTGGCATCGGGCGGCTCTTTTTGCTTCCCTCGGGGGGAGGGAGGGAGGGAGGGCGCCCCTCGGGATGGGTCCCTGGAAGGGTCACGTCTGAACATCCCCTGTGCGTGGACACGTGTGTCGGTATAGGCGGCTGGGTGACTTAAATGCGTCTGTAAGGGAGATCGGTGGATGTAATCGTATCTGTGGACAGGGTGTGTGTGATATATATACAATTGTATGTATACATGTATGTGTGATATGTGCACACAATTATATGTATATATATGTGCATGATATATAGGTGTCTGTGATATATATACACACAATTGTAAGTATTCCTGTGTGTATGTGCTCTATACAAACACAAGTATACATGTTTGCAATCATGTATATACAGGTGTGTGTCGTGTGTGTATACATGTGTGCATGTGATATATACGTGCCTGATAAGTGCACACAATTATTTGTATACATCTGATATATTTACGTGCTTGATATGTACACATATTGTGTACATATGTACACAACTATTTGTATACATGTGTATGTGACATATACACACAATTATATGTACACTTGTGTGTATGATATACAAACACAAGTATATATGTTTGGAATCATGTATTTCCAGCTCTGTGTGTGATTATACAATTATATGTAAATGTGTGCATGTGATATATGTGCATGTCTGATAGGTGCAAACAATTATTTTTATATATGTGTATGAGACAATTATATGTACACATGTGCATATGATATATACAATTGTATATGTGTACAGTCATGTATAGATGTGCAATCATGCATATGTGTGTGCAAATAAGTATGAGTTGTATACACAATTTTATATATGTAATTATATGTATATTAAATATGCAATTATTTATATATACACAGTTATAGATTAGTGTGAAATATGCAGTATTGTGTATATACACAGACATGCATCTGCCATCGGTTGCATGTATCTCTGAGCACCTTCTTCATTACTTACTATTTCCTTTCTGGTAGGTGTTTGTCTTCCTCACTTTCTGTGGGTCCTGCTGGTTTCAGGTGGCTTTTCTGCTTTTCTTAATGGTATTTATGAGAGAGATGCTTCTTTTTCTCTAGCCCTGCCTGCCTGCCTGCCTCTTTGCTTCTGTCTAATCCACCCTGCCCACCTCCCTGCTCAGGCTGAGTGTCTCAAGGGTCCTTTTCCACTCTGCTTTTTCATCCTCACAAGGGACAGGCCTCAGAAGGGGTTCAAGGCTTCTTTGCTGTCCAAGTAGACAGTTCAACTCCTTTTCTTAAGGGGGACTTTTACATCCCTATTATATAAGGAGAGGGGATGGTTTCTTTTAGGCAACATCCTTCATCATCTTTGTGGGTCCTTAATATTCACAGCAACCCTCTGAGGTAGAGTCAAAAAAGAAAGAGTTTCATTTCCTCCCCAAAACCTCCCCAGAAATTTATTGAAATCGAAATCTGTGTAAGGGCTTTTTTCTCTTCTTCCTGCATTTGTCATTCCTTCATCCTCTGAATCCCATGTGATATTAGGGTGGGATTTATTTGGCTTCTATTTCCACCTCTCCCTCATTTCCTGACAGATCAGCTTAACATATTCTAAGCATATATCATTGCTGGGCCTGTTCGAACATCGATTGTGTGAGGTTTTACTGAAGCGACTGTAATTGGCAGCGGGAATAATTTTCTAGGATTTGTGTGCATTAAAATCTTGTTGATTTTTATATCCTCATTTGCACCCTTTTTCGGTCTTTAACTTTCACTCCCTGTATCCAATTATTTGTGGGGCTTTGCATCCTATTTCAACCACCCTTATTTCTGTCACTTTCCCAAGTGTTTTCTCTATTGTAATTCTGTGGTGGTCAGCTTTCTTTTTTTTTTAATAACATTATTATCAGTTTGTTTTGTACTTTGCTTTGCCTGGCTGTTGTTGGGTATACATACTTAGTAATATCTCAAATGCCAAAATATTGGACTTCGTTTAGAAAAGAAGATGGAGAAAAGAGGGGAGGGAGATTACATTGATTAACATCAAACTCTTACAGGAAACTCTGTTCTTTGCACTCTGAGCAGGAGTTTTAGAATGTAAGGAACTGCAGTCAGTTTTGTAAAAAAAAAAAAAAAATTTTCCTGGAGGTTTGTTATTACCCATTAATTTGAGATTAATATTCCACTATCCTCACACCTCTTAGAAACATTGCATGTTTGAGCATACACTTTTCTGGCCTTGTTCATTCTGTCCCTTCTTTCCAGAGAAGGGATGGTAATAAATTTAACATGCATAATTTGATAAGGCACAGAGAACCGGTTGATAGGCTTATATGCAGGTTGTGGATGGCATTTCTCAAACAGAACCAGGTGATTAAGAAACAGGAAAGAAGTTTTGAAGTAGCCATGGTAATAATTCTTAGATGCGTGGTCTTAAGTAATGGGAATTGGCTAATCCCGGTGGGAGAGGAACCGGGTATCAAGAAGAGCAGGTACAGTTAGAATCTTGACGGAGAAGGCTATAATTTCACTGAGGGACCTTGTATGATGTGCATGTGCTGGGATCTATATTCCCTAGCCAGCCAATAGCCCTCTTGTTAGGGACTCTTCTTGACTACTGGCTGCCTTCCTTTTATATAAGTGTTGCATTCCCCCTCTCTAGTAAAAAAAAAACCCTTCCTATGGCAGACATAGATTATAAGATATCCGTCCTGCCCATCCTCCTTTAGCCTTGTTTGCAACCCTTTAGATTTCTTCCGTGTTGTTTTTCTATAATTTATATCCTGCTTCCTAGCTAAACGGATCTCACAGCGCCTTTTCTTTGCCTCCCCCTCCCCCTGTTCCAAAGTCACCCCCTTCATAATTGTCTCCATCTGTGTGTGTGGAATGTTTCCCTTTCTCTCAAAAACATGAAGTTTAAAGCCTCTATCCTCTTCTCCTCTCTACCCTCTCTGGTGACTTTTCCTTTGGTACAGTGTCTGCCAGTGCTGTTTAGATACATTACTTCCTCATACCTAACAACTTTATTTTCAGTCTTCCATGCTTTCAAAGGAATTTGCTCTCCTACTTTCTTTTCTATTGAGCTATTCCTTCTCCTCTATGTCATTTTTGACAGCTTTCATCACTGATGTTTGCAGTGATGTGAGTCCTCCCATACAGCTTTATGCAGTCTTTCTTTTGCTTCTCTTCTGCCCACCTGCTTGCCTTGTGTCCCAAATGAAACATACTCAGGTGAGGAAAAATATTTATGAACTTTAAGCCTTAGCAACATTTTTAAAGATTTGGTTTTAAATTTTAGCTTTCAATCCTGAATAAGGCTGAAAATAGGTCTGATGAGGGTTGTGTTCTTGTTTTGGGGGCTTCTATCTTGGAGGCTTGGTTTTTAAGTCTTTTAAGGCCTGCATTGGGCAACAGGTGACTTGCTTAATTGTAAACATCAGACTTTGCATTCTGGCTTCACAGAATGGTGAATTTTCTTTCAGTTGCACTATTAATCCATTTCTTAGTTGAAATAACCTTTTGGAGGAAATAAATCTCTGTCACTTCAGATCTTATGACGTTGGTGTTAGTAGAACATTTTTTTAAAAAAAAGTGCAGAACTGATTTGTAAATCTCTGTTGCTCCTAAGAGTCTTGGATTCAGATTTAACTCAGGCTGGTTTCCTGTTTTGAATTCGGGATGCAGTCCATCAGTCCCAGAATTAATTTTCAACTACATTGATGTTCTGTTTATACAGCCCAGAGCTAAAGGGAAAAAACCTATCAGTGGATTCAATATTTTAAACTTTTTCAAAATTTAATGAATATTTTTCCATGGTAATTTCATAAGGTAATCCTTATGAAAAGAGAAATTTTGAAATGTGGATCTTGTTGCACTGTGGGTGCTTATTATAGTTGTGGAACAGGAAATTTCCAGTTATAATACTACATCTTTTTATATTAGGGTTTCTCAACCTTGGTAAATTGAAGGTGCATGGGCTTCAGTTCCCATAATTCCCCAGCCAGCTTCGGAGAGTTGAAGTCCATCTGCCTTCAACTTGCCAAGATTGAGAAACGCTGTTTTATATCATTAACAATTAAGTTTTCCCCATAACTAACCTTTGCCTTCTCATGTTTTGGTCCCACACTGTATTTCTTGCCAGACTTTAGCCCTCATCCAAATGATTGTGGTGTTTCTTTTACCTCTATTAATAACTATTAAAACAAATCTTTTGCAACTAGTTATTGCTGTGTAGCATGATATAACATTAGTATTACTGTGTATTTTAAACATTCATTTAAAAAAAACCCCAATAATGACATTACTTTTGAAATACACTTACTTTGATAAGTAATGATTCTGTGTTTGTACGACAGTTTAAGTTACAGGCATAGTTATTGGTGTGCTGACTTCAATTCTGGGTTTTATGTCAAAGAGCATAAAAAGTGGAATATAAAATAGCAGGTAGTAAATAACTCTTCACCATTGGAAGATACAAAAATTTCAACCTCTCTAGCAAAAAACACATTATTAAAAAATTGGTCTCATATAATCAAGGCAGTTGGCTACAAAACAAATTTGCAGAGTGGTATTTTTTTGAAATAGTTTATTAGATTATGGAGGAGGGCTAATTGAAAGCAAGTGAGCAAAAGGTTAATTGAATACACTGTTGTCTCCATAATGCAGAGCTTTTATTCTATGATATTTGTTTGTATTTCTTAAAATTACATGGACACATTGATGAATGGTTACTGTTAGGTGTTTCTCTAAAAGAAAGAAATCCTACATCCTTGTACTTTGTTATTATTGCTAGCCAGAATGATCATGGAAATCCCCTCAGATCTTGTCTCATGAGTGTACACAATTTCGTTTACCGATATTGTGTTAGATTATTTTGTGTTCTTTGGCATTGTTGTTTTGCCCCTTATGATTGCATTTATTAGTATCCCTTAAGTGACACGGTATGTATCTTTGCTCAGCTGGGATAGAAAACATGGTGCTGTTTTGTCAGGAAATAATGACCAATTTTTAAAAACAAATTCTTTTTTTAGCTAATAGTGTGCTAGTAATATTCTGATCTGACAATAGGAATGGGTATAGGATTAAATCCTTGTAAATAAGTTCACACCAATTACCATCCTTAAGAATTGTTTACTATTGACTAGTCTGAGATAGTGACATGGCTATTAGATTCTTAACAAATGAGCTAAGAGAAGGCTTCCAACTATCCAAGCCAAATCTCCAAACTTGGCAACTTTAAGACTTGTGGACTTCAAGTTCTAGAATTCCTTAGCCAGCATGGCTGACACAGGAATTCTGAAAGCTGAAGCCAACAAGTCTTAAATTTTCCCAAGTTTGGAAACACCTGAAATAGAGCACTGTGATTTGTTATTGCTGCTCATCTCTGTATGGAATTTCTAAGGTTTAAGCGAGTGAAGCTTTGCTTGTCAGAATGATATTTGTCAAGTTTAATTTTTTTAAAAAAGGTTTTATTTAGGTGACCTTCAGAAATGTATTACCATGCACAGTTCTGAAGGTAATGCAAAATCTTTTTTCATTAATTTGCAGTGTTTCTACATAAAATAAAAGATGGTTAGGCAGTGTAGCTCTTGTAACACTTCCAGGGGATGGCTACAAATTACGGTACTTTACAAATGGCTGAAGAGTTGCAGAGTTTTCGTTTTCTTGTCTGAAATCTCACAACACTTCACGCAAGAACTCCGTAATGTTGTGGAATCTTGGGAACAAAATTGCTACAGTCTTGGCAAGTTTGGGGCAATTTTTAAATTTTTGGACACCTACGAATTGATTGTAGGTAGAAATAATTTCCATTTTTTTAAAAAAAATCATTTTTGTATATAACACTTGTTACTATTTCTGATAAAAGCATAATTATTTTTAACTATTGAGAATTGTTCAGATATACTATACTATTTTGTTTTTGTTTACTGAATATAGGAAGTCAGGTAGTAGCCTCATTATGGTTATGAAGAACATTTAGAACTCCAATTGTTGGTCACTCTATTAAATGTGCCCACATTTTATGCTTATGAGGAAAACTCTCAGCAGTGCCAATCTGTCACTGAGCAGTAGCATCATCTGGAGGAAGTTAGATGTGCACGGATTCCCTCCCAGTCCACTGGAGAATCCTTAAAATGTCATCATTTTAAAACCATTTTCCCCCTAAGTCGTCCTGACTTGTCAACGTTGATGTGTGTGCGTGAGAAGGAAAAGAATAGGCTTTTCTAATTGAACTGTCCGTTGTTTTCCAAAGCAAAAATCTGTTCGTTCTGTGAGCATTTTTTTTAACACAGCATAAGCTGCTAATTTTTACCACTCACTTTTGCCCTGCCAAAAAAAGTGTGAGTACTCATATAAAGTACTGCTGGTGTGTTTCCTTTAGAAGTGTTATCTTCTATTTGCATAGGAAGAAAATTGGTGAAGTCATGTAAACATATCCCAAAGTTGTTGGCTTTAGTTTCTAGAGAGGAAGCAGGTTGGCAAGAGACAACCTGGTGTGGATCTTGTCCAGTCTTTGGATTGCTGCAATCAGTTGTTGGCTGATGTTTTGGTTGGGTGAGGCAGGAAGAATTACTCTATTACTCACACTGGGATTAGAAGCTAGGTTCCTAGTATTTATACCAGATCTAGATAGTCTACAAACCTCACATTTCCTGCCATTCAGAGGCCAAAGCTGGCCACTGTGACTCCTCTGTATACCTGAGGAAAACTCTAAAGATTGTGCAGCCACAGGCCTTGTTTGTTACCACTTACTTTGGCCATATTTGTCCTGTCGTAATGTAATTGAAATTTAGTGGCAGGAATTCTAGGTTTCTTGCCAGTTTAAAACTACCCTGGAGAGAACAGCCTTTGTAAAGTTTGGTGCTGGCATCTAGTGGTTATTCAGAATTATTCTATCTTACACAAGAATGCATAATTCTGAGGAGAGAGATATAAGGAAGAAGATACTGCCTTCTAAAATTTTAATATGGGATCATGGCAGTGGTGGGTTGCTCCTGGTTTGGCCCGGTTCGGCCGAGCCGGTAGCAGTGACGCTATTACGTCACCGAACTGGTTCTCTTTCTTCGGGTGCTGGGCCCTCCCGCCCACCCCCGCGTTATTCCGACCTTATATTTCTTCTTTTTTTGCCCAGCTGAGAGGTGCGGCAGAGCAGATTGCCGTACCTCAGCTGGGCAGATTCGCAATGCGCTTGCGCAAAGCACAAGTTTGGCACGCAGGCAAGCGAAGAGGCGATCGCGCACGAAGTGCGCACACAAAGAGAACCAGTAATAAAGCCGGTTAGAACCCACCCCTCGATCGTGGGCTTTGAAAATATTTTCCAGAGCCACATACATACATACATACATACATACGGATTTATTGGCCCATTCAAAGTCTTGCCATTCCAGTAAAGTTTGTGAATGTATTTATTATCCAACCCAGTAGTTTTTCAATCAATCAGAATAGAGCTGGAAGGGACTTTGAGGTCTTCTAGTCCAACCCTCTGCTCAAGCAGGAAACCCTATACCATTTCAGACAAGTGATTGTCCAGTCTCCTTGAAAACCTCCAATGATGAAGCACCCACAACTTTTGAATGAGATGGAATAGAAATATCTTTATACATGAAAGGACACAGCTGCTTTCAAAGGGTTTCATTCAAATAACACAGAAACGTAGAATCTCATATTTTCTCAGTCTGCCTCACTGCTAGACCACTAGCAGGAGCCTGAGTGGCGTAGGAGGTTAATGCCTCCTACTAAGGCAGCATTTAACATCCGGCTGCCTGCAATTACTGTGAGTTCAATTCTCACCAGGCTCAAGGTCGACTCAGCCTTCCATCCTTTCTAAGGTGGGTAAAATGAGGACCTGGTTTATGGGGGCAATAAGCTGACTTTGTATAAAATATACAAAAGTATGAAGGCTATTACTTAACGCATTGTAAGCCGCCCTGAGTCTCCGGAGAAGGGCGGCATATAAAAATAAATAAAAAAATAAAAAAATAAATAAATAGCCTGTGATAATTAACTTGTATTTTCATGGGTTTTTAGCATGGGATTGAAGGTTTGGGAAGCACTGTAAAACTGGAAGAGCTAAAGTTTGGTCAGGAAAGAAAGAGAAAAATCTTGAAAGATAGGCCAGCAATGCAGAGCTTAAATATTGACAAGGAGTGTAAGCTGGATGTTGAAGGGATGTTTTAAATATTCAGAGTACTATTGAGAAGCAACATATAAATATCTAAAATAAAGTGAGAGCATACTGGCTTCATTTACTGTACTCACAGTAGCACTTGAAAAGTACATATATGTATGTTCCTCACACAATTCTCATAATGGTAAACTATGGTTTGGAATTTCATCCCAAACCCCTACTGAGAAAGAGAAAAAAATCACCTTGTCAAAAACACCTTTAACTTGTTTGAGTAAAGAATTAGACCTACAGATCAATAGAATGTTGCAACCCCTCTTTTCTCACAACAAACACAATTAAAAGACTGGCCAAGGGAGGCTAATTTTCAGGGCCTTATAGGGAGACATGTCCCCTGACTGCATCTGGGAATAAGGTATGACTAGGAGCGAGCCAAACTATGCCAGAGTGACAAGAAAGAACTAGGTGATGTTGGGTCTTTTGCAAATAGTCAGAAAAGTAAAATATTCCAGAGGAGATGATTTTAGGCAAAAGGCTTAGAAGAGCCTCTTCGTTTTTCTAGATGACTGATTTTTGAGGTGTACAACAGCCTTTCTGGACAAACCTTTGAGATGAAATTAAAATTGGGAGTTGCATTGTTAGCCAGTATATCAGCTTCTGCATCCTGGCTTTTCTTTTTGATAGATACTGTAACAATGTTGGATAACACTGTTGTAAATTGTAATAAGCATGCCTCTTAAAAGCTTCCAACACGGCATGTTTTAAATGTTCCACTGTATTAAAATTAAAATACGGTTTCCATCTTTATGAAGAGTCAGCCAGCAAGAGTGGATTTTTGACAAGTAATCAGTCAGATGGTTTGGGAGAAAGTTGTTTGAACTGAGCAACTGAGAAAAGGTGATCCCATATATTGAATAGTTATCATTTATCGTATTATTTATGAGAGCTTGTAATTTACCCAACTTTATAAATGTGACCAAGAACCAAGCAAGATAAATGCCATTCTAGGCTCCAGAATTAGTTTCCGTGTCAATGCTTGATCTTGGGATCCCACTGTGCCTTAGCGTATGTGCAGAATGCTTTTCTCCTATCACAGAAGTAATATGAAATCTATTCCTGTCTCCATGCTAAGCTTAGGTATGCTGTTTGTCTTTTTCATTCTCACTTTCTTCTTTCAGTGAAGATGGTGCATAACAGGAGCTTTTCACTACAGGGTGGGGTGATTTGAAGGGTAACAAAAGTTTTTAGTCCTTCCATAGAAAGGTCGATTGCAACATAGAATTAACCTTCCTTCTGTTTCAAAAAATGCCAGCTTCTATTATAAGCATACCATTTTATTTTACAAGGCTTTTTGTAGGCTGCTTTATCCCCGTGGTGTTTGGCCGGCTCCTAAAAACAAATTGTATCATAAAAATTCATGCCAGAAAATAAAGCAAGAGAAAAAGAAAACTTCCATTTAAAGTTGCTGTGTTTTAAAACCTATTTTATCCTATCCTGTCCCACATTTCTTTTTCCAGGCACAGGAGAAAGTGGGAAAAGCACCTTCATTAAACAGATGCGGATAATCCATGGCTCGGGCTACTCTGAAGAGGATAAAAAGGGTTTCACCAAACTGGTGTACCAGAATATCTTCACTGCCATGCAATCAATGATCAGGGCTATGGAGACCTTAAAGATCCTATACAAATATGAGCAAAATAAGGTGAGGCTCATCGCAGCACAGCAGTCTGCATGTCTTTGTTCTTTTTTTCCTCCTCATTTAACTTTTCTATTAGTTCATCAAAGTATAAAATACAAAGAAAAGAGAGCATGACGAAGAAAGAAGAGAGGGAGGGAAAAAGAAGGGATATAGTGTAACAGGAGAAAAAAAGAAAAAGGCACCGACTCCCAACTCTCTTTAGCACAGTAGAAGGTAACAACATTACAACCACAACTTTTTGCTTTTACACAACAATATGTACCTCTGTGTTGTATTCCGATAACAATAAGCTTGTCTGGTTTACAAAAACAGAAGTCTGCATTTCTTTGTCCTGTCCACTTTGCAGAGGTGGGCTGCACAGGTTCTATAATTCAGAGACCTCAAAGAGCAGTGCAAACTAGATTTAGAAGTTGGCTTTTGTAAGAATCAAAGTACGGGTAGTCCTCGAGTTACGACCACAATTAAGCCCAAAATGTATGCTGCTAAGTGAAACATTTGTTAAGTGACTTTGCCCCATTTTACGACTTTTCTTGCCACCGCTGTTAAGTGAATCGCTGCATTTGTTAAGTTAGTAACACGATTGTTAAGTGAATCTGGCTTCCTCGTTGATTTTGTTTGTCAGAAGGTCGCAAAAGGGGACACTGCAACCGTCATAAATATGAACCTGTTGCCAAGCTTCTGAATTTTGATCACATGACCATGGGGATGCTGCAACTGTCATACGTGTGAAAAATGGTCATAAGTCACTTTTTTTCAAGTGCCGTTGTAACTTTGAATGGCACTAAATGAATGTACAAGGACTACTTGTATATCTGTGTCTGGGAAGTGAGGCAGAAACCTGTTTTAATCTCTCTTATCCCATGCCATATTATTGGATGGTGCATGCCCGGGTCTAAACCAGGGCTGTTCAATCTTGGCAACTTTAAGACCTGCTGGCTGGGGAATTCTGGAAGTTGAAGTCCATGGGTCTTACAGTTGCCTAGATTGGACAGCCCTGTTCTAAATGAAAGGGTGTTTTTTATGGGCGGAAATGCTTTGGGAAACAACTGCGGATTGATCATCAGCTGAATTTTGCACTGAATCTTCCTGCTCTGTTGATGTTAACTTGCAGCTCCAGCAGTAGGATAGGAAAAGGAAATGAGTAAATAAAAGTCCCCCAAGGTGCTTTTTCAAGAGGCAACTGGACTTTCTGGTTTTTCTTTGAAGATGTTTCACTTCTCATCCAAGTAGCTTCTTCACTTCTGAAATACTGAAGTTCTGAGAACAGAATTGAAGAAGCTTCTTGGATGAGAAGCGAAAAGCCTTCAAAGAAAAACCAGAAAGTCCAGTTGCCTCTTGAAAAAAACACTTTTGGGACAACTGTACCCTGGATGACTGAGAATCTCCATAGAGTGACTAAAAGTCAATTCCTGCTGAAAGGGTGTGGATAAGATCCGAGTAAGCCATTAACACCAGATTTGCGCTCTCCTCTCATCCTGAAGGCCAATGCACTACTGATCCGAGAAGTGGATGTAGAAAAGGTTTCATCCTTTGAACAACCCTATGTAAGTGCAATTAAGACATTGTGGAATGACCCAGGAATCCAAGAATGTTATGACCGGCGGCGAGAATACCAGCTCTCTGACTCCGCTAAATAGTAAGCCAACTTACTGTCGCTTTTTTATATCTTTCCTTCCTGAAAACTTAAAAGGAAGAAGGACTTTGGGAAGTTCCTCTTGTTGAGTAGCCTGAACTTCCTTCTATGTACCGTATTTTTCGGACTATAAGACGCACCGGAGTATAAGACACACCAAAATTTCGAACAGGTAAACAAGAAGAGAAAAGTATTTGCCCTCCTCGGCCCCCAGGAGCACTCTTCAGGCCTCCCAAACCCTCTGCATGCCCCGTTTTTGCGAAAAAGGGGCCTGCTTTTGGCAAAAACAGGATGCACGGGGTGGGGTTTTGGGAGGCCAAAAATGGCTGTGTTCAGTGTATAAGACGCACCAACATTTCCACTCTCTTTTGAGGGGTGGGGGGGAGTGCCTCTTATACTCTGAAAAGTATGGTAGTTTTAATCCGTTGGTTTGGTTCTTTCCTCTGGAACTACAGAAACCATTCCGCCTGTGTAACAAGCTCTTACATTATTTCGGTATTATGTATTTGACAATGTTGTATCTGCGTTCAATTGTGCCTTCTGCAAACTAGGCATACCTGAATCATTCTGTATAGGGCTTGGTTTCCAGTCTCTTTTGAATCTTGCTAGCTCTCCTCTGAATCTGCTCCAATTTGTCCCTGCTGCTTTTGAATGGTGGTGCTCAGTATGAGAGAAATAGGGCAAAATAGAGTAGATTGTTGCTTCCCGTGTTCTGGGCATAGAATGCATCCCCAGGATAATATTTGCCTTTTGAGCTCCTTGGTCTTAGATTGGAGTAAAGTGGTGAGGAAGAGTCGGTGTTGAGGCAACGTCGGTGGGGTGGAAGAAAATATTGGGACTTAAGATTTTGCAGTCTTCATCTGCTTGATATTGATAGTCATCTTGAAGGAGCTACGCAGAACCCATTTGCCCCTCTGGTGACGGTCCTTCCCTCTTGTCCTTACGTTGTGGTCCGAGTAAGGCCATAGTTTTGCTGTTTGTATTGATCCAGGTTTCTTTTGAAATCTGAAAAGCCTCAGGAGCTCATGTTCATTTCTACATTCGTGTTTTCATGCTGAGTAGCATCCAAGTTAGATTCCTTGGTCCATGCATCAAAAGTTGTGTAGATGGGATCCCCAATTGTGTGCAATTCTTAGTATCTCTGGACTGGAGACATTTGGTGAAAATTAAATATGAAATGTACCACCCTCTCTTCTATATTCTTGGATGTGGGATATTGTTGGAAAGCAGCCTTGAAAGTTTGAGCAACAGAGCAGTCCTTCTGTATCTCTTATAATCTCTCTTCAAAGGCATTTAATGTGGCTGCCAAACTTAAACCTCTTTAATCCCTCCCTCATACATGCTTTTTGCAGCTACCTTACCGATGTGGATCGTATTGCCACCCCAGGGTATCTCCCAACCCAACAAGACGTCCTGCGGGTCAGAGTCCCAACAACTGGGATCATAGAATACCCCTTTGATCTTGAGAACATTATATTCAGGTAACTTTCTTTCATGGACATCTGATATTTAAAGGGTGCTTTATATAAAAGCATAATATGATTACATGTGTCTATGGAGTTTGGGGGAACAAATGCCTTTTCTTACCATGTTTCTCTGTGTCTTGTTGATAAATGAAGCCTTCCCAAGAGATTGTCACTTTAATGTGGTGGAAGAACTCTCTAGCTTTTGTGACCCTGACCACAATGTCATCAGGAATACCCTTCGTAACATTATCTTATATGGGAGCCAGCTTGGTCTAGTGGTCAAGGCATTGGGCCAGAAACCAGGACAGGAAATTTTAAACATGAAAAGGACAAGAAAAGCAATATAATTTTTTTAAAAAAAGAAAAATGTGCAGCCAAGATAAAACTCCTCAAAAACAATTAAGGAAAGGATGTAATACAGGCCTATTAGAAGGAAGTTGGAGAAACTATACAGAAACCTTTAGTGGGAAACAGGATTATAAAACTACAGAAACATTTATAGAGAAATTAAATTTGACATCACCGGAAAGTGAGGTATGACAGGCAGTACAGTAAGACAATACAGGCACAGCTGTAATGCCCATTTAAATGTTAGGAGAAGAGTTAAAGAGTTAGAGTAAGAACAAACAAATATGTTGTCAAATACGTTATACAAAAATATGGAACAAAACTTTAGACAATACAGGATGGCTTATTTTGTTTATTGATTATATGATTGCTTAGTTTATGCTAGAATGTAGAAGATATTAAGGCTAACTGTGAATCAGAACAATTGGTTGTAGTACCATTAGGGCAGGATATTCAACTTTAGGACCTGTGGACTTTAACTCCCAGAATTCCCAGCTAGCTAGCTGGGAATTCTGGGGGTTGATGTTCACAGGTCTTAAAGTTGCCAAGGTTGGACACCCCTGCTTTAGGGGAAGTAGAAGCTGCTGAATGTTGAGTACTTCAGAACAGGAAAGGGAGCGAGGCAGAGATTCATGTTATTATTCTCTCTGTAAATTACAGTGAGTTATAAGAATGGCAGGTTTAGAAAAGTGGGAATCAACAATTATTGTGGCAGGGTTGCTTAAGATACGCAGGTTACACTCGCAGAAAGTAAAGAAGAGCTAGAAAACCTAATTATAAACACAGCAATGGGAAGTGACTAATCTGAGTTCATGTTAAATATTAAAAAGATAAAACCAACGTGAATTTGCTGTTGCAGAAATGAAGGAAGATGGGGGGGGGATGTATTTGTTTTCTTGGGCTCAGGAATAGATAAACATAGTAGAGCTTGCTGGAGACATAAAGAGGAGATCAATCTTAGGAGGGAAAGCAATGACAAACAGAGATAAGATTAGGAAGGATTTCTATGACAACGATCATAACAATAAAGCAGCAGTTTTCCCAATGGTAATATATGGCTATTAAACCTAGAGCTTTAAAAAAGAGCAGAAAGAAAAAAAGTCGCTTTTAAATTACGGATTTTGAGATGGTTACGGGGTTTAGTAGTCCTTATATTTTGAATAGCAAGAATTAGTCATTCAGTCATTGTGTCTGTCTGTCTCTTATATTTGTTAACCCCCTCAGTCATAAAAACCCTGGGCAATGGACTACTGAGTAATAACAAACCAAATCTTTGTAACCAATAAAATAATCAGTCAAAGGTAAAAACAAAGACGTACAGAGGAAGTGTCTTATGCCAATCAACTGGAGCTTTAAAAAAAAAACTCATTGAAAAAAGGAAGGTTTTCATAATCTTCCTAAAGAGAAACGAAGGTGCCTGAACCTTCTGAACCTCTTTTTGGGAGGTGCCTTCAAATCAGTGGATTCCTGGTGATCGTTAGGACTAGTCCACACTGTTTTGGCAAGGTTTTGGGAAACGGTTTGCCAATAGCTCCTTTCTGATGCAAAGAGAGACCATCCGGGTCAAAGTTACCCAGCTTGGCTTTATGCATGGAAGTGGGGAACTAGAATTCATAGATTCCTGGTTTCTAGCTCAGCGTTTTTAACCCACTATATCAAACTGATACGCTGTGAGCCTCTAGAGCAGGGGTGTCGAACTCAATTTCATTGAGGGCTGCATCAGGATTGTGTTTGACCTCTGGGGGCCAGGGGGCATGGCCAGCTCCACTTCACTCAAGGTGCCGTTTTCGGTCATGATGGCCTCCTGCGGCCCTCTGCCAGCGAAAACGGAGCTTGGGGAAACCACACATGGCCAGCCTGGGTTCTGTTTTCAGCTGCGATGGCCTCCTGCAACCTTCTGCCAGCAAAAACAGAGCTCAGGGGAGGCTATGCCTGGCCCTCCCAAGCTCCATTTTTGCTGGCAGGGCCTTGAGTTTGACACCTGTGCTCTAGGGGTAAAGCATTCAACAACATGAGCTCTGTTGCCTTATCCAAGTTCCATGATCCTTGCAAAGATGAGAGGCTCCTTGCAGTCTTTTCTGACATGCTCAGAGTGAATGAATGGCAATAATTAGGGCAATAATAGCAGTGAAGGCAACAGGCTAGAAACCAGGAGACGGTGACGTCTAGTCCCACCTTAGGCACGAAAACCGGCTGGGCCAATCATCAGGAGACTGCGAGTTCTAGTTCCAGCTTAGGCATGAAAGCTGGCTGGGTAAATTGGGCCAATCACCGGGAGATGGTAAATCCTAGTCCCGGTTTAGGCATGAAAACTGGCTGGGTGACCTTGGGTACAATCACCAGGCAGCTGTGAGTTCTAGTCCTACGTTAGGCAACAAAAGCCAGCTGGGTAACCTTGGTCCAGTTGCGCTCTCTGAACCCGACTCATCTCACAGGGTTATTGGTGTTGGTGGGAAAACAGGAGGAGGAAGGAATATTGTGTATATTCCCCTCTTGAATTATTTTTAAAAACAATAAAGGCGGGATGTATGTAAATAGATAAACAAACCAAAAATTCACATGCTTTAGATTCACGTGTTAGATGAGCAAGGGATAGTTTAGGAAAAAGGGGTGGAAGAGAACGAGGCAGAAATGCCGTTCTGCTCCTGAGGCTGGAAAACCCATCAAGATAGGGAGTAGATTGATTAGAAGAGATGACAGCACAACAAATAGATCTAAAACCAGAACTGTTCTTACTAGGTATACTACTGGGGAAATACAACAAAAGAATTACATACTTAATGTTACATGTAATAACAGCAGTGAGAATCACATATGCACAAAATTGGAAAAATGAAAGTATACCGATAGATGAAAAGGTAATAAAGAAAATATTAGAATGCAGCGAAATGGGAAAAGTTAACGATGAAAATTAAGGATAAAGAGGAAACAGAGCATTACTTAACATGGGACTTATTGTACAAATGGTTAGATAAGAGGTGCAGAGATTAGTAATGTAACGAAAGAAGATTGACAGAATAGAAATATATATATATAAATATAAGCATATATACTATAAATAATGTTACCATTGGACTATACTTGACCTTAGTTTAAAGTGTATAGAGTAACAAGTGTATAGAATGCTATGGTACAACTATGAGAATAACGGTTATAACTAGGACGTACAAGATTATATTTAAAAGAGACTACATTGTATAGGGGCTCGGTGGCTAAGATGCTGAGCTTGTCGATTGAAAGGCCGGCAGTTTAGCGGTTTGAATCCGTAGTGCCGCGTAACGGGGTGACTCCCGTTACTTCTCCCAGCGTCTGCCAACCTAGCAGTTCGAAAGCACGTAAAAAATGCAAGTAGAAAAATAGGAACCACCTTTGGCGGGAAGGTAACAGCAACTCTTCAATACAATGATGTTCAAGAAGAGCTTTTGCATAAAAACTAGACAGTGATCAGTTGCCCATTCTTTCACCTAGTTGCAGTGTAATAGCAGAGTAGAAGCCTTCAGGAAAAAGATGGACTGTAGCCGGGAATCTAAAGGAGCCTTGGTAGTACAGTGGTTTAAAGTACCCTGTTATTAACACAGCTGCCTGCAATTACTGCAGGTTCAAATCTTACCAGGCTCAAGGTTGACTCAGCCTTCCATCCTTTCTAAGGTAGGTTAAATGAGGACTCAGTTTGTGGGGGCAATAAGCTGACTTTGTATAAATATACAAAAGGATGAAGGCTATTGCTTAACGCATTGTAAGCCACCCTGAGTCTCCGGAGAAGGGCGGCATATAAATCAAATTAAAAAAAAAAATAAGCACCACTACACAGAATATCTTTCTCACACCAGCCTTGCTGGTCCCCGATAATTCTGCTGTTGCAAACGTATTGGATATTCTATTATTATTTTTTAAAATTTGATCTTGGGGATTGGGAACATTGACGGATCAATGAGCATTCACTGTTGTTCTCCCCCCACCCCCCCGGTCTGTCTCTTCAGAATGGTGGATGTTGGTGGGCAAAGGTCAGAAAGGAGGAAGTGGATACACTGCTTTGAAAATGTAACTTCCATCATGTTCTTAGTAGCTCTTAGCGAATACGACCAAGTACTGGTGGAATCTGATAACGAGGTAAGCAAAGTGACTAGCGGCTGGCCTTGGCATGCGGGGTTTGCTTTGTCATTGATGGTGGAGCGGCTGGAAAGCTACCTTGTCAAATACTTTTAAAGAGATGATTTGGGACACGCTAACGACATCAACATTTATCACCTTTCATCCTGGAGCACGAGAGTGAGCAAAATGACGTTAGAAATCCTCGACTTACAACCATTCATTTAACTGTTCAAAGTCACAACACCACCGAAAAAAGTGACTTATGACCATTTTTATGACTGTTATCAGCATCCTCATGGTCACATGATCAAAATTTGGTCGCTTGGCAACAGGGTTGTATTTATGACAGTTGCAGCATCCCAGTGGGGTCAGGCGATCTCTTGTTATGACCTTCTGGCAAGCAAAGTCAGTGGGGAAGCCAGATTCAATTAACAACCATTTTACTAACTCGACTACTGCAATAAGTTAACTGCAGCAGTTAAGTTTTAGACAGGAAAAGGAAAGATCTAAAATGCGGGGGAGGGCGGGGAGAACTCGCTTAACAGCTGCCTTGCTTAGCAACAGAAGGTTTGTGGTCAGTTGTGGTTGTAAATCGAGGACTACATGTAGTTTACTTCACAGGTCCCTGTGAGCTGTTTGCAACCGGGTTGTGGAAATGGCAGGCGAGCATGTGTACACATGCATCCTCCATTTGTGCGAGTGCATGCACTCACACACATTCCATTGGTATGAGGGGTGGGATTGCACGGAAATATTCCCTCCCCCCCCTCCACCGCCTCCTCCGCAAAGCTGGAAATATTGGGAGACTCTTGGTTTACTCAGTCAGTTGCTGACCCTGCAGCCACTTTCCTATGAACATTTTATTGTGTACATTTATCTATATATACAGTAATGGCCGTAAATGTTGGCACCCCTGAAATTTTTCCAGAAAATGAAGTATTTCTCACAGAAAAGTATTGCAGTAACACATGTTTTGCTATACACATGTTTATTCCCTTTGTGTGTTTTGGAACAAAACCAAAAACGGGAGGAAAAAAAGCAAATTGGACATAATGTCACACAAAACTCCAAAAATGGGCTGGACAAAATCATTGGCACCCTTTACTTAATATTTGGTTGCGCACCCTTTGGAATAAATAACTGAAATCAGTCGCTTCCGATAACCATCAATAAGCTTCTTACACCTCTTACCCGGAATTTTGGACCACTCTTCCTTTGCAAACTGCTCCAGTTTCTCTTATTGGAAGGGCGCCTCTTCCCAACAGCAATTTTAAGATCTCTCCACAGGTGTTCAATGGGATTGGGATCTGGACTCATTGCTGGCCACTTCAGAACTCTCCAGCACTTTGTTGCCATCCATTTCTGGGTGCTTTTTGACGTATGTTTGGGGTCATTGTCCTGCTGGAAGACCCAAGATCTCTGACGCAAACCCAGCTTTCTGACACTGGGCTCTACAGTGCGACCCAAAATCCGTTGGTAATCCTCAGATTTCATGATGCCTTGCACACATTCAAGGCACCCAGGGCCAGAGGCAGCAAAGAACCCCAAAACATCAGTGAACCTCCACCATATTTCACTGTAGGTACTGTGTTCTTTTCTTTGTAGGCCTCATTCCGTTTGCGGTAAACAGTAGAATGATGTGCTTTACCAAAAAGCTCTATCTTGGTCTCATCTGTCCACAAGACGTTTGCCCAGAAGGATTTTGGTTTACTCAAGTACATGTTGGCAAACTGTAGTGTTGCTTTTTTATGTCTCTGTGTCAGCAGTGGGGTCCTCTTGGGTCTCCTGCCATAGCGTTTCATTTCATTTAAATGTCGACGGATAGTTCACGCTGACACTGATGCTCCCTGAGCCTGCAGGACAGCTTGAATTGCTTTGGAACTTATTTGGGGCTGCTTATCCACCATCCGGACTATCCTGCATTGGCACCTTTCATCAATTTTTCTCTTCCTTCCACGCCCAGGGAGATTAGCTACAGTGCCATGGGTTGCAAACTTCTTGATAATGTTGCGCACTGTGGACAAAGGCAAATCTAGATCTCTGGAGATGGATTTGTAACCTTGAGATTGGTGATATTTTTCCACAATTTTGGTTCTCACGTCCTCAGACAGTTCTCTTCTCCTCTTTCTGTTGTCCATGCTTAGTGTGGCACACACAGACACACAATGCAAAGACTAAGTGAACTTCTCTCCTTTTTATCTGCTTTCAGGTGTGAGTTTTATACTGCCCACACCTGTTACTTGCCCCAGGTGAGTTTAAAGGAGCATCACATGCTTGAAACAATCTTATTTATCCACAATTTTGAAAGGGTGCCAATGATTTTGTCCAGCCCATTTTTGGAGTTTTGTGTGACATTATGTCCAATTTGCTTTTTTTCCTCCCTTTTTTGGTTTTGTTCCAATACACACAGGGAATAAACATGTGTATAGCAAAACATGTGTTACTGCAATACTTTTCTGTGAGAAATACTTCATTTTCTGGAAAAATTTCAGGGGTGCCAACATTTACGGCCATGACTGTATATAAAAGCGAAATACCACACAGGCATCATCACAAAATCTCCAGAACCGTAAAGCCTACAAATTTGAAATTTGCCACGTATGTTCCTCTTGGCTTCTAGGTGCTCGCTGAAGAAAGGATTTTTCGAAATGACCATCAGATCATTAGTATTTCTGATATTATTATTAACACGCTGTGATGCTAAGGAGTTCTACTCCCCCTCCCCACCTGAAAAGAACTCTGTTCCAACTGCCACTTGGGCGTGGGCGTGGCCAACGTGTGACTCATCCGACCTGTGGGCTAGGAGTTTAGACATTTTACTCCCCACCTGAAAGGGAGAGAAGGGGATAAGATAGGAGAGGCTTCTGTGGGGCAAGCCTGAGGGAGAAAAGGGGAGAGGAGAGGCCGATCTGCAACTACTCATTAATTTTCAAGCTATAAATGTCAAGCCCAATCACATAGTTTCTTGGCGGAGCACAGGTATCCGGCTAGTTTATACATATAGGTTTGTCTAAAGTCATCTGCAGGGAGGGAATAATGGTTGGGCAAAGAAGCTTTTTAGAGACAGCCATGTCCCCTAAGCAGCTTCCTTTGTCCAGCGGAGGTCCCTCAGAATAGCAGCCTTATCTCGGCAACAACAAAATTTTTTGAAGCCCCTGTCTTTCCCAAGTCGTATTTCTTGGCTCAAGATTTTTATTTATTTACTTATTTATTTTAAATGGAGGTCTTATAGAAGGGCTGCCTTAGAGGAAGCACTGAGATGTTCCTTCGGTTCTCTTTTCCGAGAAGGACCCAAAAAATATGGGTGGGGATCCAAGTTTGCTACTTGGCTTCCAAAGTGATCATTTGTGCCCTGCAGAGTTCTTCCCTGGGTATTGGGTCGTGAGGGCCTGGTGGATGCTGAGGTTCTATTCAGAAGTGGGCTTCAAAAAATTTAGCAAGGGGTTCTCTGCCCGGTTGCTGGGTGGGTGTGTCCTAGTCGGCCTTCTGCACCACAGCGGGGGTGGTGATGGTTTGCCCTCCCCGGGCTCCGGAGGCTTTGCTCGAGCCTCCAGGAGAGTGAAAACAGCCTCCCCAGGCTCTGGAGGCCCTCTGGAGGCTGGAAATGGGCCTGTTTCCAGCCTTCCCATACTTCCGGTAGGCCCATTTTTTGCCCTCCCCGAGGTTCCGTGCACGCCCTGCACTTACCTGTATCCAAAATGGGCTGTGTGGGGACTCTGGGGAGGGGAGGGGAGGGGTGGGTGGGTGAGGCCATCCAGGAGTGGGATTTGGGAGTTCTCCGAACTGCACAGAATCTTAGCTAGAGGTTCTCCTAAACCCCTGCGAACCTCCAGCAGCCCACCCAGCTCTGGATCTATTCCACCCCTTCCCGAATAAATAGAAAATCAACAAACATTTGCCTTTTTTGTCCCTGAACTTTACAGTCCATTCTCCCCTCACATGAAAGCAGCAAGGAGACAGGTCTGGGTACCCATTTATAATACAGTTCTAGCGAGCAGGCAGACTTGAAGTTGTTCCCCTGCGGTCAATTGTTTGCTTATTTTAACCTTTTTTCAGGATTTCTAGATACTGTTATCTTTCTGAAAGGAGTGTCGTAAAATCAGGAGAAAACAAAAACCTCGACAAGCAGGGGGAAAAAGACAATGCAAGGTGTACAGGTAGTCCTCAACGTACGACCACAATGAAGCCCAGAGAGATTAAGGCAGCGTTTCTCAAACTCAGCTACTTTAAGATATGTGGACTTCAACTCCCAGGATTCCTCAGCTGCATGGCATGCACATAGCTTAAAAGTTTCTGAGGTTGAGAGACACTGAATTAAGGCATGGTTGAAAATGATTGTGGCAAACACTTTTATGAGACAATGGGGGACAGTTGTACAGGTGGTCCTCGACTTATAACAATTCATTTAGTGACTGTTCGAAGTAACGGCACTGTAAAAAGGAACTTGTGACCGTTTTTCATACTTATAACGGTTGCAGCATCCCCATAGTCATTTGATCCCCATAGATCAAAATTCAGAAGCTTGGCAACTGACACACATATATGACGGTTGCATGTCCTGGGGTCATGTAATCACCTTTTACGACCATGTGACAAGCAAAGTCAAAGGGGAAGCCAGATTCACAAGAGCTGGATTACTACCTTAACAACTTCAGTGGTTCACCTAACAACTATGGCAAGAATGGTCGTAAAATGGGGCAAAATTCACTTAGCAACAGAAGTTTTGGGCTTAGTTGTGGTTATAAGTCAAGGACGATCTGTGCAAGGCTTCTCCAAAATGATGTAATCCTTGTTTACCTGTTTGTTTATTGTTTCATCCCTGGATCTTAAAAAAAAATCTGCTTTTCCTTATAGAACCGTATGGAGGAGAGCAAAGCCCTTTTCCGGACCATAATCACCTATCCCTGGTTCCAGAATTCCTCTGTCATCCTCTTTCTTAATAAGAAAGATCTCTTGGAAGACAAGATCATGTACTCTCACCTTGTGGATTACTTTCCAGAGTTTGATGGTAAGAAGTTGACTTTTCAGGAATTAAAATAGAGGATTAGCCCTGCTAACTTGTGAGGCCACGTCCAGTAGTAGCACCCCCTTCTGTTTGAGGGCAGCTTCAGCAAAGCGTGGGAGGCACCTCCGCTTCAAACTTTCCATTGGCCTGCTGGTTTGTAGAGGTGGATCCAAGAGGTGGTTGCGGTAGAAATATATTTTTCCTGAGTGTTCCCTCTTTCTTGAGCTCCCTGAGGGAGGTGGCAGAATCCCAGGAAATATGGTTGATTATCTATCTATCTATCTATCTATCTATCTATCTATCTATCTATCTATCTATCTATCTGTATCACTTTATCATTATCTATCATCTGTCTGTCTTTCTGTCTATTGACTCAGCCTTCCATCCTTCCGACGTCAGTAAAATGAGGATCCAGATTGTTGGGGCAAGAGGCTGACACTGTAAACCATTTAGAGAGGGCTGTAAAGCACTGTGAAGTGCCATTTGCCGTGTTTCCCCGAAAATAAGACCCTGTCTTATATTTTTTTTGAACCCTGAAATAAGCACTTGGCCTTATTGCCATGCACTCAAAAGCCCGATTGGGCTTATTATCAGGGGATGTCTTATTTTGGGGGAAACACGGTAAGTCTAAGTCAAGGGTTTCAAACTCAATTTCATTGAGTGCTGCATCAGGGCTGTGGTTCACTTCGGGGGGTGGGGGTGGCCAACTGGGTGGGCATGGCCAGTTTGACGCCACTCTCCAAACTGCTGGCATGTTTCCCCTTCGCATTGGGTAGACCAGGCTGAAGCCATGCTGGCCCGATGTTTCCTCTTTGCATTGGGTAGACCGGGCCGAAGAGACACAGGCTGACCCCTTACATTTTCCAGGACGGCCTCATGGGCCGGATCTGACCACATCGCGAGTCAGATCCGGCCCCCGGGTCTTCATTTTGACACCCCTAGTCTAAGTGCTACTGCTTTGGCTATTTTTGAACCTTTCCTCCGAACTCTGGAAGCTAGCATTTAGGATGGACAGGCAGTTGGGCTGGGCAATTTATTTTCTGAAGAGGCCACATGAGAAACTGGGATAGTTGTGGAAGGCCGAACCAATATAGCTATGAAGGTGCTTAGGCACGCATGCAAGCACATAGGTAAATATTAAAAAAAAATTGTTGCCTTCAAAATAAAAGCAATGCAGTTGTCCTTGACTTACAACCGTTTATTTAGTGACCATTTAGAGTTTACAACGGCACTGAAAAAAGTGACCATTTTTCACACAACCGTTGCGGCATCCCCATGGTCACATGTTCAAAATTCAGACGCTTGGCTACTGACTCATCTTTATGACGGTTGCAGTGTCCCGGTGTCATGTGATTGTCTTTTGCTATTTTCTGACAAGCAAAATCTATGGGGAAGCCAATTCACTGAGCAACCTTGTTACTAATTCAACAGCTGGAGTGATTCACTTAACAGTGGTGGCAAGAAAGGTCGTAAATTGGGGAAAAATGCAACAAATGTATCTCAGCAGCAGAAATTCAGGGGCTCAATTGTGGTCGTAAGTTGAGGACTACCTGTACTGCCTGCATGGCGTACACTTATTTGCATATGATTTCTAATTTCCGATCAACCTGACACAGGCCAGTAAAATGCCCAGGTCTATCCTAGAGGAGACAATGATATTTGGGAAGAGTAAGAATGAGCTCCATCCTTTTGAAGTTAAGCATTGGAGAATACAGGTAGTCCTCAACTTACAACCACAATTGAGCCTAAAATTTATGCTGCTAAGTGAGAAATTCGTTAGGTGAGCTTGCTCAATTTTATGACTTTTCTCACCACATTTGTTAAGTGACTCACTGCAGTTCCTAAATTAGTGACCCGGTTGTTAAGTGAACCTGATTTCCCCATTGACTTTTCTGGTCAGAAGCTTGCAAAACGGGACACCACAATCGTCATAAATGTGAGTCAGTCGAACATCTAAATATAAATCACGTAACCCTTGGGGAGGATGCAACAGTCATAAGTGTGAAAAATGGGAATAAGTGACTTTTTTTTCAGTACCATTGTAACTTTGGTCACTAAGTGAACTGTTGTAAGTCGAGGACTACCTGTAGCTTGATCATAGCCTTCTGTTCCTTATTATAATCCTGGTTCTCTCCCGTTCTGTCTCCAGGCCCGCAGAGAGACGCTCAAGCAGCCCGGGAATTTATCCTCAAAATGTTTGTGGATCTCAACCCCGACAGCGATAAAATTATCTACTCTCACTTCACCTGTGCCACAGATACGGAAAATATCCGGTTTGTCTTTGCCGCCGTCAAGGACACCATCCTGCAACTCAACTTGAAGGAATATAACCTAGTCTGACCTTGAACGAATCTGTCCTCTTCTCCCACCCTTCCAATCCGCCCCTCCCTTAGTCTCCTCGGGAGACCTTTTGTCGTGAAGAAAAGTAAGACAAACGAATCCCACGAATTTAAACCAACAGGAAAACAATCTTGATTTTTAATGATATAATGATTGCAAATTTCTGATCTGTGGAGTGGCAATGGTTTTTTTTTTCTTTTTTTTCTTTTTTCTTTTTTCAAGCACACCGTTACCTTAGGTTTCGTGTCTGCCCCACAGAATAGCTGATTTTTTTTCCTCCTTTTTAAATAGCTTTTATTTCAGTTTAAAAACAGTGGAGGGACATGCTTCACTCTTTTCCCCTCTCTGGCACCTTGTTGGTTTCCTGCTTTGTTGCCAGCAGTCAAGGCGGTTTCCTCTTAGACTTTGTACGTTGCATTAGTAAATCCTTTTTTTTCCTGTCTGATCTGGCGATAAACGTGTCCCAGAATATCAAGCCAAAATAATGAGCTTTATTCGGCTGTGGGAGTATAAAATGCAGCTAGGACCTTCAGCTTGTGCCATATAATGCCTCTGGTGTGAGTCCTGCCCCCCCTCATCCCCGTACATCTTGACTGTAAGGATATGCGCCGAAAGGGTTTACCCTAGATGACATCATAAAGAGGAAAACCCAGTTTATTTGGTGACAGCGCAAAACAAGCCGTCTTTTGGTTCCCGCGTTCCTTTCTTGCTTTTTCCCCTCTCGCTTTCGTTTTCTTCCCACCACCAATTGTGAAAGTTCTATTGAGACTGTGATTTTTTTTTTTAAATTATTGTTCTACACATAGTTTGCTACATGTGCTATACTTTTGTTTCTTGACTACCAACCAAGCAATAGCTATCAAGCCTGAGGGAAGTGCCTGATTGCTTTTTTTTTTTTTTTTGGTTATCTTTTGTTTTTGTTTTCTAATTTAGAGTTTAAGGAAAAAAAAAAAAAAGAAGAAGAAAGTTTAACTTGCTTCTCACCCAACGTGAGAAAATCCCTTTGGTGGAAATCTGAAATCTGCACCAGATTTTGGGCCAGAAGGAAGATTTGAGGTTTTGACTCATTCTCTTGGCTCTTTTGTGCATGTGCGTGTGTGTGTGTGTGTGTGTTTTGCAAATGAACCCTTTTGGGTCGGGAAAAAATCCTGACCCAGTGTTTGGGCGGGGTTGGGGTTGAGATGGTGTCTGCATTCTGAGTCATACTGAAGCAACCTTTTTTTGCCTTGTTGGTCCTAAAAAGTATTGGAAAGGTCTGTTAGCTCTTGGCATGATTGCAGCCAAGTCAGAGGGGGCCTTTGCATGACATTGCCAAGGCTGGTGTGATTGGCAGCTGCTGCCATCCATCCTCCCATCTCTTGACTCCGTTCTCTCGGAAGCCGACATACTATGTGGGTGCCACTTGAGCGCGTATGAAAGAAGCCCAGCAAAAGGGACCTGTGGAATAGAGGTGGTTACAGGTGTAGCTTTGAAGTGGACCAGGTGAGAGGGGTCCCTTTCCGGAGGCTGAGTGCCAAATGTGTGCCCTGCTCAAAGCCAGTGCCAAACCCCAAACTTTTGCCAGTCTTTTTTTTGGAAGGCAGATTGCCACAGGACCCAATTAGGGATTCTAGAGAAATTAGATGGTCTCCCCACTTCCTCCAGAGATCCTGTGTAGCAGCAACACAATATAAGTGTCTCGCAACTGCCAACCGTCACATTTACAGATGCCGCAAGAAACAGCCTTTTTCACAAACAGGACAACGGGCCGATCACTGTAATGCGGGGGCAGAAAAGGATGGGAGCGTCCAAAGTGCTTTTTCTCTCTTTCTCTCTCTCCGTTTTGTCACATTGCAACGGGCAACACTAGTGGACTTCCTCGCATGAGATGTTAATGAAGGGTTTGGGGGATGTGGTTTGCTTCGACACAACAACACTAATTTCACATGGACATTTGCAGCATTCCAGTGGGGTGGGAGAGGGTGCTGCCTTTGGCTTTCTGGGACCGCCCCTTTTTTTGTGGAACACTACAGAAAGAAGCCGGGGGGGCGTGGGGAGAGCTGCATTTTTTGGGGGTGGGTGGGTGGGGAGTCCCGCCCGCTTACCGTCGCCTTGTATCGACAACACACCGTGAACGAGAAGTTGTTAAAATTGGGAGAAAGTAACCTATAGTTACTGCAGAGTAACTACACAAAAGGGCTTGTTGGGTTGATGGGGGGCGGTGGGGGGGGGGGGTGAAGAAATGGAGCTATTTTCCAACGTCACCAACATTCCTGACTTTTTGTTAATTGTTTTGATCTAAATGTCTTGGTTGTGTTTTGGGGAAAGCGGGGGGGCGAATGGATTCCCCCTCGATAGGCAGAGGAACATGTTGAATTTGTCTTCTCGCCCAAAGACCCAGACTTTTCTTTCTACAAGGGGAACTCTGTTCTTGCAAAGGTGCCATGACTTTAATTCTCAAAGCCCCTCGCCAGAAGTGTTTTCTTGGATGGCGTGAGCCCCTGCCTCTGTGGTGGGCTTTCACTGCGGCCCTTGGACCTGGACCTCGGATTGGGAGCACCTGGCCCATCTCTCTCTCTCACATCGCCTTTCCAGGAAACGGGCCTCCATCCCAGACCGCCGTGCCTGCCAAGCGGGCCCTTCGTCCCCCACGCTTGGGGGTGCTGCATGGAGACGCGTGAGGGGGGGCGGTGTCTCTTTTCTCGCGAAGCCGCACTACGTGGACCAGCCGTCGGGACGGACATCCCACCCGGGGGTTTCTGCTCAGGAGCGTGCCAACTTTCCTCGTCCATTGAAGCGTTCCTTCCTTCCCCTTCCGTTGGGCTGATGGGAACTGGCCGAGGTTCCAAATGATCCCGAAAGAAAGACGCCGGGTCCTTGAAATCGGGCCTGCGCGTGGCGGAGGCAGCCAAAGTTAAGACGGGGGAGAGCAGTCTGACCATGTTCTGTTCACAGTGCACTTTATATGAAAAAAAAAAGAAAAGAAAAGAAAAAAAGTAGAATCCTACTGAAGACGCACTAACCTGCTCGCACACTTCGCCGGACTCTAGGCGGGAAGAGGATTGCCAAAACACACCATTCCATTTCCTTCGGGGGCGGGGAGACTTTGCGACGGTGGGCCCACCTGACCGGCAGCTGCCCCCCCCGCCCTTCAACGGTCTCTCCTTGGGATCGAATTCTCCACCTGCTTTTTGCCTTTTATTGTGTGTTCCTCCTTCCCTCCAAACACATTTTATGGCTACTTTGGGGGGGGGGGGCAGGGGTGTGTGCTGGCCGTAGGATCGCGCTTGACCGGAAAGGAAGGCCAAGTTCACCCATCTGAGGTTTCAAGTCTGTAATTCAGTACTCCGTGTGTGCGTGTGCGTACGTTGTATACTTTTTTTTTTTTTTAATTTTGAAGAAGAAAAAAAGCATTACATGGTTTTTGTGCCAATGCCCATTCTTTTCTTTAGTACCAGAGACTCTTTTACAAGTACCAGTGTGGTGAAAAATTATTTGGTTATACTAGTATATTATAATAAGAGAACCTGATTTAAAAAAAAAAAAGAATAACATTTAAACATCCTATTTAAAAAGAAAACAAACTACTATATATATAGTATACTACTATATATATATATATATATATAAATGCTGTTTTTAAAAACTTTTTTTTGTCATTTTGAACTTGCATGTGGTGTTAACACGTGGGGGCGGGGTGGGCAAAGGAGGGGATTTGGAATTTCGTGGCCCGGGATTGGTATTTTTTTTCCCCCGTGTTCCTGTCTCACTCTTCCGACGGCGAGGAGGCGGCAGAGACTGGGTTTTCTCGGAACACTTGAATTCGTTCATCTGCTGGGTGCTGACCCTCCTTATTTTAGAAGTACCTGATGGAAAATTGATTTTTTCATAGCTTTCTCCTGAATAAATTGTTTGAAATTGGAATAAAATTCATTCCTTACAAAAACCATCCTCTGTCGTCCTTGTTCTCCTGTGTGCTTTTTTTCCCTCTTTTTTTAAAAAAATAGAGCGATTATAAGCAGGCCCTTAACTTACAAAGTTCGCTTAGTGACATTTCAAAGTTACAACAGTGCTGGAAAGGGTGACTTGTGACTGTTTTTCATACTTGCGACGGTTGCAGCATCCCCAATGGCCACATGAACAAAAATCAGACGCTTGGAAACTGAGTCACATTTAGGACAGTTGTGGTTCCCCTGGTCAAGTGATCCGCTTTTGCGACCATCTGACAAGCAAAATCAGTGGGGAAGCCAGATACGCTTAACAACTCTCTCACTAAACAACTGTGGCAAAAACGTCATGAAATGAGGCAAAACTCACTTAACAACTGTCTCTCACTTAGCAACAAATTTTGGGCTCCATTGTCGCAAGTCGAGGACTACCTGTAACCTGGATGTAAATTAAATTGGAAAATAGCTTATTCACCCCAATAATAGAGTTGCTCCGGGTAACAAAGTGACTGACGTACAGATTTAATAAATAAATTTGTATGGTTGAGATAATTGACTGGAGGAAAAACATTATCTTTTATTTGAGAATGGGAGGAAGGCCGTTCCCTGGCTATTCAAACACAGAATATTCCTCATATTAGTTTAAGGAAAATGGGCTTAAACCAGTGACGGCTAACCTTTTCCGGACCGAGTGCCCAAAGCATGTGCATGAATGCGGCTGAACCCCCAAAATGCAATGCGCACATGGCCTGCCACTCATGCATATGTGGCCCCCATGCCTGCACCTTGCCCCCATGCACGCGTGTGCGGCCCCCCCGCATGCACCCCACACAGGCCTCACCTATGCGTGGCAGAGACCTGAAGACCAGCTGGCCAACAGGAGGCGTGTGCCACCTCTAGCACGCGTGCTATCACCGGCTTAAAACCCTAAAGCAAGATTAATCCACTACAGGTTGTCCTCGACTTAACAGTTCATTTAGTGACTGTTCAAAGTTACAACGGCACTGGAAAAAAGAAAGACTAGTGACAGTTTTTCACATTCATGTTTATGACGGTTCATGTTTATGATGGTTGCAGTGTCCCGGGGTCCTGTGATCCCCTTTTGCGACCACCTTACAAGCAAAGTCAACGGGGAAGCTAGATTCATTTAACCATGTTAGTAACTCAAATCACTACAGCGACTCACTTAACAACTGTGGCACAAAAGGTCGTAAAATGGAAGAAAATTCAATTCACAAATGTTTCGCCCAGCAACCAAAAATTGGGGCTCAATTGTAGCCGTTGAGGACTACTCCTATTCTGTGCAACCGGCATGGTTAAAAATGAGCCTACGACCAGTTATATCAGAACCAGTTTTAGTTTGGGTGTAGATCCATCGGGCTTCAACTCACATTGGCTCTCCGGTCTCTCTAGGCCAGTGATGGCTAGCCTTTTTGCCATCACGTGCCAGGAAGGGGGAGGCGGGGGAGGTTTGCGCGCATGCCCACACCCATTATTCTATGTGCCCCGCCCTGCGCATGCACACGCAACCCCCCCACCACTCCTGGTACGCGATGGCCCGGTAGGGCGTTTTCGGTAGGCTCTGGAGGCTGGGGACAGCAAAAAAGTCACTTCCTGTCCAACCGGGAGTTGGGAAATGGGCTGTTTCAGGCTCCCGGAGGGCCTCCGAGGGGGTGGGGAAGGCTGTTTTTGTCCTCCCCAGATGCATAGAGAGAATCTGGAGCCAGGTGAGAAAGAAAAACGGGCCTTACACACACACCGAGGCCCTCCGGAGGTAGGAAACAACCTGTTTTCCTACTTCCAGTGGGCCCAGAAGGCCCGAAAATCAGCTGGCTGGCACGCATGTGCGTGCCAGAGTTGAGCTGGAGTGCCCAATGATATGGCTACGTGTGCCACCTGTGGCATGTGTGCCATAGGTTCGCCATCATGGCTCTAGGCCTTACGGAAACATTGATTTGGACAGGAAATCGGAATTAAATTCCTCATCAAATAAGCCACCATTCTGAGCAAGATGAAGGCAGGAAGCTAGATGGGAAACTTCAAGGATGTTTTTAAAACCCACCATAGAGTTGAAGCCTCCAGTGAAGTCCCGTTCAGTGCCAGGACCCCAAGTAGAACATTTAGACCAGGGCCTTTCAACCTTTTTAAGACTTTTGTGGACTACAACTCCCAGAATTCCCCCAGCCAACCATGCCACCTTGGTTAAGCAGCCCATCAGTTTTTGGCATGTGTGAATTAACACAGCCTACCCCCATTAACCCGGAGGAATCTTTTATTTTTCCATGGAGCTGAAATTTCTTTCAAACTTTTTCCAGAGGTTCTGAGAACTTTGAATTAGGCATATGCTGGCTGGGGGATTCTGGGAATTGAAGTCCACAAGTCTTAAAAGGTGTCAAAGTTGAACACTCCTGTCTTAGATAGAGGACTCTCCAGCCTCTGGAGAGACCACAATTATTCTGAGTCACTGATTCCGCTATTGAATGGATTTTGGGGTTGTGTGTGTGTGTTTTTTTTAAACAACTTATTGGGAACTTTTTTTCCTGAAAAATTCCCTCCATTCTTTTTAATGTCCTCCCCTCTGGAACAGCGATGGGTCATACGTGATATTGTTCTGGTAATTGGGAAAAAGCAGTCATTTCGTTCCTCAGACCTAAACCTCCAGCTTTAGCCCTTACAGAATTTGGCTTATAGTGCCCCTGACCAACCTCTGAATCCTTCAAGGACGATGCCTAGAAATGGACCTACCCACCGCTCTAATTGGGGCCTGACCAAGCCAGACTAAAGGAGAGCCATTAACTTGCCGTGATACAGGGGTGGGATTGAAAAAATTCAGTATCTGGTTCGCTGCCCGGTTGCTGGATGGACGTGGCCATGGGGTGTGGCCTACTCGGTCTCCTGCACCACGGCGGGAAGGGGGTTTTGCTTTCCTGGAGTCTCCAGGAGGGCAAAAACTGCCGCCTCAGGGCACCGGAGGCCGGAAATGGGCCTGTTTCCGCTACTTCCGGTAGGTCTATTTTTCACCCTCCCCAGGCTCCGGAGGCTTTCCTTGAGCCTCCAGGAGGATGAAAACTGCCTCCCCTGGGCACTGGAGTCCCTCCGGAGGCCGGAAATGAGCTCGTTTCCAGACTTCCAGTAGGCCCATTTTTCGCCCTCTCAGAGCCTTTGCGCGCGCCTTGAGCTTACTTACCTGGCATCCAAAACGGGCTGCATGGAGACTCCTGGGAGGGGCAGGGCAGGGTGGACAGTGTCAGCCAGTCCTTGGAACAATCGGTTCGGTGAACCAGATTAAAATTAACTTCAGGTTTGGCCGAACCAATCTGAACCAGCTGAATCCCCCTACCCCAATGATTCCCAAAATTGCCTTTTGCTTTTTGCAGTCTTCCTTCCCCGGCCCTCCATTATTTTTTTTTTGTTTTGACAATTTGCAAACTTTCCATGCAGCATTTGAAGCCTGATTTTTTATTTTATTTTATTTTATTTTCTAAAAAAGGAAAGTCTTGACACTTAGTACCTCTTTCCAATATGAAGAGAAAGTACTAATAAACCCTTTTTTAATCTGGATTCGGCTGCGTGTCTCCTTAATTGTCCTGTCCAGCCCACAAACAATTTTTTCCCCAAAATATGACCTCAAATATGTCATCAAACGCTTTGCTATAGGATAGTCACGATGCTCAGGCAGTCCTCGAGTTACAACCATCTGTTTAGCGACTGAAGTTAACAACAGCACTGAAAAAAAGTGACTTCGGATCATTTTTCGCACTTAACGACCGTTGCGGTGGCCTCGTGGTCACATGGTCAAAATTCAGAGGCTTGGCTAACTGGCTTGTACTTCGGATGATTGGACCGTCCTGGGGTCACGCGATCACCATTTGTAACCTTCGCCATCTTCTGACAAAGTGAACAGTGGAAGCCAGATTCACTTATTTGTTGTGACCTAGGCTTACTGAGTGATTACAATACACAATTAATCCCCAAAAAACCTATTTTATTGTAACAGCTGAGAATTACGTTCATTCCCAGCTGAGTCCCAATTAGCTGCAAAACAGGTCCTTCGGAAGAAGTCCTTCAGGATTATCACCAACCTTTATCTTCTTTGACACCCTGCCAAAGGCCTTACTTGGCAAAGCCCCACAAAATTCAGAAACAAACGAGATGCCGACTGGAAACAGAGTTAGCAACGTTGCTTTCCTGCCAAAAGGCCCAAGTCCTTTGTTTCTCTTTTAAGCCTTATGGGAGGGGGCAATCATCTCCTGGCCTTACTCCTGAGTTGTCCCTTTTGCTTTAGCTGCTCTTGCCTTCTGGCAGCTCAGCGCATGCATGCACTAGGAACAGGCTCCTCCTGCTCCTCTGCCTCTCTGCTGTCCAACTCTGGGGGCTCCGGAATCCGCACATCACTCCCCGATGGCCCTGGCCCCATCTCTGCCTCCGACGCAGAGCCCTCATCCGGGCCTTCCCCAGCCTCCAGGACTGGCCCATGTTCCTCCCCAGCCTCCTCACTGTCCGACTCTGCTGCCAGCTCCGCAGGCTGCTGGCGGACCACAACATTATTATCCGCATGATTCCCTTAACAACTGTAGCCATTCGCTTATCCACCTTGGCAGAAAAGGTCATAGAATGGAGCGCAACTCCCGTTAACAGCTGCCTTGCTTAGCAATGCAAATTTTGGGCTCTGTTGTGGTTGTAGGTCGAGGACTTGCCTTTATTTATACAGGTAGTCCTTGACTTACGACCACAATGGAGCCAACATTTCTGGTTGCTCAGCGAGACATTTATTGTGAATCCTGCCCCATTTTACGACCTCCCTTGTACAGTTCTTAAGTGAACCGTTGCAGTTGTTAAGTTAGTCCCACGGTTGTTAAGTGAATCCGGGCTTCCCCCTTGCCTTGGCTTGTCAGAAGGTCCCAAAAGGGGATCACGTGACCTCAGGAAAGTGCAACCGTCATAAATGTGAGTCAGCTGCCAAGCGTACAAATATAAATCAATTGACCATCTACGATGCTACAATAGTCAGAAGTGTGAGAAGATGGTCATAAATCCCTTTTTTCAGGGCCATGGTCACTAAATGAACGGTTGTAAGTCGAGGACTAAGTATCTATATTTGTGCCTACACATCAACTCAAATGCTTTGGCCACCTAATGAGAAGGAAGGACTCACTGGAGAAGAGCCTCATGCTGGGAAAGACGGAGGGCAAAAGAAGAAAGGGACGGCAGAGAACAAAGTGGCTGGATGGAGTCACCGAAGCAGTCGGCGTGAGCTTAAATGGACTCCAGAGGATGGTGGAGGACAGGAAGGCCTGGAGGAACATTGTCCATGGGGTCGCGAAGGGTCGGACACAACTTCGCAACTAACAACAACAACAACAAACTACACATCACACCCTTGTCTTTTGAGAGAAGCAGTAACCCTAACAAAACCTGGAGCTAAGAGAAAGGGAAATTAACAGAACCTGTGTTACGTGGACACTGTTCGCTCTTTCTTTTTTTCTTTGATTCCATCATGATGTCTGAAAGGTTATAGGACTCCTGCTTGAGTAGGGGGTTGGTCTAGAAGACCTCCAAGGGTCCCTTCCTACTCTGTTATTCTATGTCCATAAATGGTGTTATATGCATTGCCTTTTCCTTTAACTTCTCTCTCTCTCTCTCCTTCTCCCTCCCTCCCTCTCCCTTTCTCTCCCTCCCGCTCTCTTTCTCTCTCCCACCTGTTTCTCTCTTTCCCTCTCTCTTTCTCTCCCTCCCTCTCTCTCCCTTCCCTCTCCCTCCCTCCCTCTTTCTCTCCCCCCTCTGTTTCTCTCCTTCCCTCTCTCTCCCTCTCCGTTTCACTCCCTCCCTCTCCCTCTCCCTCCCCCTCTCCCTCCCCCTCTCTGAAAATCACATAATCAAACCTTGATTGCCTCAGTTGTCTATCTGAAATTATTCCCTCTTCAGGCATATAGTAGAATAGTTTTAGTAGTTATAGTCCTCGACTTAAAAACCATAACAACATAATAACAGAGTTGGAAGGGACCTTGGAGGTCATCTAGTCCAACCCCCTTCTTGAGCAGAGACCCTATACCATTCAAGACAAATGTCTGTCTAATCTCTTCTTAAAAACTTCCAGTGATGGAGCCCCATTGAGGCCAGACTCTCTGTTGCTAAGCAAGGGATTTGTTAAGTGAATCGTGCTCGATTTTACCACTTCTTTGCCATGGTTGTTAAGCGAATCGCTGCAGTTGTTATGGGAATCACACATGTTCGTTAAGCAAATTTGGCTTCTCCCACCCATTGATTGTCGGGAAGCCAGATAGGAAGGTCGCAATTGACGTTTGCAGGACTCTACGACCGTCGTAAATACATGCCGTTTGCCGAACGTCCAAAGTCTGATCACATGACCGTAAGGAGGCTAGGTGGTCATAAGTGCAAGGACCGGTTGTACGTCACTTTTATCAGTCCCGTTGTAACTTGGAACGGTCACTAAGTGAATGGTTGTTAAGAACGACCTGGTGAGAACAATTAACCAATGGAACGAATGTCTTGCCTCCAAAAGTTGTAGGTGCTCCATCAACGGAGGCTTTTAAAGAGAAACTGGACAACCCAGGGGTGAAATGCTCCCGGTTCGGACCGGATCGCCCTATCCGGTAGCGATGGAGGCGGGTGGTTCGGAGAACCGGTAGCAAAAATCCCTGCTCCCCACATGCCCAGCTGAGCCACACAATCATCAGAGGCTTTTTTTTTTTTTTAGTTTTTAAAAGCATTTTTTCTACAACCTCTTCGGCTGAAAAAATGCTTTTAAAAGTAAAAAAAAAAAGCCTCTGATGATCCCGCGGCTCAGCTGGGATCGTCAGAGGCTTCTGAAAGCATGTTTTCTACAACCTCTTCAGAGGTTGTAGAAAAAAATGCTTTTAAGAGCCTCTGACGATCCAAGCTGAGTTGCCTGATCGGCAGAGGCTTTTAAAAGAAAAAAAAAAGCCTCTGTTGATCAGGCAACTCAGCTGGGATCGTCAGAGCCTTTTGAAAGCATTTTTTTACAACCTCTTCCCCGAAAAGGTTGTAGAAAAAATGGTTTTAAAAGTAAAAAAAAAAGGCCACGCCCACCCAGTCACATTGCCACCACCCCCACTAAGCCACGCCCACAGAACCGGTAGTAACAAATTTTAGATTTCACCACTGGGACAACCCCTAATCTGAAACGGTGTGGGGTCTCCTGCCCCAGCAGGAGGTTGGACTGGAAGACCTCCATGGTCCCTTCCAACTCTTATTATTCTATAAAACAATTCTTATTCGTACAATCCTCATTCGTTCCATCTCTGGGCGTTTCTACACATCTCTATTTTTTTTTTTCTCTATTCAATCCACGTTCATTAAGTCTCACCTGGATTTCTCCGTTTACACAACCACAATCACACAAACGCACAACCATAGACACTGCTATCCCATTCCAGCCTCTTTCGCCATGTTTTTATATTTCTCTGGACAGGTTAAATGCTCGCTTCTGAAGTGGCCAGAAGCACACAATCTTAAACACCAATATCTTCGCTTCTCTTGGTAGAAATGGTGGTTCCTTACAACACACCCGGTTCTGTTGTTTATCTCCATAGCAGCCTTTGTATGTCTTACGTTCTCTTGATCTCCCTGCCTTTAGTAAACATTCCACCGAGGTGCACGTTTTCCTTTCTACGTTCTCATTTCCCCTCATCTCTATATGCCAGTTGCATTTCCTCTTTTTTCCCTTGAGCCTCAATACATTCATTTTCGAGAATTCTTCGTTGCATGATACAATTTTATTATTGGTTCGATTTATATGCCGCCCTTCTCCGGAGACTCAGGGCGGCTTACAATGCGTTAAGCAATAGCCTTCATACTTTTGTATATACCTGCTTAGTAGGGCTTTCGGGGCCCCCTAAGCAGTGTTCTTTTTTATACAAAGTCAGCTTATTGCCCCCACAATCCGGGTCCTCATTTTACCTACCTCAGAAGGCTGGAAGGCTGAGTCAACCTTGAGCCTGGTGAGATTTGAACTTGCAGTAATTGCAGGCAGCTGGTGCTATTTAACAGCACTTTAGTCTGCTGCGCCCCCAAGGCTCAATCTGGTTAACATTTGCTGCAAATCAATCAAGTTGTCCCCCACCCCCAAAGAATATGGTGCAGTGGTGAAATCCAATTTTTTTTACTACCGGTTCTGTAGACAAGGCTTGGTGGGCGTGGCAGGGGAAGGATACTGCAAAATCTCCATTCCCACTCCACTGCAGGGGAAGGATACTGAAAAATCCACATTCCCACCCCACTCCTGGGGAAAGGATATTACAAAATCTCCATTCCCACCCCATTCTGGGGCCAGCTGGAGGTGGTATTTGCCAGTTCTCCAAACTACTCAAAATTTCCGCTCCCGGTTCTCCGAACTGCTCAAAATTTCTGCTACCGGTTCTCCAGAACCTGCTGAATTTCACCCCTGATATGGTGTCCTTTGAATATTTCAGGTAGTCCTCAACTTACAACAGTTCGCTTAGTGATCGGTCAAAGTAACAGCACTGGAAAAAGTGATTTATGACCGTTTTTCACACTTACGACTGTTGCAGTATCTCCAGGGGTGAAATTCTACCGGTTCGGACGGTTCGCCCGAACCGATAGGAAAAAAAATGCTTTAAAAAAGTAAAAAGAAAGGTTCCGACGATCGCGGGCACAGCTGATTGTCACAGCTGATTGTCGGAACTTTTTAAAAACTTTTTTTAGTTAAAAAATGCTTTAAAAATTAAAAAAAAAAAAGTTGACCATGTCCACCCGGTCACATGATCCCCAATAAGCCACGCCCACTAAGTCACGTCCATAGAACCGGTAGGGAAAATTTTTGAATTTCACCACTGAGCATCTCCATGGTCACGGGATCAAAATTCAAATGCTTCACCACTGACTCGTATTTATGACGGGTTGCATTGTCCTGGGGGTCACGTCAGGCCTTCTGACAAGTCAGTGGGGAAGCCAGATTCACTTAACAACCATGTCCCTAACTTAACGACTGGAGCGATGAACAAGTACGGCCAGAAAGTTCGTAAAATGGGACAAAACTCACTTTACAAATGTCTCAAGACAAGCAAGAGAAATTCTGGGCTCAATTGTGGTCGTAAGTCGAGGATTACTTGTAAATGAGAAGACCTGGCTCAACAGATAAAAGAGCTGGAGGCTGCATTCAAAGGGAGAAACTGGTCTTGATACCCCTGTCTTTAATAAGAATAAATAACTTTATTTTCACTTTGAATGCACACCAGTCGGCATACATTAAAATGAAATTTCATTGCATACAGCTCTGAAAGGGTCTCCACCTCCCATATATACTACATAAACATGACAAAATAAATAAATACAAAATTATGCATATACCCACCTATATTATATGACACAGAAAAACACACAGTGTAATTCGGATGTATACATGTACATGGAGAGAAAAACAAATCTTGCGAGTTTACCAGATGGATGGCCTAGTCTAGGGGTTATCAAATTTTTGGACCTCAGGGACCACTAAATTCATAATTTTAAATCCCATGGACCACTAATATGATCTGCCTAATGACCGGCTGGGTGGGTGTAGCTAGGTGATTATGTGACTGGGTGGGCGTGGCCAACTCAATGTCACTCACGTCGAGAGGCGCCGTGCTAGCCTCTATTCACTCCTCCCCTCCCCACCTGGGCTCCTTAGGGCCCCAACAGGAAGCAGGAGTTGGAGCTAAGCTAAGGTGACCAGACGTCCCGCTTTTGGCGGGACAGTCCCGCTTTTGAGCAATGCGTCCCGCGGCGTTTTAAAAAAGTCCCGATTTTTCATTCTGCCTCCTGAATCCCCGCTGATGGCTAGAGGGAAAAAAAACTCTTTAAACTCTTGCCGCGGGGCTTCAAAGGGCCGACCTACAGCTGATCAGTGTTAAAAAAAAAAATGAATAGACCCATGCCTGCAAAAATAGAAAAAACAGCCCCTGTTAACAGCTTCCGCTAGGTTAATTAGCTGCAAAAAGCTGCAAAAAGTTCCTGGAGCAGATTTCCGCCCCCCCAGCTATACTGAAAACTAAGGCGAAAGCGAAACTAAACCTGCAACATGACAAAATGAGGCAGAGAGAGATTTCTTTCTTTTTCTTTTTCTTTTTCCTCACCAAAAAAGTTAGGTACAAAACTGCAAACAATGGGAAATTTTGGGCAAAAGAGGAGAGTTCAAGATTTTAAAACACAAAAGAAAAAAAGCTCTATTTAACTAGGGAATTGTAATAATTGAGATACTATTAATAATTGTATATTGTGTTGAAAGCAGAAATGGTTAAGTTGTGGTTTGGGGGAATATATGGGGGAAATTATTTGGTTTATTATTATTGGTAAATATAATTAATTGATTTGTAAGAAATTGGATTGCATGGAAATAATTGGAATATTCATGTTCATATTGCTTAATATACAAAAAAGATAGTTATATAACTAATTGATTTATATTAAAATGTTGAATTTGTATTAAACAAATGTATTACATAATTACATAATTAACCAATGTGAGGATGGATATAAAAATAGATGACAATGGGAAGGGGTATAATATAGAATAGAAGGGAAAAATTGAATTTGATTAAGATTAGAGATGAGGATGAAGGGTAATATTGTTTTTTTTAAAAAATAGATGAGGAATAAATATGGCAAAAAGGAAATATAGAAATTGTAAATTTAATTGAAATGACTAAATGCTGTTTAAATTTGTGAACCAGCCAAATATTCTGTTCAAAGAAAATACATTGCATGTTTGTATGTGTGTTTCTAATTATTGCTATTTATTCATATTTGTTCTCTTTTATTCTTTAAAGTTTAACAATTCATTCTTAATCTTAATATCTTTATATTTGCTTGGGGTTGGCTTTCTTCCCTTTCATCTTTTTTATTGTACAGCAATCTTTCTCCTCAAACCTACCACCACTCTCTTTTCTTTCCTTCTTACTTTCTCTTCCCCCCACCCTCTTTTTCTCCTCCCTACTTCCTCTTCCTTTCTCCTTCTCCTCCTCTCTTCCTCCCTCTCTTACCCTCACTCCTACTCTAATTTCCATTCCTTCATCCCTCTCTATTGCTGTATCCTTTAATGCATATGGATTACTCAGAGGGCTGAAAAAGTTATTTTTGACTGGTCCTCACACTTTTGACCAGTCCTCGAATTTATGACTGTCCTCACATTTTACATTTTTGCCCTATCTTGTCACCATGGTGAAGAGAAGCAGTTGTGAAATGAGTGACATGGTTGTTAAGAATGCTGCATGGGCATAAATGTGAAGATGGTCATAAGTGTGAGGACCAGTCAAAAGTGTGAGGACCTGTCAGAAATGACTTTTCAGCCCTCTGAGTAGTCCCTATACACATAGCCATGGCCACCCGGTCACATGACCAGCTAGCCACGCCCACCCAGTCACATGGCCTCCAAGCCACGCCCACACAATAAGTCACGCCCACAATGGTGTCCTTCTTACCAATGTTAAAATCTGTTCACCTTACCCTATACGCATAGCCATGGCCACCCGGTCACATGACCAGCTAGCCACACCCACCCAGTCACATGACCAGCTAGCCACGCCCACCCAGTCACATGACCAGCTAGCCACGCCCACAAAATAAGCCACGCCCACAATGTCCCTCTTTACCAATGTTAAAATCTGGTCACCTTAAGCTAAGCAGCCACCATGAGAAGGAGTTGGCAAAACAGTTCAGTTCAAATTGGATCTGACCGAGAAGGAGGCTTAGCAGAAGAACCTCACTGAGGACTAGGAGCATAGGCTTTCCAAGCAGAGGGAAGACCTGCGGGAGTGCAAGGCCCGTTATCGGCGCCTGGAGGCTCAGTGGGCTGAGATGGTCAGCCAATTCCAGGCCATGAGGCAGTCCCACTGGAATGAGGCTCTCCGGCTCTTCGCCACCAACGGCGCTTCCCTCCAGCCTTCGCCCAAAGCCCCACACCAGGAGGCCAAAGCAGACCCCAAGTCGGAATTTCTGCCCCCCTCCGACCCACACAAGAAGGCCCCGAAGGGGGAGACTCTCTGCAGCAACACAAATGTTCATTGCACGTATCCGTCCCAGGGGCCGTAGTTTGAGGACCCCTGATTTAGTGCAATATTAAAAATGCAAATAACTTTTCTGTGGATCACCAAAATTTTCTCATGGACCACCAATGGTCCACGGACCACCAGTTGGTGACCGATGGCCTAGGGAACAAAGCTGTCACAGGATCTGGTAGTCCTGCTCGAACCCTTATCTAATCAAGGAGAGAACCAGCTTGGAACTAAGAAGAAATTTCTGGACAGTTAGAAAAATTAATCGGTGGAATGACTTGCCTCCAGAAGTTGTAAATGCTCCAACACTTGAAGCTTTTAAGAAGAGATTGGACAACCACTTGTCTGAAATGGTACAGGCTCTCCTGCTTGAGAAGGGGGTTGGACTAGAAGACCTCCAAGGTCCCTTCCAACTCTGTTATTTTGTTATTCCTTAAGCCAATTTTGGGGAGAACAGTGCTTACCTCTTTGAATCCTCGCTATCAGTGGTGAAATCCAAATTTTTTTACTACCGGTTCTGTGGGCGTGGCTTGGTGGGCGTGGTGTAGCTTGGTGGGCGTGGCTTGGTGGGCATGGCAGGGGAAGGATACTGCAAAATCTCCATTCCCACCCCACTCCAGGGGAAGGATACTGCAAAATCCCCATTCCCTCCCCAATCCTGGGGTAAGGATACTGCAAAATCTCCATTCCCACCCCACTCTGGGGCCAGCCAGAGGTGGCATTTACCGGTTCTCCGAACTACTCAAAATTTCCACTACCGGTTCTCCAGAACCGGTCAGAACCTGCTGGATTTCACCCCTAATGTTGCCAGGTGTCCACTATTTGAGCGGACAGTCCACTTTTTTCACAATATGTTCACTATTTTTTTTCACAAAATAGTGGACGTTTTTTTTATTCAAAAGCTTTATGATGAAATTAAAATGTAATTTAATATTTTACATATTATTATAATATATTTGATGTTTTGAATTTTAAGTAAAGTTTTGAAGTGATTATTTTAATACGTGTTAAAATGTTTGTAAGAAAATATATAATTTAATTGTAATTTTTTATTTTATTTTTTTACTACTTAACACCCCCACCCCCTTGTCCGCTATTTTTTGGAAGCAGACCTGGCAACCCTATTCACCCCTGCTCTCTATGAAGTCCAGGATAGGGTCTGCAGCTCATCTCAACCCAGGATTAACCAGTTTTAACTTGAATCCTGAACATCCAATTTGAAAGATTTGAACTGGCCATCAAGCGCCCTAATGTATACTGTTCTCAAAAGTGATAACAGAATAATAGAGTTGGAAGGGACCTTGCAGGTCTTCTAGTCCAACCCAGTGGTGAAATCTAAAATTTGTTACTATCGGTTCTGTGGGCATGGCTTGTTTGGGGGGGGGTAATGTGACTGGGTGGGCGTGGCCATTTTTTAAAAAACTTTTAAAACCATTTTTGTAAAAAGATGCTTGCGAAAGGCTCTGACGATCCCAGCCGAGTAGCCTGATCAGCAGAGGCTTTTTTAAAAAAGCCTCTGCCGATCAGGCAACTCGGCTGGGATCATCAGAGGCATTTAAAAGAAAAAAAGAGTTTTTTTTCTTTTAAAAGCCTTTGACGATCCCAGCTGAGCCATGCGATCATCAGAGGCTTTTATTTTATTTTTTTTATTTTTAAAAGCATTTTTTCCGCCAAAGACGTTGTAGAAAAAATTCTTTTAAAAGTAAAAAAAAAAAAAAGCCTCTGATGACAGCTGGGCATGCCCCCCGCCCCAGGGATTTTTGCTACCGGTTCTCCGCACCACCCGCCTCCATCGCTACCGGATTGGGCGAATCTGGTAACGCCCACAACCTCTGAAGGCGAGTTGTTTCATTGGTCGATCGTTCTCACGGTAAGGAAATTTCACCTTAGTTCTAGGTAGCTTCTATCCTTGATTTCACTCTGGTATGTGGGTCTTGAATTGGCCACCAGATGTCACTAAATAACTGTACAGTAAATGTAAAACTTGCAAAAAAAAAAAAAGTATTTGTGTGTGGGGGGAAATCTGTGGTGCCTTTTGATATAAACATCAGCTCTAGATTGGGTGGAATGCAATAAATGACGTCTGAGGAATTTATTGATTAGATGTTTTTATCCCATCTTTATTATTTTTTATAAATAACTTAGTGGCAAATGTGCCTAATATACTCCTTCCTCTTCCTATTTTCTCCACAATAACCATCTTGTGAGGTGGGTTGGGCTGAGACAGAGGGACTGGCCCAAGGTCACCCAGATTGTTTTTGTGCCTAAGGCGGGACTAGAACTCACCATCTCCTGGTGAATTGGCCCAAAGTCACCCACCTCTCTTTCCTGCCTAAGGTGGGACTAGAACTCACTGTCTCCTGGTGAATTGGCCCAAAAAAGCTGGCTTTATTGCCTAAGGCAGGACTAGAACTTGCTATCTCCTGGTGATTGGTCCAAGATCATCCAGCCGCCTTTTGTTCCTAAGGCAGGACTAGAACTCACTGTCTCCTGGTTTCAAATTGTGTGCCCTAGACCAGGGCACATCCACTAGACCCGGCCTGTCAAACTGGCGGCTCGCGGACCGGATGTGTCACACGGAGGCCACACCCACTCCAGCTCCGCAAAGGCAAAAAAATGTCACGATATATCACGATACGTCACGTGACACGATCGAGTTTGATACCCGTGCAGACCAAACAGTGAAAACAAAACTTACTATACGAAACTGGAATGATGGCTCCACCTCTGTTGTCCTCCCTGCTTCCTTTCATGGCTTGCATGAAGAAAGAGGGATCATCCAGGGTTAAAAAAAAGTCAAGATATAGCCATGATGGCAGGAGGTATGATCTGGAGGGATGGCTGCAACCAAAACAACGGTTAGTTAAAAGAAACCAGAGATTGAGGCAGAGCTGGGACAATGCCTTCAGCACCATCCAACATCTGTTGTGACCTAGGCTTCCTGAGTTATTAAAACAAACGAGTAGTTTCAAAAACCTCTTTTATTGCAACAGCTGTGAATTACGTTCATTCACAGCTGAGTCCCAATTAGTTGCAAAAAGTCCTTTGGGAGAAGTCCTTCGGGAGAATCACCAACCTTTATCTCCCTTGACACTCTGCCAAAGACCTACTTGGCAAAGCCACCCGGAGTCCAGAATCAAACAGAGATGCCGACTGGGAACAGAATTAACAACGTTGCTTTCCTGCAAAGGGTCCACATGCCTTTGCTCCTTTTTTTAAGCCTTATGGGAGGGGACAATCATCTCCAGGCCTTACTCCTGAGTCATCCCTTTAGTTTTAACTGTGCCTTCTGGCAGCTCTGCGCATGCACGCACTAGGAACAGGCTCCTCCTGTTCCTCTGCCTCTCTGATGTCCAACTCTGGAGGCTCCGGAGTCCGCGCATCACTCCCAGATGGCCCTGGCCCCATCTCTGCCTCCGACGCAGAGCCCTCATCCAGGCCTTCCCCAGCCTCCAGGACTGGCCCATGTTCCTCCCCAGCCTCCTCACTCTCCGACTCCACTGCCAGCTCCGCAGGCTGCTGGCGGACCACAACAATCCACATCTGTCTATCCCAGGACCTTAGGAAGGACTTGATAGGTGAAGAAAAAAGATCAAATCTAGTGTAAACATCTGGCTGATTGCGCAACCAATAATAACATCATCCATACTTCTGCCTGTATCGCAATCAGTGGTTGGAGGTCAAGAAAATTCATGTTTGGCTTAGCTTTATAATAAATATATTTTTATATTTCTCCAGCTTTTGGGAACCAGCTTTTGGCTTAGAGAGGATTTTATAAGAGTGCTATTTGTGTATACGCATACATGACATATACACCTGTTCTGTCCCCGTCTCACACATGCACACAAACAGACAGCCGGGGGTTAAATAAACTGGCAGACAACAAATTCTTTCGATAAGAGGCTTGGCAGCAACCCAGTAGCTGCTTGCCAAGAACTTTACTCATAAACAAGGTACACACAGTTCAAGAATTGTCCAGTCTGTAATTAAATCCAAGGCAGATGATGTTGTTTCCAAAGATGCAATGTGACTCGATAGTAGTTAGTTTTGTCCGTCACAGCGTCTGAATGGCCACCTCACCCCCTTTTATACCCTGTGGGGTGTGGTCCAGTGACTCAGCTTAATCTCTGGCACGCCTTTTCTTCTGTTATGCGCGCTTATCTCTGCGACGCTGCTGAGGATCCAGCCAAGACTCATCTCCCTCATTACTGTCCACCTGTGGCTGCGTGGACACCGAAGGCATTGCCAGAGAGGAGGGTCCTGGAGAGGAAAGCCTTGTCAACTCCTCTCCTTCACTCTCGGAGTCCTCTCCTGCCGATGACACAGGCTCAGGTAACGGAGCCACAACAACACCGAGGCATGACACTTTTGGAAATGTGGATTTAAATTCTTCATTTAAAAAGACAAACAGGCATAAATGAAAGCATCTGGCTTGGTCTTGCTTTCAGCGCGAATGTGATTGAGCTGTTTTATAAGCAAAGCCAGGCTTAGTGACTTTGATCAGCATCAAGTGTGATCTACGGTTTAAGGCACCCAACCAGGGGTGAAATGTAAAATTTGTTACTACCGGTTCTGTGGGCGTGGCTTGGTGGGGGTGGGGTAATGTGACTGGGTTGGCGTGGCCAACTTTTTTTTTTTTTTTTAACTTTTCAAAGCATTTTTTCTAATGCTTTGAAAAGCCTCTGCCGATCAGGCGACTCAGCTGGGATTGTCAGAGAGGCTTTTTAAATAATGCCTGTCTGATGATCAGGCGACTCAGCTGGGATTGTCAGAGACTTTTTAAAGCATTTTTTTTACCACTCTTCAGCCAAGCGGTTGCAGAAAAAAATGCTTTGAAAAGCCTCTGACGATCCCAGCTGAGCCGCGGGATCATCAGAGGCCTTTTTTTTTTACTTTTAAAAGCATTTTTTCGTCGGAAGAGGTTGTAGAAAAAATGCTTTTAAAAGTAAAAAAAAAAAAAAGCCTCTGATGATTGTGTGGCTCAGCTGGGCATGGGGGGTTGGGGGGCTGGGTGCAGGGATTTTTGCTTCCGGTTCTCCGAACCACCCGCTGCCATCGCTACCGGATCGGTTGATCCGGTCCAAACCGGGAGCATTTTATCCCTGCACCCAACTATGTTTTTTTGTTTTGTTTTGTTTTTTTAAATCCTAGCTTTTCAATTCAGCCATCTGATGGCTGGATCCAAAGCCGTGTTTTGCATGCCTTCTTTTGAGGGCTGCAAATGAAATCATCTATCTTGAAAAGGCAGGGCGGTACAATCTTGTCACAATGTTGTCCGGGCGTTTTGATCAGTTTGCAACCTGAAGTGTAGAAATTATGAACGCTGTAAATCCTCCGCTACTATACACTGTACATGACAAATATAATCACAGTCTCTCCCTTGGCGGTGGTAATGAAATAATTGTAGCCACAGAGAAATTTCTCGGAATTGTGCTCTAAAAGAATTGGAGTGGGTGTAGGTTGATAACTGGAACACAGGAACTGGATATGTCAACTCTAGTCTAATGAAAAGAAGGACTAGGGGTGACATGAGACGGAACAGAGCAATGTTCCTATATTTGACATGCTCCCACAAAGACGAGGGAGTCAAAACTATTTTCCAAAGCACCAAAAGGCAAGACAAGAAACAATGGTTGGAAACCATTTTACGATATAAAAAAGATGTGGAGACTCTGGAAAGAGTGCAGAGAAGAGCAACAAAGATGATTAGGGGACCGGAGGCTAAAACATATGAAGAAGGTTGCAGGAACTGGGTATGTCTAGTTTAATGGAAAGAAGGACCAGGGAGGACATGATATCAGTCTTCCAATATCTCAGGGGCTGCCACAAAGAAGAGGGACCCAAGCTATTCTCCAAAGCCCCTGAGGGCAGGACAAGAAGCAACAGGTGGAAACTAATCAAGGAGAGAAGCAACTTAGAACTAAGGAGAAATTTCCTGACAGAGAGAAAAATTAATCAGTGGAACAATTTGCCTCCAGAAGTTGTAAATGCTCCAACACTGGAAGTTTTTAAGAAGAAGTTGGATAATCATTTGTCTGAAGTGGTGTAGGGTTTCCTGCCTAAGCAGGGGGTTGGACTAGAAGACCTCCAAGGTCCCTTCCAACTCTGTTAATCTATTGTTCTATTCTATTGCCTAATCAAGGAGAGAAGCAACCTGGAATTAAGGAGAAATTTCCTGACAGTGAGAACAATTAACTGATGGAACGACTTGCCTCCAGAAGTTGTTGGTGTTCCATCGCTGGAAGCTTTCAAAAAGAGAATGGACAACCACTTGTCTGAAATGGTACAGGGTCCCCTGCTCGAGCAGGGGGGTGGACTAGAAGACCTCCGAGGTCCCTTCCAACTTTATTATTCTATGTTCTATGTTCAATTATGACCACAATTAAGACTAGAATTTCAAGTGTTAAGCAAGGCGGAGTCTAGGTGATATTATGACAGGGGCGAAATGCTCCCGGTTCAGATTGGATCACCCGATCCGGTAGCGATGGAGGCGGGTGGTTCGGAGAACCGGTAGCAAAAATCCCTGCCCCACCCGCCATTGCCCAGCTGAGCCATGCAATCATCAGAAGCTTTTTTTTTTTAATTTTTAAAAGCATTTTTTCTACAACCTCTTTGGCCGAAAAAATGCGTTTAAAAGTAAAAAATAAAAGCCTCTGATGATCGTGTGGCTCAGCTGGGATCATCAGAGGCTTTTAAAAGCATTTTTTCTACAACCTCTTCAGTCGAAGAGGTTGTAGAAAAAATGGTTTTAAAAGTAAAAAAAGCCTCTGCCGATCAGGCAAGTCAGCTGGAATCGTCAGAGGCTTTTAAAGCATTTTTTTTACAACCTCTTCGGCCGAAGAGGTTGTAGAAAAAATGGTTTTAAAAGTAAAAAAAAAAAAAAAGTTGGCCACACCCACTAATTCATATTAACCCCCCCCCCCCCCAAGCCACGCTCATAGAACCGGTAGTAACAAATTTTACATTTCACCACTATTTTACGATCTTTGTCTTCATGGTTGTTAAGAGAAGCACTGCAGTTGTTACGTAAGTTGGTCAGTCGTTCAGTGAATTCAGCTTCCCGCTTTGACTTTGCTTGTTGGAGGCCAGCTGGGAAGATTGCAAATGGCGAACACGCAACTGTCAGAGATATATGCTGGTTGCCAAGCTGGTTGCATTTTGAACACACGATCATGGGAATGCTGCAACGGTTGTAAGGGTGAAAATTGGCCATAGGTTACTTTGTTCAGTGTTGTGACTTTGAGTGGTCACAAAACAAATGGATGTAAGTCAAGGATGACTTGCAGTTATTTGTAACTTCATTTATGCATAGCTAGCTGGGAATTCTGGGAGTTGAAGTCTACACGCCTTAAAGTTGGCTGGGGATAACTAGGAGTTGAGGTCTGCCATCTTAAAGTTTCCAAGGTTGAGAAATACTAGTCTATATGCCAGCTGCGGAATTCTGGGAGTTGAAGTCCACAAAATGCTGGCTGGGGAATTCTGGGAGTTGAAGTCCCCAAGTCGTCCAGATGCCAAGGTTGGGAAACATGATTTGGAGGACAGCCAGAGCTAAATCTAACCAATACACATAAACAGATTTTAAAAAGGGAGCGATAAGTAAAGCAAATTGTACTATAGTCACAGAACGTATTTGATGGTGATGATGATGATGATGATGATGAAGTTAGCCAGTCAGTCGTGTCCGACTCTTGGGGATTCTATGGGCCAGGTCTCTCCACATTTTTTGATCTTGGACTACTTTAAATACAGGTAGTCCTCAACGTACGACCGACGCAATTGAGCCCAAAATTTATGTTGCTAAGTGAGGCATTTGGGAAGTGAGTTTTGCCCCATTTTACGACTTTTCTTGCCACAGTTCTTAAGTGAATCATTGCAGTGGTTCCGTTAGCAACTCGATTGTTAAGTGAATCTGGCTTCCCGCTTGACTTTGCTTGTTAGAAGGTCGCAAAAGGGGGATCATGTGTGGTCCAGGACACTGCAACCGTCATAAATATGAACCAGTTACCAAGGATCTGAATTTTGATCCCATGACCATGGGGAACGTTGCGATGGTTCTAAGTGTGAAAAACGACCATAACTCATAAATCATCTTTTCAAGTGCCATTGTAAGTCTGAATTTTTCACTAAATGAACTGTTGGAAGCCGGGGATTACCTGTATATTTACATTATTGAAAGCAAATGATATATTGAAGTCATTTTTCTCTCTCCCAGGAAGATGTGATCCCCGCAATTCCATTGTACAGTTATATATATATATATATATATATTTAGAGGGGCAGAGGAAAAACAGGACTGCAGGACCTGGACATATATAGGCAAAAAATTACGAGTCGTCTCCAGTTTACAAGCTGAGGTTACAAGCGGTGATTGGCTCAGTAAATGCTCTTAAGACGAATTGCAGGGTCGGGAAGGAATGTTTGAAGTAGATTGTCAGCCTCGAGGTTTGTGGAAAAATAAACGTTAAAAGTAGGGAAGGAGAGAGGAGCAGTTCGGGATTAAAATTTGGGGTCGTCAGGGGAAGCTAAGAAAAGCAGAGAAAATGCAACGCCTTTGCTCATGGTGTAGAACAGTGATGGTGAAACTTTTCGGCGCCGAGTGCCAAAAAGGGAGTGTGCTTGCACGCGGGTGGCACCAAAAAGGGAGCACTTAGCGCCAGTACTGGGTTTCTAATCCCGGCGCTACCAGTTCGCTATCGTATGCACAGAGCATTTTTGATGACGTCTGGATGGGTGGGTGGAACTTCCCACAGCCGCTACCAGTTTGCCTGAACTGGGGTGAACCAGTAGCAACCCTCCACTGATTCGCGCGCTCGTCAGGGTCACAACCAGGGGGCATGCACGAATCGGATAAGGTACACACTGGCCAGCAAGTCTTCCGGTTACTGCCGTGTATGTGCACGCACCAATCAGCTGGCCGGCACGAATGCTCACACTGGAAAACGGAAGACCAGGTTTTCCGGTTTCCGGCACTGCCTCACGTACAAAGGCCAGCTGATCATCACATGCGCGCCAGAAGCCCGGAAGAGGAACGGGTGATACCACGCATGCCAGGCGACATGGCTCTGCGTGCCACTTCGGGCACACGTGCCATAGTTTCGCCATCACGGGTATAGAACGGGGGTGAAATCCATCAGGTTCTGGAGAACCGGTAGCGGAAATTTTGAGTAGATCGGAGAACCGGCAAATGCCACCTTTGGCTGGCCCCAGAGTGGGGTGGGAATGGAGACCTTGCAATATCCTTCCCCCAGGATGGGGAGGGAATGGGGATTTTGCAATATCCTTCCCCCAGGAGTGGGGAGGGAATGGGGATTTTGTAATATCCTTCCCCTAGGAGTGGGGAGGGAATGGAGACCTTGCAATATCCTTCCCCCAGGAGTGGGGAGGGAATGGGGATTTTGCAATATCCTTCCCCCAGGAGTGGGGAGGGAATGGAGATTTTGCAATATCCTTCCCCTAGGAGTGGGGTGGGAATGGAGATTTTGCAGTATCCTTCCCCTGTCACACCCACCAAGCCACACCATGCCCAGCAAGCCACGCCCACAGAACCGGTAGTAAAAAAAATTTGAATTTCACCACCGGTATAGAACGTAGAATAATAGAGTTCGAAGAGACCTTGGAGGTCTTCTAGTCCAACCCCCTGCTCGAGCAGGAGACCCTATCCCATTTCAGACAAATGGATGTCCAACATCTTCTTAAAAACTTCCAGTGATGGAGCATTCACAACTTCTGGAGGCCAGTTGTTCCGCTGGTTAATTGTTCTCATAGTCAGGAAATTTCTCCTTTAGTTCTAAGCTGTTTCTCTCCTTGGTTAGTTTCCATCCGTTGCTTCTTGTCCTGCCCTTAGGGGCTTTGGAAAAATAGGTTGACCCCCTCTTCTTTGGGGCAGCCCCCTCAAAATATTGGAAGGCAGCATAATTCAAAGGATTCCTGCCTTCCCTCAGATAAAGATGTGGGAGGCCAGAGCTGGGGCTGGCTTTCGGGAACCTAGGCGTTTGTGATAAATTGCAGATCCTGGATTCCTTGGTGGTCTCCCGTGCTCCGTGCTCCGCTTTGCTGTTGTCCATCAAGAATGAAGTTCTCTAAACATTCTCCTTATAAACAGTCCTAGAGAAGGAGACCAGCGGCCCACGTGGGGATTAAACGCGTAACTTCCAGCCCGGCTTCTTGTTGGCATCAAGAAGAAATATCTTTCCAAATTTGCATTCACCCGAAGGCTGGTTCGAGAAGATGCTGGCTATCAGCTGCGGAGAGGGGCTTTTGACCAGGAGTGAAATCCAATTTTTTTTTCCCTACCAGTTCTGTGGGCGTGGCTTGGTGGGCGTGGCAGGGGAAGGATACTGCAAGATCTCCATTCCCATCCCACTCCTAGGGGAAGGATACTGCAAAATCTCCATTCCCACTCCACTTCCAGGGGAAGGATACTGCAGAGATTTTGCAGTATCCTTCCCCTTGGAGTGGAGTGGGAATGGAGATTTTGCAGTATCCTTCCCCCAGGAGTGGGGTGGGAATGGAGATTTTGCAATATCCTTCCTCCTGGAGTGGGTTGGGAATGGAGATTTTGCAATATCCTTCCTCCTGGAGTGGGGTGGGAATGGAGATTTTGCAGTATCCTTCCTCCTGGAGTGGTGTGGGAATGGAGATTTTGCAATATCCTTCCCCCAGGAGTGGGGAGGGAATGGAGATTTTGCAATATCCTTCCCCCAGGAGTGGGGTGGGAATGGAGGTTTTGCAGTATCCTTCTCTCAGGAGTGGGGAGGAAATGGAGCTTTTGCAGTATCCTTCCCCTAGGAGTGGAGTGGGAATGGAGATTTTGCAGTATCCTTCCCCCAGGAGTGTGGTGGGAATGGAGATTTGGCAATATCCTTCCCCCAGGAGTGGGGTAGGAATGGAGATTTGGCAATATCCTTCCCCCAGGAGTGGGGTAGGAATGGAGATTTTGCAGTATCCTTCCCCCAGGAGTGTGGTGGGAATGGAGATTTTGCAATATCCTTCCCCCAGGAGTGGGGTGGGAATGGAGATTTTGCAATATCCTTCCTCCAGGAGTGGGCTAGGAATGGAGATTTTGCAGTATCCTTCCTCCTGGAGTGGTGTGGGAATGGAGATTTTGCAATATCCTTCCTCCAGGAGTAGGGTGGGAATGGAGATTTTGCAATATCCTTCCCCCAGGAGTGGGGTAGGAATGGAGATTTTGCAGTATCCTTCCCCTGCCAAACCCACCGAGCCACACCATGCCACCAAGCCACGCCCGCAGAACCGGTAGTAACAAAATTTGAATTTCACCACTGCAGCAATCCAAAATACTTCTCCATGGCTGCTGAAAAAACGGGCAGGGTGAATTTGAATGTCAGCTTGAACTAGGCTTGTTTAAAGCTAGAGGCCCCTGGCCTTTCCCAGATGTAGACACGATGGCACAAAGATTGGGTGCCTCTTTCCCATTATCAGCCTGATCCTTGCAAGACGTAAGGGATCTTCTGAATATTACACTTTGAAGATAGGTCTTCATCAGGTTTGCGCTCAAGGTGTTTCAAGGGTACCTGTTTCTGTACATCAGCGTTTCTCGGCTTTGGCAAACTTTAAGAAAGGTGGACTTCCCGACTCCTGGAGGAAGGACATTCCAAAATCTCCATTCCCATCCCACTCTGGGGCCAGCCAGAGGTGGTATTTGCCAGTTCTCCGAACTGCTCAAAATTTCCGCTGCCGGTTCTCCAGAACCGGTCAGAACCTGCTGGATTTCACCCCTGCTTCTCTCCCTTTGTGATGGATCTCCATTTCAAGGGGATTTTCCTGAATTTTTCTGACCTCTCCGGGTGCCCCCTCCTTCAATCCTGCTTTAATAAATCTCAATCCTAGTTCAATTATAATGATGGCAACCCTCCACTCCAAACTTCCCTCCTTTGTGCCTTTTATTCTTTTTCACCGGCATTTGTTGCCGAAATCTCAAACCTCCTGGAGAATCCTGGGGAAATTCAGGTGTTTGTGTCACCTTTATTTATTTATTTGCAGGAACTGGCAGAGAGAATGATCTTCCCAGACTTTTTGACAATGTGTTAATGCTACTGGGATATTTTTAACTCCCTGCTTTCCTTTTTTCCCTCTTCGTCTTTCTGCCTTCCGTCCTTCTCCACCACTCCTTCTCCTCTTTCTTCTCCCTTCCTTCTTCCCTCTTCCATCCTTCTTCTCCTCAACTCCTCCTCCCTTCTCTCTTCCATCCTTTTTCTCCTCAACTCCATCTCCTTTTCCTTTCCATCCTTCCCTTCCTCTTTCTCCCTTCCTCCTTCTCCTCCACAATTCCTTCCATCCTTCTCCTCCTCCTCCTTCTTTCCTTCTCTCTTCTTCTCCTCCTTCTCTCTTCCATCCTTTTTCTCAACTCCTTCTCCTTTTCCTTTTCATCCTTCTCCCTTCATCCTTCTCCACCACTCCTTCTCCTCCTTCTCCTCTTCCTTCTCCTTCCTTCTTCCCTCTTCCATCCTTCTTCTCCTCAACTCCTCGCTTCCATCTTTTTCCTCCTCCCTTTCTCTCTTCTATCCTTTTTCTCCTCAACTCCTTCTCCTTTTCCTTTCCATCCTTCCCTTCCTCCTTCTCCCTTCCTCTTTCTCCTCCACAATTCCTTCTCCCTTCCATCCTTCTCCACAATTCCTCCTCCTCCTCCCTTCCATCCTTTTTCTGAACAATTTTCTCCTTCTCCCTTTCATCCTTCTCTCTTCCACCCTTCTCCTCCTCCTTCTCCCTTCCATCCCCCTCCTCCTCCCTTCCATCTTTCTTCTGCACAATTCCTTCTCCTTCTCCCTTTCATTCTCTCTTCCTCCTTCTCCCTTCCTCTTTCTCCTCCACAATTCCTTCTCCCTTCCATCCTTCTCCACAACTCCTCCTCCTCCTCCCTTCCATCCTTTTTCTGAACAATTCTTTCTCCTTCTCCCTTTCATCATTCTCTCTTCCACCCTTCTCCTCCTCCTTCTCCCTTCCATCCCCCTCCTCCTCCCTTCCATCCTTCTCCACCACTCCTTCTCCTCCTTCTCCTCTTCCTTCTCTCTTCCTTCTTCCCTCTTCCATCCTTCTTCTCCTCAACTCCTCCCTTCCATCTTTTTCCTCCTCCCTTTCTCTCTTCTATACTTTTTCTCCTCAACTCCTTCTCCTTTTCCTTTCCATCCTTGCCTTCCTCCTTCTCCCTTCCTCTTTCTCCTCCACAATTCCTTTCATCCTTCTTCTCCTCCTCCTCTCTTCTTGTCCTCCTCCTCCCTTTCATCCTTCTCCATGATTCCTCCTCCTTCTCTTCCATCCCCCTCCTCCTCCCTTCCATCCTTCTTCTGCACAATTCCTTCTCCTTCTCCCTTTCATTCTCTCTTCCACCTTTCTCCCTTCCATCTTTCTTCTGCACAATTCCTTCTCCTTCTCCCTTTCATTCTCTCTTCCTCCTTCTCCCTTCCTCTTTCTCCTCCACAATTCCTTCTCCCTTCCATCCTTCTCCACAACTCCTCCTCCTCCTCCCTTCCATCCTTTTTCTGAACAATTCTTTCTCCTTCTCCCTTTCATCATTCTCTCTTCCACCCTTCTCCTCCTCCTTCTCCCTTCCATCCCCCTCCTCCTCCCTTCCATCCTTCTCCACCACTCCTTCTCCTCCTTCTCCTCTTCCTTCTCTCTTCCTTCTTCCCTCTTCCATCCTTCTTCTCCTCAACTCCTCCCTTCCATCTTTTTCCTCCTCCCTTTCTCTCTTCTATCCTTTTTCTCCTCAACTCCTTCTCCTTTTCCTTTCCATCCTTGCCTTCCTCCTTCTCCCTTCCTCTTTCTCCTCCACAATTCCTTTCATCCTTCTTCTCCTCCTCCTCTCTTCTTGTCCTCCTCCTCCCTTTCATCCTTCTCCATGATTCCTCCTCCTTCTCTTCCATCCCCCTCCTCCTCCCTTCCATCCTTCTTCTGCACAATTCCTTCTCCTTCTCCCTTTCATTCTCTCTTCCACCTTTCTCCCTTCCATCTTTCTTCTGCACAATTCCTTCTCCTTCTCCCTTTCATTCTCTCTTCCTCCTTCTCCCTTCCTCTTTCTCCTCCACAATTCCTTCTCCCTTCCATCCTTCTCCACAACTCCTCCTCCTCCTCCCTTCCATCCTTTTTCTGAACAATTCTTTCTCCTTCTCCCTTTCATCATTCTCTCTTCCACCCTTCTCCTCCTCCTTCTCCCTTCCATCCCCCTCCTCCTCCCTTCCATCCTTCTCCACCACTCCTTCTCCTCCTTCTCCTCTTCCTTCTCTCTTCCTTCTTCCCTCTTCCATCCTTCTTCTCCTCAACTCCTCCCTTCCATCTTTTTCCTCCTCCCTTTCTCTCTTCTATCCTTTTTCTCCTCAACTCCTTCTCCTTTTCCTTTCCATCCTTGCCTTCCTCCTTCTCCCTTCCTCTTTCTCCTCCACAATTCCTTTCATCCTTCTCCTCCTCCTCCTCTCTAAAACTATTGCTTAGCACATTGTAAGCTGCCCTGAGTCTCTGGAGAAGGGCGGCATATAAATCAAATAAAAAAAAAAAAACAGTTTCCAAGGTTGAGAAATACTAGTCTATATGCCAGCTGCGGAATTCTGGGAGTTGAAGTCCACAAAATGCTGGCTGGGGAATTCTGGGAGTTGAAATTCACGTACCTTAAATTTAGCTGGGGATTTCTAGGAGTTGAAGTCCACCCACTTTAAAGAGGCTAAGGTTGAGAAACACTGGTCTAGAGGCTGGCTTGGGAATTCTGGGAGTTGAAGTTTGCAAAATGCTGGCTGGAGAATTCTGGGAGTTGAAGTCCCCAAGTTGTCCAGATGCCAAGGTTGAGAAACACTGACTTGGAGGACAGCCAGAGCTAAATCTAACCAATACATAAAAAGATTTTTAAAAAGGGAGCGATAAGTAAAGCAAATTGTACTATAGTCACAGAACGTATTTGATGGTGATGATGATGATGATGATGATGAAGTTAGCCAGTCAATCGTGTCCGACTCTTGGGGATTCTACGGGCCAAGTCTCTCCACATCTTTTGATCTTGGACTACTTTAAATACAGGCAGTCCTCAACGTACGACAGACGCAATTGAGTCCCAAATTTATGTTGCTAAGTGAGGCATTTGGGAAGTGAGTTTTGCCCCATTTTACAACTTTTCTTGCCACAGTTCTTAAGTGAATCATTGCAGTGGTTCCGTTAGCAACTCGGTTGTTAAGTGAATCTGGCTTCCCGCTTGACTTTGCTTGTTAGAAGGTCGCAAAAGGGGGATCATGTGTGGTCCGGGACACTGCAACCGTCATAAATATGAACCAGTTACCAAGGATCTGAATTTTGATCCCATGACCATGGGGAATGCTGCGACGGTTCTAAGTGTGAAAAACGACCATAACTCATAAATCATCTTTTCCAGTGCCATTGTAAGTCTGAATTTTTCACTAAATGAACTGTTGGAAGCCGGGGATTACCTGTATATTTACATTATTGAAAGCAAATGATATATTGAAGTCATTTTTCTCTCTCCCAGGAAGATGTGATCCCCGCAATTCCATTGTACAGTTATATATATATATATATATTTAGAGGGGCAGAGGAAAAACAGGACTGCAGGACCTGGACATATATAGGCAAAAAATTACGAGTCGTCTCCAGTTTACAAGCTGAGGTTACAAGCGGTGATTGGCTCAGTAAATGCTCTTAAGACGAATTGCAGGGTCGGGAAGGAATGTTTGAAGTACATTGTCAGCCTCGAGGTTTGTGGAAAAATAAACGTTAAAAGTAGGGAAGGAGAGAGGAGCAGTTCGGGATTAAAATTTGGGGTCGTCAGGGGAAGCTAAGAAAAGCAGAGAAAATGCAACGCCTTTGCTCATGGTGTAGAGCAGTGATGGCGAAACTTTTCGGCACCGAGTGCCGAAAAGGGAGTGTGCTTGCACGCGGGTGGCACCAAAAAGGGAGCACTTAGCGCCAGTACTGGGTTTCTAATCCCGGTGCTACCAGTTCGCTATCGTATGCACAGAGCATTTTTGATGACGTCTGGATGGGTGGGTGGAACTTCCCACAGCCACTACCAGTTTGCCTGAACTGGGGTGAACCAGTAGCAACCCTCCACTGCTTCGCGCGCTCGTCAGGGTCACAACCAGGGGGCATGCATGAATCGGATAAGGTACACACCGGCCAGCAAGTCTTCCGGTTACTGCCGTGTATGTGCACGCACCAATCAGCTGGCCGGCACGAATGCTCACACCGGAAAACCGAAGACCAGGTTTTCCGGTTTCCGGCACTGCCTCACGTGCAAAGGCCAGCTGATCATCACATGCGCGCCAGAAGCCCGGAAGAGGAACGGGTGATACCACTCATGCCAAGCGACATGGCTCTGCGTGCCACTTTGGGCACGCGTGCCATAGTTTCGCCATCACGGGTATAGAACGGGGGTGAAATCCATCAGGTTCTGGAGAACCGGTAGCGGAAATTTTGAGTAGTTCGGAGAACCGGCAAATGCCACCTCTGGCTGGCCCCAGAGTGGGGTGGGAATGGAGACCTTGCAATATCCTTCCCCCAGGAGTGAAATCCAATTTTTTTTTCCCTACCAGTTCTGTGGGCGTGGCTTGGTGGGCGTGGCAGGGGAAGGATATTGCAAGATCTCCATTCCCATCCCACTCTAGGGGGAAGGATACTGCAAAATCTCCATTCCCACCCCACTCCAGGGGGAAGGATACTGCAAAATCTCCATTCCCACCCCACTCCAGGGGGAAGGATACTACAAAATCTCCATTCCCACCCCACTCCAGGAGGAAGGATACTGCAAAATCTCCATTCCCACCCCACTCCAGCGGAAAGGATACTGCAAAATCTCCATTCCCACCCCACTCCAGGAGGAAGGATACTGCAAAATCTCCATTCCCACCCCACTCCAGGAGAAGGATACTGCAAAATCTCCATTCCCACCCCTCTCCAGGAGGAAGGATACTGCAAAATCTCCATTCCCACCCCACTCCAGGGGGGAGGATATTGCAAAATCTCCATTCCCACCCCACTCCAGGAGGAAGGATACTGCAAAATCTCCATTCCCACCCCACTCCAGGGGGGAGGATATTGCAAAATCTCCATTCCCACACCACGCCAGGAGGAAGGATACTGCAAAATCTCCATTCCCACCCCACTCCAGCGGAAAGGATACTGCAAAATCTCCATTCCCACCCCACTCCAGGAGGAAGGATACTGCAAAATCTCCATTCCCACCCCACTCCAGGAGAAGGATACTGCAAAATCTCCATTCCCACCCCTCTCCAGGAGGAAGGATACTGCAAAATCTCCATTCCCACCCCACTCCAGGGGGGAGGATATTGCAAAATCTCCATTCCCACCCCACTCCAGGAGGAAGGATACTGCAAAATCTCCATTCCCACCCCACTCCAGGGGGGAGGATATTGCAAAATCTCCATTCCCACACCACGCCAGGAGGAAGGATACTGCAAAATCTCCATTCCCACCCCACTCCAGGAGAAGGATACTGCAAAATCTCCATTCCCACCCCTCTCCAGGAGGAAGGATACTGCAAAATCTCCATTCCCACCCCACTCCAGGGGGGAGGATATTGCAAAATCTCCATTCCCACCCCACTCCAGGAGGAAGGATACTGCAAAATCTCCATTCCCACCCCACTCCAGGGGGGAGGATATTGCAAAATCTCCATTCCCACACCACGCCAGGAGGAAGGATACTGCAAAATCTCCATTCCCACCCCACTCCAGGAGGAAGGATACTGCAAAATCTCCATTCCCACCCCACTCCAGGGGGGAGGATATTGCAAAATCTCCATTCCCACACCACGCCAGGAGGAAGGATACTGCAAAATCTCCATTCCCACCCTACTCCTGGGGGAAGGATATTGCAAAATCTTCATTCCCACCACACTCCCGGGGGGAGGATATTGCAAAATCTCCATTCCCACACCACGCCAGGAGGAAGGATACTGCAAAATCTCCATTCCCACCCCACTCCAGCGGAAAGGATACTGCAAAATCTCCATTCCCACCCCACTCCAGGAGGAAGGATACTGCAAAATCTCCATTCCCACCCCACTCCAGGAGAAGGATACTGCAAAATCTCCATTCCCGTCCCTCTCCAGGAGGAAGGATACTGCAAAATCTCCATTCCCACCCCACTCCAGGGGGGAGGATATTGCAAAATCTCCATTCCCACCCCACTCCAGGAGGAAGGATACTGCAAAATCTCCATTCCCACCCCACTCCAGGGGGGAGGATATTGCAAAATCTCCATTCCCACACCACGCCAGGAGGAAGGATACTGCAAAATCTCCATTCCCACCCTACTCCTGGGGGAAGGATACTGCAAAATCTCCATTCCCACCACACTCCCGGGGGGAAGGATACTGCAAAATCTCCATTTCCTCCCCACTCTGGGGCCAGCCAGAGGTGGTATTTGCCGGTTCTTCAAACTACTCAAAATTTCCACTACCGGTTCTCTAGAACCTGTCAGAACATGCTGGATTTTACCCCTAGATTGCTGCTGTTTTCCAGGCAACTTAGATCCGAAAGAAGCTAAAACTCTTTAGCCGCCATGCAAGCAATTCCACCATAGAGAACAAAAATGACAGTCGAGCATCCTCCACAGTCAGGAAAGAAAAGGAGTCAAAAGCAGGGGTGAAATCCAGCAGGTTCTAACAGGTTCTGGAGAACCGGTAGCAGAAATTTTGAGTAGTTCAGAGAACCGACAAATACCACTTGTGGCTGGCCCCAGAGTGGGGTGGGAATGGGGATTTTGCAATATCCTTCCCCCAGGAGTGGGGAGGAAATGGAGATTTTGCAGTATCCTTCCCCTAGGAGTGGAGTGGGAATGGAGATTTTGCAGTATCCTTCCCCTTGGAGTGGAGTGGGAATGGAGATTTTGCAGTATCCTTCCCCCAGGAGTGGGGTGGGAATGGAGATTTTGCAATATCCTTCCCCCAGGAGTGGGGTGGGAATGGAGATTTTGCAATATCCTTCCTCCAGGAGTAGGGTGGGAATGGAGATTTTGCAATATCCTTCCCCCAGGAGTGGGCTAGGAATGGAGATTTTGCAGTATCCTTCCTCCTGGAGTGGTGTGGGAATGGAGATTTTGCAATATCCTTCCCCCAGGAGTGGGTTGGGAATGGAGATTTTGCAATATCCTTCCCCCAGGAGTGGGGTAGGAATGGAGATTTTGCAGTATCCTTCCCCTGCCAAACCCACCGAGCCACACCATGCCACCAAGCCACGCCCGCAGAACCGGTAGTAACAAAATTTGAATTTCACCACTGCAGCAATCCAAAATACTTCTCCATGGCTGCTGAAAAAACGGGCAGGGTGAATTTGAATGTCAGCTTGAACTAGGCTTGTTTAAAGCTAGAGGCCCCTGGCCTTTCCCAGATGTAGACACGATGGCACAAAGATTGGGTGCCTCTTTCCCATTATCAGCCTGATCCTTGCAAGACGTAAGGGATCTTCTGAATATTACACTTTGAAGATAGGTCTTCATCAGGTTTGCGCTCAAGGTGTTTCAAGGGTACCTGTTTCTGTACATCAGCGTTTCTCGGCTTTGGCAAACTTTAAGAAAGGTGGACTTCCCGACTCCTGGAGGAAGGACATTCCAAAATCTCCATTCCCATCCCACTCTGGGGCCAGCCAGAGGTGGTATTTGCCAGTTCTCCGAACTGCTCAAAATTTCCGCTGCCGGTTCTCCAGAACCGGTCAGAACCTGCTGGATTTCACCCCTGCTTCTCTCCCTTTGTGATGGATCTCCATTTCAAGGGGATTTTCCTGAATTTTTCTGACCTCTCCGGGTGCCCCCTCCTTCAATCCTGCTTTAATAAATCTCAATCCTAGTTCAATTATAATGATGGCAACCCTCCACTCCAAACTTCCCTCCTTTGTGCCTTTTATTCTTTTTCACCGGCATTTGTTGCCGAAATCTCAAACCTCCTGGAGAATCCTGGGGAAATTCAGGTGTTTGTGTCACCTTTATTTATTTATTTGCAGGAACTGGCAGAGAGAATGATCTTCCCAGACTTTTTGACAATGTGTTAATGCTACTGGGATATTTTTAACTCCCTGCTTTCCTTTTTTCCCTCTTCGTCTTTCTGCCTTCCGTCCTTCTCCACCACTCCTTCTCCTCTTTCTTCTCCCTTCCTTCTTCCCTCTTCCATCCTTCTTCTCCTCAACTCCTCCTCCCTTCTCTCTTCCATCCTTTTTCTCCTCAACTCCATCTCCTTTTCCTTTCCATCCTTCCCTTCCTCTTTCTCCCTTCCTCCTTCTCCTCCACAATTCCCTTCCATCCTTCTCCTCCTCCTCCTTCTTTCCTTCTCTCTTCTTGTCCTCCTCCTTCTCTCTTCCATCCTTTTTCTCAACTCCTTCTCCTTTTCCTTTTCATCCTTCTCCCTTCATCCTTCTCCACCACTCCTTCTCCTCCTTCTCCTCTTCCTTCTCCTTCCTTCTTCCCTCTTCCATCCTTCTTCTCCTCAACTCCTCGCTTCCATCCTTTTCCTCCTCCCTTTCTCTCTTCTATCCTTTTTCTCCTCAACTCCTTCTCCTTTTCCTTTCCATCCTTCCCTTCCTCCTTCTCCCTTCCTCTTTCTCCTCCACAATTCCTTCTCCCTTCCATCCTTCTCCACAATTCCTCCTCCTCCTCCCTTCCATCCTTTTTCTGAACAATTTTCTCCTTCTCCCTTTCATCCTTCTCTCTTCCACCCTTCTCCTCCTCCTTCTCCCTTCCATCCCCCTCCTCCTCCCTTCCATCTTTCTTCTGCACAATTCCTTCTCCTTCTCCCTTTCATTCTCTCTTCCTCCTTCTCCCTTCCTCTTTCTCCTCCACAATTCCTTCTCCCTTCCATCCTTCTCAACTCCTCCTCCTCCTCCCTTCCATCCTTTTTCTGAACAATTCTTTCTCCTTCTCCCTTTCATCATTCTCTCTTCCACCCTTCTCCACCACTCCTTCTCCTCCTTCTCCTCTTCCTTCTCTCTTCCTTCTTCCCTCTTCCATCCTTCTTCTCCTCAACTCCTCCCTTCCATCTTTTTCCTCCTCCCTTTCTCTCTTCTATCCTTTTTCTCCTCAACTCCTTCTCCTTTTCCTTTCCATCCTTGCCTTCCTCCTTCTCCCTTCCTCTTTCTCCTCCACAATTCCTTTCATCCTTCTCCTCCTCCTCCTCTCTTCTTGTCCTCCTCCTCCCTTTCATCCTTCTCCATGATTCCTCCTCCTTCTCTTCCATCCCCCTCCTCCTCCCTTCCATCCTTCTTCTGCACAATTCCTTCTCCTTCTCCCTTTCATTCTCTCTTCCACCTTTCTCCCTTCCATCCTTCTTCTGCACAATTCCTTCTCCCTTCCATCCTTCTCCACAATTCCTCCTCCTCCTCCCTTCCATCCTTTTCCTGCATAATTCCTTCTCCTTCTTCCTTTCATCATTCTCTCTTCCACCCTTCTCCTCCTCCTCCTTCTCCCTTCCATCCCGCTCCTCCTCCCTTCCATCCTTCTTCTCCACAATTCCTTCTCCTCCTCCCTACCTCCCTTTTCCTGCACAATTCCTTCTCCTTCTCCCTTTCATCATTCTCTCTTCCCCCTTCTTCTCCTCCTCCCTTCCATCCTTCTTCTCCACAATTCCTCCTCCTCCTCCCTTCCATCCTTTTCCTGCACAATTCCTTCTCCCTTTCACCATTCTCTCTTCCGCCCTTCTCCTCCTCCCTTCCATCCTTCTTCTCCACAATTCCTTCTTCTCTCTTCCACCCTTCTACCTTCCATCCTTCTACTCCACTTCTCCTTCTTCTCCTTCTCCTTCCCCTTTCATCCTTCCCCTTCTCCACTTCCTCCCTCCCTTCCATCCTTCTCCTTTTTTCTTCCCTCTTTCGATTGGACAGACAGATTTTACGCAACCGCATCCGGAAAGTTTTGCAATTTGCCTTTCCTGCGATCTGCAGCCTTGTCAGCCTTAGGATCTGGACTGTTGAGTGAACCTCCACAAGTTTGGGATTCCCACCGGGCAGCGGCGTCCAAAGGCCACCCCTCAAGGTAGTCCGCCCTCCCCGGGGGATGGTGCAGATCGGGAAGAGCCCCCAATGCAGCCGGGCACAAGCCCGGAGAAGCGGCGGGTGGGAGAAATGCGCAACTGAGCGCTGGAGGGTCCTCAAAAGCGAAAGGAGGAAGCAGGCGGGTTGGCTCAAGGTTTGGTTCTAAGTGGTGTTTTGTGTGAACTTCTCCTTGCTTCATAAACTGGTGTGTGTGTTTGTGTGTGTGTGTGATTGTAAATATCTGCTGATTGGATGATCAAGCAGGATGGGGCCTCCTCCTCTCCTCCTCCTCCTCCATTCTCTACCTCCCTTCATTCTCCTCCTCCTCCTCCTTTCCCCTTCCTCCTCCTCTGTTAATAACCCCTTTGCCCTCCCACCTCCTACTTTTCCTCTCCTCCTCCCTTCATTCTCCTCCTCCTCCTTTAATTCCCCTCCCTCTCCTCTTTTAATCCCTTTCCCCCTTCCTCTTCTTCCTTCATTTTTCTTCTCATTTAATCCTCATCTCCTCCTTTTATCACCCTTTTCTTCTCTTCCTCCTCTTCCTCTCCTTCCTCCTCCTCCTCTCTTAATTCTTCTCCTTCTCCTCCTTTAATCTTCCTCCTTTCCCTCCTGCTCTTCCCTTCCTTCTCCTCTTTTTAATCCCTTTCCCCCTTCCACCTCTTCCTCTCCTCCATTCTCCTTCTCTTTTAATCCTCCTCCTGGCCCAAAGTTAAGTCCTGGCTGATTTTTTTGCGGGCTCAGAAATTAAGCGGGGATAAACCTGCATAATCCTGGGATGGGAGACCACCAGGAAATCCCAGGAAGGTTGATTAAACTTCCTGGGAAACAGAAAAAAAAAAACACATCATAAAAAGAACCACAAACCACTTTGGTGTTGCTGAATGGACCTGCCCACTTACACCATTGAGTCCAATAAACAAGATTTTGCTTTGATGTGGGACGTAAAGAGGGGGCACCAGTTTTCATGGCGGGCATCTAGACCAACAGAGGCAACTTCAGGAAGAGAAGGTAATTGAGATGATGTTCATGTCACAAATTCTTCTGAGATAGAAAATTTATTTATTTTGGAGTTCTGGGTGCAGATGACTTTGTTCCAAGATAACTCCCGATTAACTGGATGGAAAATTTGAAATCTATTTTAGCAACTTAAGAAGAGGGTTGTTTGCACAAAATAGGGCCAATCTTTTTTTTGAAGAAATTGCTCACCTGGGCAACGGTCTTTCCTCCCTTGTCTAAAATCAAAGCAAAACAGCTTTACCCACCTGAAAAGGATGCCTGCAGGATTGTGGGTGGTCCATCACTGAAGGTTTCCAAAAATAGATTGGAGAACCCTTTGAATAGGATGGTACGAGGTTTTCTGCCTTGAGCTGTGGGTTGGACTAGAGGATCTCCGAGGTCCCTGCCAGCCCTATGATTTTATGTTTTTAAATTGCTCGCTTAGCTGATGACCTTATTTTACTCTCCTCGTCTGAGTCATTAAGCAAGCTTTAAGACAGAAAAAGGAAATGAAACTTGGGGAGGGGTGGAATGAACTGTCAATTTTCATTCTGATTGTGTCACTTCTCTCTTTCAGCTGATAAACAGAAAAAGGAAAGAGCGAGGAAAACTGGGTTCTCATAAAACCCCTGGATTATCAGGGTGAGCCTTGCTTAATCCCAAAAGCAGAGGAGAAGAAACTGGGATGGAGAATTAGAATGGAATATGGAATATGGAATATGGAATATGGAATATGGAATATGAAATATAGAACAGAATAGAATATGGAATGGAATGGAATGTGGAATGTAGAATGTGGAAAATAGAATAGAATATAGAATATAGAATGGAATATGGAATATGGAATATGGAATATGGAATATGGAATAGAATAGAATATGGAATATGGAATGTAGAATAGAATGGAATATGGAATAAAATAGAATAGAATAGAATAGAATATGGAATATGGAATATGGAATATGGAATATGGAATATGGAATATGGAATAGAATAGAATAGAATAGAATAGAATAGAATAGAATAGAATAGAATAGAATGGAATATGGAATATGGAATATGGAATATGGAATAGAATAGAATAGAATAGAATAGAATAGAATAGAATAGAATAGAATAGAATAGAATAGAATCAGAGTTGGAAGGGACCTTGGGAGGTCTTCTAGTCCAACCCCTTGCGTAGGCAGGAAACCCTACACCACTTCAGACAAATGGCTATCCAATCTCTTCTTAAAAACCTCCAGTGGTGAAGCACCCATGATTTCTGAAGGCAAGCCATACCATCAGTTAATCGTCCTCACTGTTAGGAAGTTTCTCTTTAATTCCAGATTTCTTCTCTGCTTGATTAGTTTCCATCTGTTGTTTCTTGTCCTGCCCTCTGGTGCTTTGGAGAATAATTTGACCCCTCTTCATTGTGGCAGTTCCTCAAATACTGGAATTCTGCTATCATGTCACCCCTAATTCTTCTTTTCTCTAGACTGGCCAAACGCAAATCCTGCCACCATTATTCATTTGTTTTAAGTCTCCGTGCTTTTAATCATCTTACTTGCTCTTCTCTGCACTTTTTCCAAAGAAGTTTCAACATCTTTATTTTTTGTAGTGTGGTGACCAAACTTGGTTGCAGTTATTTCAGGTGTGGCCTTTACGAAGGATGTCAAGTAACTTCCCACGAATGCTGGAGGGTGGAACTAACCCAGCCCACATTGCTGGCATCGGTGGGGTCTCCCCCGCCAAATTTTTGTCTCACGCTGAAATTTGATCTCCAGATAGTTTTCTGCCGGACGCCACTTCCCAGAGATCAATGCTCGTCCGTTCAGGCCACGCCTCGGTGGAAGGAATCAGCCACCGCTCCTGTTTCAAATCCTGATTTCGTGGGTCCCCTCTCTGATTTTGGAAAAACCTGGAGCGGTTTGGGAAGCACCATGGTCTGGTGCCTGTGCTTTATGTCCGAGGATGAGAAAAATGCCATGGTGATCGATAAAGAAATCAGTCGGCTGCTTCAAGAGCAGAAGAAACGAGACCGATGGGAGTTAAAGTTACTACTGTTGGGTGAGTAGATAACTACTTGTGTTTCCCCGAAAATAAGACCCTGTCTTATATATTTTTTGAACCCTTAAATAAGCGCTTGGCCTTATTTTCGGGGAAGTCTTATTGTTTTGGGGTGCGTGGAGCAAGACGGGGCTCCTCTTGCTGTCTTACCTGATTTCCAGCTCTGTGTTTAAATATTTTCGGGGAGGGTTTATTTTCAGGGGGGAGGCTCATTGTAGCGGATGCGCTCAAAAGCCCGATTGGGCTTATTATCAAGGGATGTCTTATTTTCGGGGAAACAGGGTATACAGGCAGCCCTTGACTTACAACAGTCCATTTAGCGACCGTTTGAAATTACAGCGGCCCTGGGGAAAAAAAATGACCGTGACTGTTTTTCATACTTACGACCGTTGCAACATCCCCGTGGTCACATGATCAAAATTCAGACACTTGGCAACTGACTCGTTTTTATGACGGCTGCAGCATTCCGGCCAGTGGTGGGATTCAAGTAATTTAACAACCGGTTCTCTGCCCTAATGATTTCTTCCAACAACCAGTTTGCCAAACTGCTCAGAAAGCTAACAACCGGTTCTCTCAAAGTGGCACGAACCGGCTGAATCCCACCGCTGGTCCCGGCCCAGGGTGACGGGATCCCCTTTTGCGACCTTCTGACAAGTAAAGTCAAGGAGGAAACTAGATCCGCTTAACAACCGTGTGGCTAACTTAACAGCTGCGGTGATTCGCTTAACAACGGTGACAAGAAGGGTCGATGAATGGGGAGACATGTGCTTAACGACAGTCTCGCCTAGCAACAGAAAATTTGGGCTCAGTTGTGGTCATATAGTCGAGGACTGCCGGTATGTGGTATTATGGGCGACATAGTCAGAGGTATGAGTAGCTTAAGAAACATGGTGGTGCAGTAGTTAGAATGCAGTACTACAGGCTATTTCTGCTGACTGCTGGCTACCAGCGGTTCGGTAGTTTGATCCTGACCAGCTCAAGGTTGACTCAGCCTTCCATCCTTCCGATGTCATTGTTCAGGTTTTTTTTTGTAATGCAGCAAAATGAGAGCTGAAATCTGGTTTTGGAAATTAAAAAAAAACAACCTGGTTTATACTTTCCACCTTTTCATTCTCCCTCTCTCTCTCTCTCTCTTTCTCTCCCTCTCCCTCTCTTTCATTCTGTCTCTTGTTTCTTTTCCTCTCTCATTCTCTCTCTCATTCTCTCTTGTTTCTTTTCCTCTCTCATTCTCTCTCTCTTTCATTCTCTTGTTTCTTTTCCTTTCTTTCTTTCTCGTTTCTTTTCCTCTCTCATTCTCTCTTGTTTCTTTTCCTCTCTCATTCTCTCTCTCATTCTCTCTCTCATTCTCTCTCTTTCATTCTCTCGTTTCTTTTCCTCTCTCATTCTCTCTCTTTTTCATTCTCTCTTGTTTCTTTTCCTCTCTCATTCTCTCTCTCTCATTCTCTCTTGTTTATTTTCCTTTCTTTCTCTCTTTTTTCTTTTCCTCTCTTATTCTCTCTCTCTCTCATTCTCTCCCCCTCTCTCATTTTTTCATTCACTCTCTTGTTACTTTTCCCCTCTCATTCTCTCTCCCTCTTTCATTCTTTTATTCACTCTCTTGTTTCTTTTCTTCTCCCATTCTTCCCCCCCTTTTAATAGCAATAGCACTTAGACTTATAAACTGCTTCACAGTGCTTTACAGCCCTCTCAAAACAGTTTACAGAGTCAGCCTATTGCCCCCAACAATCTGGGTCCTTGTTTTACCAACTTCAGAAGGATGGAAGGCTGAGTCAACCTTGAGCCTGGTGAGATTTGAACTGTCAAATTGCAGGCAGCTGGCAGGCAGCAGAAGTAGCCTTCCAAGGTCAGTAAAATGAGGACCCAGATTGTTGGGGGCATTAAGCTGACTCTGTAAACCGCTTACAGAGGGCAGCAAAGCACTGTGAAGCGATATATAAGTCTAAGTGCTATTGCTGTTAGAGCACAGACGGAATAATTTTATCTTCTTTTATCGCTTCTGCAGCGTTATCTATCAGAGTCTATGGGTAATGGTTTCCTGTATTGTTCATGAAGTCTTTACAGGTAGTCCTTGACTTACGACCATAATTGAGCCTGGCAATTACAGTAAGAAAACATAACAATTGTGAAGTGAGTGATCTTTACAAAAAATTTTGCAGGGATTGCTAAACAAATCCATTGTTATCTGTGGAATCGGGTTGTAAGTAGCTTTTTGGAGGGATCTGTCGTAATTTGCTCAGTGGTTGCTAAGCGATCGTTTGTAAATCGAGGACTACCTGTATAATAGAACGAAGAAAAGTGATTTGCAGGCCTCTTCTAATTTTTCCAAACTCTCTTTTTTGGGGCAATTCTCCTCCAACTATCCAAAACATAAAACCTGAAGCAAAATTATTAAATTTGAGTAAGGAAATGTTAGCATTAATTTTAGCAGTTAAGCAAATAGTCACTTAACCACATCATGGTCAAAAAAGGCAAGATGGCGGCCACCACGCCATGAGGAAACTTCCACTTATTTTTAATGCCGAACATTAAAGCAGACAAACTATTGTTTTTCCTCCCAATCTGTAAAAAAAAAAAAAAAAAAACCACTAAAAAAAAATCCAAAACTTCATCTGTTCGATTCTGCTGTGGTATTATTTGTTTAAAAGCATAAACACGCCTGTGAAACGGAGTGTTTATGCAATTTATTGGAGGCTGTTTTCAGGATTAACGCTTGTTATGAGAAATGTCAAGGGTGTGTGCCAAAATCCAACGAATTCTTACTGCCGCAGTTGCAAATATTATTGTTAACCCCACGCCTGTTTTTAATGGATTCATAGAGATCAAACCGGCTGAATGAGAAGTTTTGCTATCACCTGCCACTGAGATGCTTTTGGGAAGGAGACTACAACCAAGCCAGCTTCCGATAGCTGACGTGAGATGTTGGTTAGTTAGAGCAGCGGTCACCAACTGGTGCAGTGGTCCACGAGAAAATTTTGGTGGTCCGCAGAAAAAATATTTGCATTTTTTTAATATTGCACTAAATCAGGGGTCCTCAAACTACGGCCCCTGGGCCAGATACGTGCAATGAACGTTTGTGTTGCTGTAGAGAGTCTCCCCCTTTGGGGTCTTTTTGTGCGGGGGGCAGAAATTCCGACTCGGGGTCTGCTTCAGCCTCCTGGTGTGGGGCTTTGGGTGAAGGCTGGAGGGAAGGGCCGCTGGTGGCAAGGAGCCGGAGGGCCTCGTTCCAGTGGGACTGCCTCATGGCCTGGAATTGGCTGACCATCTCAGCCCACTGAGCCTCCAGGCGCCGGTACCTGGCCTTGCACTCCCGCAGGTTTTCCCTCTGCTTGGAAAGCCTATGCTCCTAGTCCTCAGTGAGGTGCTTCTACTGAGCCTCCTTCTCGGTCAGATCCAATTTGAACTGAGCCAGCTGTTTTGCCAACTCTTTCTCGTGATGGCTGCTTAGCTCCAACAACTGTTGGAGCCCTAAGGAGCCTGGACAGGGAGACAAGGAGTGGCTGGGAGGGGAGGGGCAAGTAGAAGCCAGCGAGGCGTCCCTCAACATGAGTGACATTGAGTTGGCCATGCCCACCCAATCACATGACCACCTAGCCACTCCCACCCAGCCAGTCATTAGGCAGATCATATTAGTGGTCCTCAGGATTTAAAATTATGAATTTAGTGGTCCCTGAGGTCCGAAAGGTTGGGGACCCCTGAGTTAGAGAACGGCAGAGAAAATCAATGGTTTTGAATTTGTACAGATTTTTGTTCATCTTTAACATAATTTTATATATTCAATTTTTCTCATATCTTTTATTTTCTCTAAATTTAAAAAAAAACAATATTACCCTTCATCTTAACGTCTCATCCTAGTAAAATTCCTATTTTCTTTTCCCTCCTTAAAATTTGAACCCCTAAATTTAAATTCACGGAACATAAGACAATCCCCAATTATTTCCTTAAATTCTCTTATTCTACTCACCAATAATTCTTTTATCAACTATTCCAAACAATACATTTCAACAGTTAAACATGTTCAATAAAGGGGAAAAAAAATCAATTAAATATCAGTCTTACTTCAGTACCCCTATATTTAAATTCATATAACATAATACAATTCCCAATTATTTTCTTGAATTCTCTTGTTCCAATCTCAGATAGTTTTTTTCTTTACCAATTATTCCAAATAGTACATTTCAACATTTTTATCAAAACCAATTAAATCGCTGTTGCGATCTGGCGAGATCCGGCCATGAATGGTGTGAATGGGTTTTAATTGTTTTTAATGTTTTAATTTTTAATGTTTTTATATATGGCTTTTAAATGCATTGTAAGCCGCCTTGAGTCTTCGGAGAAAGGCGGCATACAAGTTGAACAAATAAATAAATAAAATATATCTAATTAATTCATAATCCAATATCATTTCAACTTTCTTTTCTTATTTAGTTAAGTGCCAAATATATTCAATAACAAATTCAAAACCGGGCCAATATTCTGTTTAGAAAAGATGCATTGTATGTCTGTGTGTTTTAAAAAATAAAAAAAACTTTACAAAAAAAAAAGAAAGAAAATCAATGGGGTTTTTTTTGTGCGTTACCCATCAGGCACTGGAGAAGGTGGAAAAAGTACCTTTATCAAACAGATGAGGATTATCCATGGCGTGGGATTCACGGAAGACGAACGGAAAGATTTTTCCAAAGTGGTCTATCAAAACATCTTCACCGCTATCCAGGCTATTATCAAAGCTATGGAGAGCCTGCAGATTCCTTATGGCCAGGAGGAGAATGCAGTGAGTATCCGCATACAGGGAATCCTCGACTTACAGCCAGCAACCGTTTGAAGTTACAACGACACTGAAAACAGTGACTGGTGGACTGTTTTCACATTTATTTATTTATTTATTTAGATTTATATACCGCCCTACTCCCGAAGAACTCAGGGCGGTGAACAGCCAAAAAATAAAAAAAAAAATTTTACAAAATTTTAAAAGACAGTATAAAACCACATTAAATAATTTGGCCCAGGACAAATTAAAAACACCCCCCATAGTTAAGACAAATTTAAAATTTACAATTTAAAAAAGGAAAAAGTTAGGCCAGGCCAGCCTGTTGAAATAGAAAGGTCTTAAGGGCGCGGCGGAAGGTGCGTAGATCCGGGATCCTCCGTATCTCCGGGGGAACTCATTCCAGATGTCGGGTGCCCCCACAGAGAAGGCTCTCCCCCTGGGGGCTGCCAGCCGACACTGGCTGACGGCACCCTGAGGAGCCCCTCTCTATGAGAGCGTACTGGCCGGTGAGAGGCTACTGGTGGCAGCAGGCGGTCCCGTAAGTATCCATTGCGGCATCCCCACAGTCACGTGATCAAAATTCAGACTGGCGTGTATTTGTGACGGTTGCACTGTCCCTGGGGTCATGTAATCCCGCAGTTGCAAGCTTCTGATCAGCAAAATCAATGGGGGAAGCCAGATTTGCTTAATGACCTCATGATTCAGTTAACAACTGCAGTGATTTCCTCAACGGCTGTGGCGAATAGGTTGTAAAACGAGGCAAAACCTAAAGAGCAACTGTCTTACTTAGGAACAGAGTTGTTGGGCTGAATTATGCCTGTGCTCCATCGTTAGTTTGCTTTAGAGCAGCGGAAGTGGGGCGGGGTGGAAAACGGGACCGGATTACGGCCCTTTTTACGACCTGTGGACTACAACTCCCAGAATTCCTGGGCTGGGAGTTGAAGTTCCACAAGTCTGTATTGGTTATTAATGACCAATAGACCACGGTTGTCCTGAAATCACTTCACACCTCCATGATCACTGTCGTTCAGTGTGCAGCATTCAGGAAATGGGTCTCCTCTGACTATGCTTCTAGAATTTTCCTACCCAACATTTCCCACTCTGCTCTTAACAGAATAACAGAGTTGGAAGGGACCTTGGAGGTCTTCTAGTCCAGCTCAGGCAGGAAATCCTATATCATTTCAGACAAATGGTTGTCCAGTTTCTTCTTAAAAGCCTCCAGTGATGGAGCAACCCACAACTTCTCGAGGCAAGTTGTTCCACTGATTAATTTTTCCCACTGACAGGAAATTTCTCCTTATTTCTAGGTTGCTTCTCTCCTTGATTAGTTTCCATCCATTGCTTCTTGTCCTGCTTTTAGCTGCTTTGGAGAATGGCTTGACTCCCTCTTCTTTGTGGCAGCCTGTCAAATATTGGAAGGCTGCTATATTGACATTTATTTATTTATTTATTTATTTATTCAATTTATATGCCACCCCTCTCCAAAGACCCAGGGCGGAGGTAAACTAGGTACAGTATAGCAATAGCACTTAGACTTATATACCGCTTTACAATGCTTTACAGCCCCCTCTAAGCGGTTTACAGAGTCAGCCTATTGTCCCTCCAACAATCTGGGTCCTCATTTTACCGCCCTCGGAAGGATGGAAGGCTGAGTCCACCTTTGAGCCTGGTGAGATTTGAACTGGCAAATTGCAGGCAGCTGGCAGGCAGCAGAAGTAGCCTGCAGTACTGCACTCTGATCACTCTGCTACTGAGGCTCATATATACCCAACTAGCTGGATGCACTACGAAACTATGTGCTCGGGGTTTAAATTGATACTTGCTGCCTGAAACTTAATGTAGAACTTGGAACTCCGTAGCATCAGAGTGTGTTAATACAATGCAACTGGCAGTTGGAACAGAGGGGGAGGGGGAGTAGAATGTCCCAACCTGCAGCATCCATCAGTATTCATCTGGCTAGCATCCTGTCAGTGTGTGAGAGTGTTGAGGGGTGTTTGGAAACTCAAACAGTATTTGCTGTGTGAGCAAGAAGGAGACAGGAAGGAGGTTGGGTGTGGCTTAGCTCAACTGTTCTGTGGTAAAGCTGCTTGCTGCTGTGAAAGTAAAACTGAAAGTGAAACTCCTCTCCTCTGCTTGAGTTTTGCATTTGGAACAGATTACTTTTTCAGTGGGGAGGGGGACTACAACTCCTTAGCATCAGAGCGTGTTAATCATAATATAGGAAATACTAATGCTCTGATGGTCATTTTGAAAAATCCTTTCTTAGTGAGCACCTAGAAGCCAAGAGGAACAAACGTGGCAAATTTCAAGTTTGTAGGTTTTACCGTTCTGGAGATTTCATAATTAATGCGTAAGTGGTTTTCGCTTATATATATATAGATTCCTGCAACTGTTCTTCATCTGCCTCATAAAACCGTCTTTTTCTACCTCTAGCAAAACGCCCAACGGCTTCTGAACGTCGATGCCTACAAAGTAGCCTCCCTGGAGCCCCACCACGCAAGGATCATCAGCGGTCTCTGGAAGGATGCCGGCATCAGGACCTGTTATAAGAGGAGAAGCGAATTCAACCTGCTCGATTCGACGTCCTAGTGAGTCCCTTTAATCCGGTTCACTCTTTGGTTTGGAGCGACCATCACCTGTTCTTACCTTGGGTTGATGGTTGATTGTTTCGTGATTCTCACCAAATCACGAAACAGACTCCTTGTCCTGAAAAAAACCCAACCCTTTTTATTTGGCTAATGTGAATTCCTAGCATTCATATCCAGCAAAGTCCCGGCAAACAGTCTTTCAAGGGTGAATTGCAACCACAGACCTTATCCGTCCTTGGATAGTTGCCAGGCCAATAGCTTCCAGGCGCAACTGCTGTACAATGAAATGTTGGCAAGGAATCTCTGTGAGGCACGAACTCAGATAAAGCAAATCTTCACACTAATAAACGAACTGTAAGGTCCCAAAATACACTTGAGTCACCAGAATGCCAAAGAGAGAGACTCAAGACGAGGCTTGCAAAAAAAAAACAAAAACCAGATTTTATTTATGTCCAAAAAGAAAATACTGGATGGAACTATATCCAGAACATACAGATACAATGCATGCGAGGAAATAGCCACACCTTGGGGAAGGTATGGCGTCCTTTTATACCCTCAGAGACGTCAGCTTAGTACCCAATTCTGTCCTCCTAATTTAGGTTTGTGTATTCTTTGTTGCCCTGCAAGGGGGAAGAGAACCTTCCCAATTAGTTTTATCTTAAGCATTTCTTTGTTTACTCAATTGGCCACTTAGCCCCCTGGCTTTGGAAGACAAGATCTTATCCAGATCAAACATAAATTAGGACTGAGGTGTAAATTATCCCTTTGGAGATACGTACCATGCTCTTAGATGGCACAAGAAAAAACAGGGAGAAGATTTATATGGATTCAGGTCAAATGGCATCCCCTTGTGCCTTTACTCCTGAGTCGACCCCTGTTCCTTCACCGTTCCCTTCTCCTGACAGCTCTGTATATGCACACATTGGGAACAGGCTCCAGCTGTTCTTCTACCCCACTGAGATCCGACTCCGAAGGTAGCTGGTAACTGTTGGATGGCCCTGGCCCCCTCTCTGCCTCCGACGCAGAGCCCTCATCAGAGCCTTCCCCAGACTCCAGGACTGGCCCATGTTCCTCCCCAACCTCCTCACTGTCTGAATCTGCTACCAGTTCCACTGCTTGCAGCCGGGCCACAACACATAGAGCTGAAAGGAGGGTCCAAGAGCCTACCAGTTTTTTTTTTAACTTGTTGGCACTGTGGTGGTGCAAAGATTTGTGTGCTTCCTGAGTGGACAGTGGACACACACCAGAACAACTAGACACAAGGACAGGTTTTTTCTCCCATGCCATCACTCGGCTAAACAACCCATTCTCACAACACTGCCAAACTCTTTAGTAAGACTGTATTAATATTATTGCTCTCATCTTTCCTATTACCTCTTTCCTTTTCTACTTATGACTATAACTTTGTTGCTTGTATGTTTACGATTTAGGTTGTTTTATTTAGTTTCCTAGTACCATTTATGTTGATTCTATCACTAAGTGTTGTGTCTTATGATTTATGATGAATGCATTTTTTATGATGACTTATCATGATTTATCACTTACAGCTTTTATGTACAATGAGAGCTGATGCACCGAAGACAAATTCTTGTGTGTCCAATCACACTTGGCCAATAAAGAATTCTATTCTATTCTATTCTATTCTATTCTATTCTATTCTATTCTATTCTATTCTATTCTATTCTATTCTATTCTATTCTATTATTCTATTCTATTCTATTCTATTCTATTCTATTCTATTCCATTCCATTCCATTCCATTCATTCCATTATATTCCATTCCATTCCATTCCAATCCATTCCACTCCACTCTCTCTTCTCTTCTCTTCTCTTCTCTTCTCTTCTCTTCTCTTCTCTTCTCTTCTCTTCCCTTCCCTTCCCTTCCCTTCCCTTCCCTTCCCTTCCCTTCCCTTCCCTTCCCTTCCTCCACTCCACTCCACTCCACTCCACTCCACTCCACTCCACTCTCTATTCTATTCTATTCTATTCTATTCTATTCTATTCTATTCTATTCTATTCTATTCTATTATTCTATTCTATTCTATTCTATTCTATTCTATTCTATTCTATTCCATTCCATTCCATTCCATTCATTCCATTATATTCCATTCCATTCCATTCCAATCCATTCCACTCCACTCTCTCTTCTCTTCTCTTCTCTTCTCTTCTCTTCTCTTCTCTTCTCTTCTCTTCTCTTCTCTTCCCTTCCCTTCCCTTCCCTTCCCTTCCCTTCCCTTCCCTTCCCTTCCCTTCCCTTCCCTTCCCTTCCTCCACTCCACTCCACTCCACTCCACTCCACTCCACTCCACTCCACTCTCTATTCTATTCTATTCTATTCTATTCTATTCTATTCTATTCTATTCTATTCTATTCCATTCCATTCCATTCCATTCCATTCCATTCCATTCCATTCTCTCTTCTCTTCTCTTCTCTTCTCTTCTCTTCTCTTCTCTTCTCTTCTCTTCTCTTCTCTTCCCTTCCCTTCCCTTCCCTTCCCTTCCCTTCCCTTCCCTTCCTCCACTCCACTCCACTCCACTCCACTCCACTCCACTCCACTCTCTATTCTATTCTATTCTATTCTATTCTATTCTATTCTATTCTATTCTATTCTATTCTATTCTATTCTATTCTATTCTATTCCATTCCATTCCATTCCATTCCATTCCATTCCATTCCATTCCATTCTCTCTTCTCTTCTCTTCTCTTCTCTTCTCTTCTCTTCTCTTCTCTTCTCTTCTCTTCTCTTCTCTTCCCTTCCCTTCCCTTCCCTTCCCTTCCCTTCCCTTCCCTTCCTCCACTCCACTCCACTCCACTCCACTCCACTCCACTCTCTATTCTATTCTATTCTATTCTATTCTATTCTATTCTATTCTATTCTATTCTATTCTATTCTATTCTATTCTATTCTATTCTATTCTATTCCATTCCATTCCATTCCATTCCATTCCATTCCATTCCATTCTATTCTATATTCTATTCTATTCCATTCCATTCCATTCCATTCCATTCCATTCCATTCCATTCTATTCTACATTCCAATGTTCTGTTCTGTTCTGTTCTGTTCTGTTCTGTTCTGTTCTGTTCTGTTCCGTTCCGTTCCATTCCATTCCACCACAACTTTCCCAGATTTCAGGTCAACTGAGGAATTCTGGGAGTTGAAGTCCACCTATCTTAGAGTTGCCAAGTTTGAAAGGCAGTGTACTAGAGAGGTGTATCCATTCATTTTGATATTTGTCAGTCCATTGCCCAGAATGATAGGTGTCTCTCTGTCTCAGCTTCCTTTCGAATCTGGACCGCATTGCTTCTGAGGGGTATGTGCCAAGTGCCCAGGATATTTTGAGAACTCGCGTGCCCACGACGGGCATTAATGAGTACTGCTTCTCAATGCAAAAGGTGATGTTAAGGTAAGTTGAAAAAACTTTCATCCCAAGTGTTTATGTTTCGTAATGGATTCCTTAAAATAAAGATATAATCGGGGTTGATAATATATAGTAGTTAGTCCTCGACTAACAACAGTTCGTTTAGTGACCATTCAAAGTTACAACATCACTGAAAAAAGTAACTTACGACCGTTTTTCACACTTGGCATCCCCGTGGTCACATAATTTACATTCATATGCTTGATAACCGACTCACATTTATGACGGTGGCACCGTCCCAGAGTCAGGGGATCCCCTTTTGCAACCTTCTGACAAGCAGGGGGGAAATCAGTTTCATTTAAGAATGATGTTAATTTAAAAACTGCAGTGATTCACTTAACCAATGTGGCAAGAAAAGTCTAAATGGGGAAAAACTCACAATTTTCTCACTGAACAACAGAAATTTGGGGCTCAATCTCAATTGTGGTTGTAAATTGAGGACTAACTGTAGTCCCTTCATGACCTGTGGACTTCAATTCCCAGAATTCCTGAGCCAGCCATGCTGGCTCAGGAATTTTGGGAGTTGAAGTCCATAGGTTGTAAAAGGACCATAATTGCTCATCCTGTCAGAATTGAGAGATTAAATATTTTGAGAGACTTAGTGTCATTGTGTAAGAACAACACATGAGCACAAATGACAGAAAAATGCCCTCCTCTGATGAGATGGGAATGTATTGCAATCTCATCCCTGAGATCCTCGCACTTACGACCATGGCAGCATTCCCCACAGTCACATGATCAAAATTTGGGTGCTTGGCAACCGGCATCTATTTTCAATGGTTGCAGCATCCCGGGGTCACGTGATCAGTTACTGACTTTGCTTAATGACTACATGATTCACTTAACAACTGCAGTGATTTGCTTAACAACCATGGCAAAAAAAAAGGTCATAGAATTGGAAGTGACTCTCTTAACGGCAAATTTGCTTAACAGTGGAAATTCGGATCCCAATTGTGGTCATAAGTCAATCAATCAGAATAGAGCTGGAAGGGACCTTGGAGGTCTTCTAGTCCAACTCCCTGCTCATGCAGGAGACCCTATACCAGTGACCTTCTTGCCGTCATGTGCCAAAAGTGTGTGTGGGGGGGGTCGTGCACGCACATGCCCACACCCATAATTCAGTGCCCCCCCTGCGCATGTATGTGTGATCCCCCCGCACTCCCCCGTGTATACGCGCCTCGTTTTGGACCTAGCAGGCCTCCCTGAAGCCTCTGGAGACCGAAAATGATCCATTTCCAGACTTCCAGTAGGCCTGTTTTTTTGCCCTCCCCAGGCTCCAGAGGTCTTTTTGGAGCCTGGGCAGGGCGAAAACAGCCTCCCCCATCTCCTCGGAGGCCCTCCGGAGGCTGGAAACAGCCCATTTCCCCACTTCCAGTGGGCCCGGCAGGCCCGCTTTTCGCCCTCCCCAGACTTCAGAAGCTTTCCTGGAGCCTGGGGAGGCCGAAAACATCATCCCAGAGCCTCCACGCGAGCCCTATATTTACCTGCCATCCAAAACGGGCCACATGGAGACTCCTGGAAGGGGAGGGGTGGTGTGAGCAGGACCAGCCAAAAATCAGCTGGCCGGTGCGCGTATGGACGCTGGAGCTGAGCTAGAGCAACGGCTCGTGTGCCCGCAGATATGGCTCCACATGCCACCTGTGGCACATGTGCCATACATTCGCCATCACGGCCCTATACCATTTCAGACAAATGGTTGTCCAGTCTCTTCTTAAAAACCTCCAATACTGGAGCAAGCAGTTCCACTGGTTAATTGCCCTCACTGTTAGGAACTTTCTCCTTAATTCCAAGTTGCTTCTCCCCTTGGTTAGTTGCCATCTGTTGCTTTTTGTCTTGCCTTTTGGTGCTTTGGAGAATAATTTGATCCCGTTCTTCTTTGTGGCAGCCCCTCAAATACTGAAATACTGCTATCATGTCCCGCCTAGTCCTTCTTTTCTCTAGTTTGGCTATACCCAAATCCTGCAACCATTCTTCTTATGTTTTAGTCTCTAGGCCCGTGATGGCGAACCTGTGGCACACATGCCACAAGTGGCACGTGGAGCCACATCTGTGGGCACATGAGCATTGCGCTAGCTTAGCTCCGGCGCGAGCAGCTGATTTTTGGTCCTTCTGGGCCCACCGGAAGTCCAGAAATGGGCTGTTTCCAGCTTCCGGAGGGCCTCCGGGGTGGGGTGGGGAAGGCCATTTTCATCCTTCCCAGGCTCCTAGAAAGGCTCTGGAACCTGGGGAGGATGAAAAACAGGCCTTGCAGTCCCACCAGAAGTTGGGAAATGAGCCGTTTCCAACCACCAGAGAGCCTCTGGGTGGATGGGAAAGGCCGTTTTTGCCCTTCCCAGGCTTCAAGAAAGCCTCTGGAGCCTGGGAAGGGTTAAAAACAGGCCTACCATGCAGGGGTGGGTTCTAAATTTTTTTTACTACCGGTTCTGTGGGCGTGGCTTATTTTGTGGGTGTGGCTTGGAGGTCATGTGACTAGGTGGGCATGGCTAGCTGGTCAGAGTCATTTCTGGAAGGTCCTCGCACTTACGACCAGTCCTCGCACTTACGACCCGACTCATTTGCTTGCTTTTAACACTGATCGGCTGTAGGGCGGCCCTTTGAAGCCCTGCGGCAAGAGTTTAAACAGTTTTTTTCCCTCTAGTCATCAGCTGGGACTCGGGAGGCAGCAATAGATTGGGGGTGGGACCAAATAAAAGGTATGAATAACGTGGGGGGGTGGGGGGGTGGGAGGGCGGGGGGGAGAACTGGTTCGGTGACGTCATATTGTCACTGCTACCGGCTCGGCCGAACCGGACCCAACTGGGAGGAACCCACCACTGCTACCATGCCATTGTGTACCAAAAGCGGGGGAGGGGGAACGGACGGGACACAGGGGGTTGCGTGTGTATGCACGGGACACATTGGATTATGGGTGTGGGCACATGCACACGCAACTCCCCCGCGCTCCCCTGCTTTTGGCACGCAACGGCAAAAAGGTTAGCCATCACTGCTCTAGGCCTTTAATCATTTTAGCTTCGTCAAAGTCTCAATGTCTTTTTTGTCATGTGGTCCCCAAAACTGGACACTGTATTCCAGGTGTGGTCTTTAGTAAGGCTTTATGAGGAGCTACTAAGACACTAAGCTTGTCGATCAGAAAGGTCGGCGGTTCGAATCCCTCGTATAGGTCTCAGGCGTGAGCAGGGGGTTGGACTAGATGACCTCCAAAGTCCCTCCCAACTCTGTTACTGTTACTTCACGTGATTCTGATTCGATGCCTCTGTTTATACAGCCAAGGATCGTATTAGCTTTTTTTGGCTGCTGCCACACGCTCCGAGATCCCTCTCACAGTTACCGTTTTTGAGCCATGATTCACCCCACTGGAGGACTACCTATAAATATATATTTTTTTTCATTTCTATTTTGTTAGGATTGTTGATGTTGGTGGGCAAAAAACTGAACGCCGGAAGTGGATCCACTGTTTCGAAAACGTGATTGCCTTGATCTATTTGGCCTCTCTGAGCGAGTATGACCAGTCACTGGAGGAGAATAATAGCGAAGTAAGGAGTAGTGTTGAGGCAGGAATATTTGAGGGGATAGAGGGACAATGAAGGCTGAGGATTGTGTTTGTGTGTATTCTGTGTCAGCACTTCAACCTGCATTTACTCTAGTGCTGACATAAAGAAGGAGAAGAGGGGGCAGCTGGCAAGAGGACGCTTGACTTCTCACCTACTTATTTTCCCTGAAGATAATATCTCCTAGGAGATGAGATGGGAGGGGGGACATTCCTCGGAGCTTAAGTAGTAGATATGGGGAGAGTGATTTGGAAGAGGGCCAATGAGACGCAGAGAATTGGGGAACGGAAAGGGAAGGTTTGGGGTCAGGAAGTCAGAGTTGGCTATGCCACAATCGGGGACAGGTTGTCGTGCTTAATAAAATGAAAGATTTCTTCAAAGATTATGTGTTTGGAAATGCAATTTATTTTAATTGAGACGACATCGAAACCTGACATTCTGTGTGTGTGTGTGTGAATTTATATGAGGAGTCCTTGATGCTCTCTGAGCTTGATGGTTTTCTTGAAGACATTTCATGACCCAACTAGGTAACATCATCAGTGCTAAAATGAAATGGGGTTTACTTTCTGTTTTATAGAAGTGACTCACCTGTCTACACTCCCTTCTAGCTCTCAGTTTATATACAAGTACCACTCCCTTCTAGCACTGATGATGTTACCTAGTTGGGTAATGAAACTTCTACAAGGAAACAACCAAGCTCAGAGAACACCGAGGACCCCACCTCTTCCTCTTCCTCCTCCCCTTTTCCTCCACTACTCCACAAGCCTCACTCCCTTCTAGCATTGATGATATTACCTACTTTGGTAATGAAATGTCTGCAAAAAAACAACCAAACAGCCAAGCTGTACCAAGAACCTCATAGTCCTTTTCCTCTTCCTCTTCCCTCCCCCTCCTTTTCCCCCTCCCCCCCAGCTTCCTCCCTTCTTCTACTCCATTCTGCAAATCTCGCTCCCCACTAACATTGATAATGTTACCTAGATGGGTCACGAAATGTCTGCAAGAAAACCACCAACTTCAGAGAACATCAAGGACTCCACAGTTCAACCCTGAGCTACAAATATTCTCTTCTGCCAGAATTTGTCTGGCCTTCTGATCCAGCTGAAATGTCCCTTGCTTGAGTGGTGGGATTCAGCTGGTTCGGGATGGTTTAGGACAGTTTGGGGCAACCGGTATTAAATTGCTGGATGGCCCTTCCCCTCTCTTCCCTGCCCCTTCCAGGAGTCCCCATGCACCCCAGATTGGCTCCCAGGTAAGTGCAGGGAGACCTACTAGGCCCAAAATGGGACACAGGGGGGTGCGGCGCCCTCCCCGCAGCCCATTTTCTCTCCCAGGAGGCTCCTTTCTCTGGACAAACCAGGGGTGAAATCCAGCAGGTTCTGCAGAACAGGTAGCGGAAATTTTGAGTAGTTTGGAGAACCAGCAAATGCCACCTCTGGCTGGTCCCAGAGTGGGGTGGGAATGGAGATTTTGCAATATCCTTCCCCCAGGAGTGGCGAGGGAATGGAGATTTTGCAATATCCTTCCCCCAGGAGTGGGGAAGGAATGGGGATTTTTCAGTGTCCTTACTCTGGAGTGGGGTAAGAATGGGGATTTTGCAGTTTCCTTACTCTGGAGTGGCGAGGGAATGGAGATTTTGCAATATCCTTCCCCCAGGAGTGGGGAAGGAATGGGGATTTTGCAGGATCCTTACTCTGGAGTGGGGTAGGAATGGAGATTTTGCAGTATCCTTCCCCTGTCACGCCCACCAAGCGACGCCTACCAAGCCTACCCCACCCCCACCAAGCCACAAAACCCGTAGTAAAAAAAAAATTTGGATTTAACCACTGAGACAAACCGATGCCTGCAGAAAAGCCCTCCAGAACAAACTTCCAATCTTCATTTTTGCTGCTCATATTTGATGGTAGCTTTATGCATGTTTTCCTTCTTTTTTCCCTCATTTCCCCGTCCCCCCCGCCCCCCACTCTTTCCTATCAGAACCGAATGAGGGAGAGTTTGGATCTCTTCAGGACCATTCTGGAGCTGCCCTGGTTCTGGAACACCTCGATTATTCTCTTCTTGAACAAAGTGGACATCCTAGAGGAGAAAATCCTCACCTCGGATCTGGCCGCCTATTTCCCCACTTTCCCAGGTAACGTTTCCTGCTTCGGACAGCCGGGCAGCGTGGAGGAGCGGTTATTTATTTTATTATTTTATTTTATTTTATTTATTTATTTTTATATGCCGCCCTTCTCCGGAGACTCAGGGTGGCTTACAATGCGTTAAGCAATAGCCTTCATACTTTTGTATATTTTATACAAAGTCAGTTTATTGCCCCCACAAACCGGGTCCTCATTTTACCTACCTTTGAAAGGATGGAAGGCTGAGTCAACCTTGAGCCTGGTGAGAATTGAACTCGCAGTAATTGCAGGCAGCTGGATGTTAAATGCTGCCTTAGTAGGAGGCATTAGCCTCCTACGCCACTCAGGCTTAGACATGCTTAGAGGGGCTGCCTGTCAAAGTGGCGCGTTCTAGAAAAGGATTGCAAAATTGGTGCAAACTGGGGCCTGCTTCCCTAATCTGAACCCTCAGATAAATTATGGAGAAGTTGCTCTTTCATTACCTCAGTTACAAGTAGTTCTCAACTTACGACCCCCAATGGGACTGGAAATTTCCGTCGTTAAACAACGTGGTGATTAAGTGCCCATTTTGCAACCTTTTGGTGGTTTTTTTTTTTTCCTGCGGATTGTTAAACAAACCGCTGCAGTCGCTAAACGGATCGTGTCGTTAAGCGAATCCACTTCCTCCATTGACTTTGCTTGTCAGAAGCCGGATGGGAAGGTCGTAAATGCTGATGCTCAAATAACTCCGGGACTCTGCAACCATCATAAATACATGCTGTTTGTTGCCAAATACCCACAATTGTGATTACATGACTATGGAGATGCTGCTTATGGTCGTAAGCACAAGGACTGGTTGTAAGTCACTTTTTTCAGGGTGGTTGTAACTTCAAACAGTTACAAGGGTGCCTTAACATCCTGCTGTTAAGGCACAGTTCGGCTGGAAAACTGGTTTGAATCTCTGGAAATCACTTATTATGATGATTTAAAATTGTGCTTATTAAAGCTTCAAACTCAATTGATATTTTTCAGGCAGCCTGTATTTATCTAAGCCAGTGTTTCTCAACCTTGGTAGCTTGAAGATGGGTGGACTTCAATTCGGATTCTGGGAGTTGAAGTCCACCCATCTTCAAGCTTCCAAGGTTGAGAAACACTGATCTAAAAGGTAAAATCCTTTTTTCCCCTCAAAAACCTCTAGGGGCATCACTAAAAATCCATTTAATTTTCGGGGCAAAATTGCATTGCCGTAGCTTTCCTCCAGGATGACCAAATTCCCAGTCCGGGCTACATTTGGTGATTTCCTTGTGGTGTCCCATCCAGGAGCTATCCAAGTCTACCCCTGTGCTTAAGTTTTTGAGACCACATAAGGTCGGTTAAGTGCTGCCCCCTGCTGGGTCATTCTCTTTTCAAATCTAAGGTCACAAACTTACTGAGAAATAGTAATACGGTTAGTCCTCGATTTACAACAGCTCATTTAGTGACCGTTCAGAGTTGCGCTGAAAAAAAGTGACTTAGGACCATTTTTCACAGTTACAACTTTTGCAGCATCCCCAGAGTCTCGTGTTCAAAATTCAAATGCTTGGCAACCAAGTCATATTTATGACTTAACAACTGCAGGGATTCACTTAACAACGGTGGCAACAAAGGTTGTAAAATGGGGCAAAGCTCACGTAACAAAAGTCTCACTTAATTACAGAAATTTTGGTCTCAATCGTGGCCGTATGTTGAGTAGTATCTGTATAACCTACTGATGATGTGATTCTGTCTTTCCTAATCTCCACGCATCACCAAGTAGACCCATTTCATTCCTGACCTGGGAAGTGACAGGCAACTTTCAGATTCAGGTTCTAAATGGAAGGGACCTTGTAGGTCATCTAGTCCAACCCCCTGCCCAAGCAGGAGACCCTACACCATTTCTGACAAATGGCAGTCCAGTCTCTTCTTGAAAGCTTCCAGTGATGAAGCTCCCACAACTTCCAAAGGCAACTTTTGTTCCATGGGTTGATTGTTCTCACTGTCAGAAAATATCTCCTTATTTCCAGGTTGAATCTCTCCTTCTTCAGTTTCCATCCATTATTCCTTCTCTGGCCTTCGGGTGCTTTTGGAGAATAGCTTTGCTTTTGCTTTTTTTTTGCTTTTTTAATTTATATGCCGCCCTTCTCCGGAGACTCAGGGCGGTTTACAATGCGTTAAGCAATAGCCTTCATACTTTTGTATATTTATACAAAGTCAGCTTATTGCCCCCACAATCTGGGTCCTCATTTTACCTACCTTTGAAAGGATGGAAGGCTGAATCAACCTTGAGCCTGGTGAGATTTGAACTTGCAGTAATTGCAAGCAACAGATGTTAATAACAGTGCTTTAGTCCACTGTACTACAGGCTCTGTTCTTGACCCCTTCCTCTCTGTGACAGCCCCTCAAATATTGGAAGACTGCTATCATGTCACCCCTAATCCTTCTTTTCATTAAACATTAGACATACCCAATTCCAGCAACTGTTCTGTATATGTTTTAGCCTCCAGTCCCCTAATCATCTTTGTTGCTCTTCTCTGCACTCTTTCTAGAGTCTCCACATCTTTTTTATAGTGTGGTGACCAAATCTGGATGCTGTATTCCAGGAGTGGTCTTACTAAGTCTTTACAGAGTGGTATTAGTACCTCCCTTGATCTTGATTGAATCCCTCTGTTAATGGAGTTTAGGATTGCATTGGCTTTTTTGGCTGTTGCCACACACTGTTGGCTCATACTTTATCCACCGTCAAAAACAGATGCTGTCTCTATTGGCTTTGTGTAGCTTTCTTGACCGATTTGGACTGAAACAGGCTCCAAAACCAGTTAGGTTTTGAAGCAACCTAGAACGAAGGAGAAATTTCCTGACAGTTAGAAGAATTAATCAGTGGAACGACCTGCCACCATAAGTTGTTATTGCTCCAATACAGGAGGTTTTTAAGAAGAGATTGGACAAGCATTTGGCTGAAATTGTATAAGGTTTCCTGCTTGAGCAGGGGGTTGGACTAGAAGACCTCTAAGTTCCCTTCCAATTCTGTTAATTCTATTCTATTATTCTGTTAATGCAATTTAGGATTCCATTGGCCTTTTTTTGGCTGCTGCAGCACACTCTTGGCTCCTATAGGTCTTGTAGTCCAACACCCTGCTCAGGCAGTTGACCCTATACCAGTGATGGCGAACCTTTTTGCTGTCGCGTGCCAAAAGTAGGAGGAACGCGGAGGGGGGGTTGCGACATACGTGCCCACACCCATAATTCAATGCTCCACGCACATGTGTGCGTGACTGCCCTGCGCTCCCCCCGCTTTTGGCACATGATGGCCCGGTAGGCCTGTTTTTTGCCTACCGGGCTCCAGAGCCTTTCTAGGAGCCTGGGGAGGACGGAAATGGCCTTCCCCATCCCCCCTCCTTTTCTGGCCTCGGGAGGGTCTCTGAGGGGATGGGGAAGGCCGTTTTTGCCCTCCCCAGGCTTCTAGAAAGGCTCTGGAGCCTGCAGGGAACGAAAAATGGGCCTTCCCCATCCTACTGGAGGCCTTCCGGAGGCCGGAAACAGGCTGTTTCCCGACTTCCAGTGGGCCCAGAGGGCCCAAAAATGAGCTGAACTAGGGCAATGCTCGCGTGCCCACCGATATGGCTCTGCGTTCCACCTGTGGCACTCGTGCCATAGGTTCGCCATCACGGCCCTATACCATTTCAGACAAGTAGCTACCCAGTCTCTTTTTGAGAACCTCCAGTGATGCAGCAGGTTGCTTCTTGATTAGTTCCATCCATTGCTTCTTGTTCTGCCTTCTGGTGCTTTGGAAAATAAGTTGACCTCTTCCTCTTTGGGGCAGCCCCTCAAATACCGGAATACTGCTATCATGTCCCCCCTAGTCCTTCTTTTCTCTAGACTGGCCATACCCATTTTCTGCAACCGTTTCTTCCTATGTTTTTGTCTCCAGGCCTTTAATCATTTTAGTTGCTCTTCTCTGCACTTTTTCCAAAGTCTCAACAACTTGGTGGGGTTACAGCCAAAGAAGGATGTTTAGAGGACATACTGGGGCTGTGGTTAGGGTGCAAATAGGGCCCAGCCCTTAGCGATTTCCTGTAGCATTTGAATGAAGAAAACACGTCGGTTTTGCCCTGAGGTTGGCCAGCCACACCTTTGCTTAGAATTTAGGCACACCTTTCATCTTCAAGCTGTTGTCGCTTTAAGATCATGTTGGGTTTCTCAACCTTAGCAAGGAATTCCCCAGCCTGACCTTGGCAACTCTATGATAGCTGGACTTCAATTTCCAGTATTCCTCAGCCCTTGTCAATGTTATGAGACTTAGAATAGAATAGAGGTGGAAGGGACCTTGGAGGTCTTCTGGTCCATCTCCCTGCTCAAGCAGGAGAACCTATATTATTTCAGATAAGTGACTGTCTAGCCTCGTGATGGCGAACTTATGGCATGCGTACCACAGGTGGCACATGGAGCCATATTGGTGGGCACGTGAGCTCAGCTCTAGCACACATGCACGCACCGGCCAGCTGATTTTCAGGCCTTCTGGGCCCACCAGAAGTAGGGAAACAGGTTGTTTCCTGCCTCTGGAGGGCCTGGGGGGATGGGGAAGGCCCGTTTTTTTGCTCTCCCCAAGCTCCAGAGCCTGTCTGGTGGGACCGGAAGTTGGCAAATGGGCCATTTCCGGCCTCCGTAGGGCCTCCGGGACGGTGGGGAAGGCCGTTTTCACCCTCCCCAGGATCCTAGAGAGGGTCTGGAGCCTGGGGAGAGCAAAAAACAGGCCTTCCAGTCCCACCAGAAGTCAGCAAATGGGCTGTTTCCGGCCTCCAGATGGCCTCTGGGTGGGAGGCAGTTTTTGCCCTCCCCAGGATCCTAGAGAGGCTCTGGAGCCTGGGGAGAGCAAAACACAGGCCTACCGGGCCCACCGGGCCATCAAATGCCAAAAGCGGGGGGAACATGGGGGGGTCACGCATGCATGTGGGGGGGCCAGGGGGGCATGTAATTATGGGTGTGGGCGCACACACCCGTGTGACCCCCACCGCGTTCTCCCTGCTTTTGGCACGCGATGGCAAAAAGGTTAGCCATCGCTGGTCTAGCCTCTTCTTAAAAACCTCCAATGATGGAGCGCCCACAATTTCTGAAGGCAAGCTGTTCCACTGATTAATTGTCCTCAGTCTTAGGAAATTTCTCCTTATTTCTAGGTTGCTTCTCTCCTTGATTAGTGTCCATCCATTGCTTCTTGTCCTGCCTTCAGGTGCTTTGGAGAATAGCTTGACTCCCTCTTCTTTGTGGCAGCCCCTGAGATACTGGAACACTGCTATCATATTGCCTCTAATTCTTCTTTTCTTTACACTAGCTAGCCAAATCCAATTCCTGCAGCTGTTCTTCATATGTTTTAGTCTACAAGCCTTTGATCATCTTAGTTGCTTCTCTCTGAACTTTTTCCAAAGTTTCAATATCTTTTTTGTAGAGACTTTAACTCTTAAAATTCCTCAGTGAGCCATTGGCTACTTTATTGTTGTGGATTTAATAAGACCGACACAACTTTTCAGGGTTAGCCAGAGACATTGTATATTGCGCAATAGGTTCAAAGCTCTGTACATGAAGCGTTGAACAAAGACAGAAATTAGCTACAATGGTTTTTATACTCTTCTAAGACAAAGGATTCTGTTAACTCAGCAGTTCATATGATCATATACATTTGTCATATTTAATTGACACTTCCCAATTACCAAGTTTCATATTATTCTTTGCCAACAGTCATAATTCTTTTTGCCAGTTACTGAAGCATAGATTCAAATTATCTCTTGTTGATATTACATGTGGTCATCCTTTGATCTGTTTTAACCTTCAAACAAATATCTCTATCTCTGGCAACTGAGGGGCCTCTCTTGTGAATGTTTCTACTTCAAAGGAATTCTCTGCCTTTCAACTGGTTAATTGGCTTCCCTCAAACAAGCACATTTCCTTTCTTACAATACTATGAATAAAGAGGGCCCTTCAGTGATCATCCAGCTGGACTCACATTTACCTACATTATTATGATGTGTGTGTGTGTGTCAACTCTGAAGCTGGCCTGACTGAGGCCATCTTGGAGGCTTTGGTGTTGCCACAATGGTGATGAGGGATAGGGAGGGAGGAATTTCCTGACAGTGGGAACAATTAATCAGTGGAACAACTTGCCTCCAGAAGTTGTGAATGCTCCAACACTGGAAGCTTTTAAGAAGATGTTGGATAACCATTTGTCTGAAGTGGTGGAGGGTTTCCTTCCTAAGCAGGAAGGAAGATCTCCAAGGTCCCTTCCAACTCTGTTATTCTGTTAGTCTGAATAGAGATAGTTGGGGTTTTGTAGCCAAAACAAAATAGTTTCCCCTGAGAACCAAGGACATTCCCACAGGTGGCTAAAGAGAGGAAGAGTGAAGTTTCCAAGCAACTGGACAGCATCCTGATTGGACCATGTGACTGATTGTTTGGGAAAGGGGAATTTTTTTTTTTTACTTTTAATTAGGTGAAAACTGTGAGAACCTTTAGAGTCGGTTTTTACCAGTCTGTGCCAATATGATATAAAACTGCCCTTTAAGGAACCTACTTGTCTCGGAGTTCTGTTTGCCATGGGTGTATTAACTTGGAAACCTGAGAGTGTGGACTTCAATTCCCAGAATTCCTCAGCAGTTCTTGGCAACTTTATGAAGTATGGGACTTCAACTCCCAGAATTCCTCAGCCAGTCATGGTGGGGAAAGCTAGCTGGGGAATTCTGGGAGTTGAAGTCCACCCATCATAAAGTGGGCCAGATTAAGAAACACTGCTTTAAGATACTACTGGCACCTCTGGATGAGAAAGAGGTTTTTCCTTTCTGCTGATGCTAACTGGGCCCCCCTATCCTGATTCCCTATCATGGCAGATTTGTATAGGTCAGGGGTCAGCAACCCGCGGCTCTGGAGCCGCTTGTGGCTCTTTCATCCCTCTGCTGCAGCTCCCTGTCGCCGATCGACTCCACAGTTGATAGGGCTTTCGGTTAGGATAGGTAGAGTAAAAAGAACACCCTGCTAGGAGGAGACTCTATGGTGGGGGAACTGGACTTCCGGTTGGCTCCAGAATTAAACGGGGTCTTCCGGTTAGGAACTTTGCGGCTCTTTGAGTGTTTAAGGTTGCTGACCCCTAGTATAGGTAGTCCTCAATTTACAACAGTTTGTTTAATGACCATTCAAGAGTTACAATGTCACTGATAAAAGTGACTTATGACTTCTTTGTTCACACTTACAACCGTTGCAGTGTGGTACAACTTGTGGTCACATGATCAAAATTCAGACGCTTGGCAACTGGTTCATATTTATGACGGTCGCAGTGGCCCCGGGGGGGTGGCGTGTCATGTGATCCCCTTTTACGACCTTCTGACCAGCAAAGTCACTGGGGAAGCCAGATTCACTTAACAATCACGTCACCAACTTAACAGACACAGTGCTTCACTTAACCACTGGGGCGAGTTAAGGTCATAAAATGGGGCAAAACTCAATAAACGTCTTGCTTAGTGACAGAGATTTTGGGGCTCAGTTGTGGCCATAAATCAAGGGCTACCTGGAACATGAAAGTCAGGATCTAAGAAAGGTATCATGAAGTTGTTGGCACCATACTGCAAATCCTACAAGGTGTCAACACAATTGGAAACAACAGTGCTACCATAGTTGGTTCCCAGGAACCTCTTCCTCCTGGGCCCAGAGAAATACAGGTAGTCCTCGACTTACAACAGTTCATTTAGTGACCGTTCAAAGTTACAACAGCACTATAAAAAGAGACTTCTGGCCGTTTTTCACTGTTTTCCAGCATTCCCATGATCAGCTCAAAATTCAGGTGCTTGGCCACTGACTCACATTTATGACCGTTGCTGTGTCCCAAGGACATGGTATCCCCCTTTTGCGACCTTCCGATGAACAAAGTCAATGGGGCAGCCGGATTCACTTAACAACCGGGTTAGTGACTTATCAACTGCAGTGATTCACTTATCAACTGAGGCAAGAAAGGTCGTAAAACAGGGCAAAGCTCACTTAACAAATGTCTCACTTCACGACAGAAATCGTGGGCTCAATTGTCATAAGTCAAGACTACCTGTATTGTCTCTAAAGAGGAGAGAGCTTTCATAATAACAAATCTGGCCAAATAGAACTCTGGGATTACAGGTAGACCTCTACGTACGATCAAAATTGAGCCCCAGAGTTCCATGGGTAAGCAAAAAAAGTTGTTAAGTGAATTTGACCACTTCCTTGCCACCATTGTTAAAATGAATCGCTGTGGTTGTAAACTTAGTAACAAGGTTGTTAAGTGAATCTTGTTTCCCCAAGTATGGGACTTCATACTTCAGGAGGTCTGAAGCTCATAAAAGATGATCATAGGACTTAGGGATACTGCAATTGTCATAAATATGAGTCATTTGCCAAGTGTCCGAATTTTGATCCTGCCACCAGGGGGATGCTGCAATGGTTGTAAGTGTGAAAAACGGTCATAAGTCACTAAATGAACGGTTGTACCGTGTTTCCCCCAAAAATAAGACCGGGTCTTATATTAATTTTTACTCCAAAAGACGCATTAGGGCTTATTTTCTGGTTAGGTCTTATTTTTGGGGAAGTACGGTACTAAATGCATCCATCTGGCTGACAATCGTAACTGGGGCTTATTTTGGGGGGTAGGGTTTATATTACGAGCATCCTGAAAAATCATGCTAGGGCTTATTTTCCGGTTGGGTCTTATTTTTGGGGAAATACGGTACTGAATGCATCCATCTGGCTGACAATCGTAACTGGGGCTTATTTTGGGGGTAAGGCTTATATTATGAGCATCCTGAAAAATCATGCTAGGGCTTATTTTCCGGTTGGGTCTTATTTTCGGGGAAATACGGTACTAAATGCATCCATCTGGCCAACAATTGTAACTGGGGCTTATTTTGGGGGTAAGGCTTATATTATGAGCATCCTGAAAAATCATGTTAGGACTTATTTTCCGGTTGGGTCTTATTTTCGGGGAAATACGGTACTAAATGCATCCATCTGGCCAACAATTGTAACTGGGGCTTATTTTGGGGGTAAGGCTTATATTACGAGCATCCTGAAAAATCATGCTAGGGCTTATTTTCCGGTTCGGTCTTATTTTTGGGGAAATACGGTACTGAACGCATCCATCTGGCTGACAATTGTAACTGGGGCTTATTTTGGGGGTAAGGCTTATATTATGAGCATCCTGAAAAATCATGCTAGGGCTTATTTTCCGGTTGGGTCTTATTTTTGGGGAAACAGGGTAAGTAGAGGACTGCTTGTACTGTATTTGGGAAAGGATTGCTTCCGTTTGAACAGCTGCCAAGAAGGTGAAAAGTTTCTAGTTGGTTTGTTGGTTGGCAAATCAGGGACGGTAAAAAGGTTGTTGCTCTTTATTTCCGCTTCTGCGGAGTCCCTGGTGCTCTCTGAGGTCAGTTGTTTCCTTGCAGACATTTCATCACCCAACTAGGTAACGTCATCAGGGCATCTCTGATGAAACATCTGCAAGAAAACAACCATGCTCAGAGAGCACCCAGGATTCCGCAGGTCAACCCTGAGCTACAAATATCCTCTTCCATTAGTTCCCCTTTTTGTGTGGCTTTTATTCTGTCTAGAGAAAAACACACAATGATATGGGATGTTGGGAGTCAGAAGGAGCTGCAGACCAGGGGTGGGCTTCAAAAATTTTAGCAAGGGGTTCTCTGCTTGGTTGCTGGGTGGGTGTGGCCATGATGGGCCATGATGGGCGTTGCCTAGTCAGCCTCCTGAACCACGGATGGGGGAGTGCATTTTTGCCCTCCCCAGGCTTCGGAGGCTTTCCTTGAGCCTCTGGGAGGGCGAAAACTGCCTCCCCAGGCTCCGGCGGCCCTTCCCGAACTTCCGGTAGGCTCATTTTTCACCCTCCCCGAGCCTCCGTGTTTGCCCTGCACTTACCTGCATCCAAAACGGGCCGCGTGGGGACTCCTGGGAAGGGCAGGGTGGGGTGGGCGGGGCCAGCCAGGAGTGGGATTTGGGGGATCTCCAAACTGCACAGAATCTTAGTTAGAGGTTTTCCCGAACCGGTGCGAAGCCCCAGCAGCCCACCTCTGCTGCAGACTAAGCAATGGTCAGATAAGAGGCGGCTGAGCCTGCAGAAAGAAAAGGGGTGTGTGGCAAACACCTCAGAAGGATGCTTTCCTAGTTTATTGGGCTGTGGAGAAAACAGGGGGACAGATGTACAGGTTTATCACTAAATGTCTATGGTAGAGGTGTCAAACTTAAAGCCCGGGGGCCGGATCCGGGCCGCGGGGTGCTTAGATCTGGCCTGCGGGGCCACCCTGGAAACAGCAAAGTACCAGCCTGTGGTGCCTCTGCCAGCAAAAAGCAAAAGCTGCATGCAACCTTCCCGAGCTCCGTTTTTGCTGGCAGAGGGTTGCAGGAGGCCATCGCAGCCGAAAACGGAACTTGGAACTTGGAAGCCCGTTTTTGCTGGCAGAGTGCCGATCCGGTAGCAATGGAGACGGGTGGTTCGGAGAACCAGTAGCAAAAATCCCTCCCCTCCCCACCCCGCATTGCCCAGCTAAGCCACGCAATCATCAGAGGCTTTTTTTTTTATTTTTAAAAGCATTTTTTCTACAACCTCTTTGGCCGAAAAAATGCTTTTAAAAGTAAAAAAAAAAAAAGCCTCTGCTGATCAGGCAAGTCAGCTGGGATCATCAGAGGCTTTAAAAAAAAAAAAAAGAAAGCCTCTGCCGATCAGGCAAGTCAGCTGAGATCATCAGAGGCTTTAAAGGCATTTTTTTTACAACCTCTTTGGCCGAAGAGGATGTAGAAAAAATGCTTTTAAAAGTAAAAATAAAAAAATAAAAAAGTTGGCCACGCCCACTCAGTCATATTACCCACCACCACCACCAAGCCATGCCCACAGAACCGGTAGTAACAAATTTTACATTTCACCACTGCTCCAGTCCCAACGCTGCAAACAGAACGACTGCAATCAATCACTCCAGCAGGGCAAGATAAGGAGTCCCAGAGGGGAAGAATGATTCCAGCAAGACAAGATAGGCACACAGTAGCATGGCAGTAATTCAGAGGGTCAGGAGGGAATGCCAGGAATGCAGGCCACAACTCTCAACACCAGATTAATTCAGCGTTTGTTCTGGACAAACGCCCCTCCCAGTTGCCTCTCCTTTAAACTCCATCCCCAGGTGTGCCTTGTGAAGGGAATCAGGGCCTTTTCCTTCCTCCTAAGCCACGCAACCCACGTTGCTCTCTTCTGCGTTCTTCCCTGTGCGTCTTAGAATGAGGAGGGGGTGGGCCTTGGTCTTCATCTGAACCCCCTCTCCCTTGCTCTACCTCTGCCCAGCCTTCCCCAGTTTCCTCCACAGCCAACGGAGCCGCTCTCCTGCTCTCTGTCAGCTGTTCAACTTCCGTCTCAAATTCAGACTCTGACAGGGGCATGACAGGACATTTTGGGGTCGACTGTGGTCGTAAATCGGGGACTACCTGTAAAGGCAACGGCTGTAGAACCCTCTCCACACGACGCTGCATATGTTCCCTCCGTTACATTGTTCCGTTACATTACTCCGTTACATTGCCACGGAGCAATGTAATCCAGGTTTAAGGCTGCCAGGAGGAGCCTGGATGATTCACACAACGTCTTCTCTTTCTCCTTTCCCAGGTCCCAAGCGAGACGTTCAGGCGGCCAAACGCTTCATCTTCGAGATGTACGACGACATCTTCCACCAGTGTCTCGACGAGCCTCTTTGTGGCGGTTCCCCTTCCGCTTTCAGACCCCGGTTCCTTTACCACCATTACACCTGCGCCACCGACACCCAGAACATCTGCGCGGTTTTCGCGGATATCAAGGACGCCGTTCTGGCCAGCTACTTGGAAGAGTTCAACCTGGTTTGAAGAGGCCAGCTCCAGGGGCATCACGGAATTGCTGGGCGTGCAAATCCAGATGTGGCGTCGGTCGTGAGAAACCGAGCTTGCGAGAAGCTGAATTCACAAGGAAGCATCCCTGCGGGTGATGCCTGGATGGAAAAAGCGACTGTTTGTCATATCCTTTGCCCCGTCTTCTTGTGGAAACCTTGGACCGAACGGGGGGCAATCCGGAGTCTCAGTGCCGGGAAGGATTTTTTGAAATAATGTCGCAGCTGCACCACTGAACAGATGTACAACTTAACAGAATAAGAAGGGACTTCGGAGGTCTTCTAGTCCAACCCCCTGCTCAGGCAGGAAATCCGACACCATTCCAGACAAATCTCTTCTTAAAAACCTCCAGTGATGAAGCATCCGCAACTTTTGGAGGCAAGTCGTTCCGCTGATTAATTGATTAAATTAATCAACGGAACTGATTATCTGAATAAAGCAGGGGTGCTATTCAGCAGGTTCTGACAGGTTCTGGAGAACCGGTATCGGAAATTTTGGGTATTTAGGAGAACCAGCAGATACCACCTCTGGCTGGAACTAGAGTGGGGTGGGAATGGAGGTTTTACAATATCCTTCCCCCAGGAATGGGGAGGGAATGGGTATTTTTTTTTCTTAAATTTGATTTATATGCCGCCCTTCTCGGGAGACTCAGGATGGCTTACAATGCGTTAAGCAATAACCTTCATACTTTTGTATATTTTTATACAAAGTCAGCTTATTGTCCCCACAATCTGGGTCCTCATTTTACCTACCTTAGAAAGGATGGAAGGCTGAGTCAACCTTGAGCCTGGTGAGATTTGAACTTGCAGTAATTGCAGGCAGCTGATGTTGTTAACTGTTAATAACAGTGCTTTAGTCTGCCGCACCACCAGGCTCCTTCTTTTGCAGTATCCTTCCCCTGCCAAGCCCACCAAGGCACACCACACCCACTGAGCCACGCCCACAGAACTTGTAGTAAAAAAAAATTGAATTCCACCACTGGATTAAAGTCTTAGTAAGGCCACACCTGGAATACTGCATCCAGTTTTGGTCACCACGTGACAAAAAAGATGTTGAGACTCTGAAAAAAAAAATGCAAAGAAGAGCAATTAAGATGATTAAAGGCCTGGAGAACTAAAACATATGAAGAACATATTGGGTTTGGCTAGTCTAAAGAAAAGAAGGACTAACGGTGACATTCGTATTTGAGGGGCTTCCACAAAGAAGAGGGAGTCAACTTATTTTCCATAAGACCAAAAGGCAGAGCAAGAAACGATGGATGGAAACTAATCAAAGAGAAACACAACCTGGAATTAAGGAGAAACTTCCTAACAGTGAGAAGAATTGACCAGTGGAACAACTTTCCTCCAGAAGTTGTGGGTGCTTCATCACTGGAGGTTTTTAAGAAGAGACTGGACAGCCACTTGTTCAGAATGGCATATGGTCTGCTTGAGCATGGGGTTGGACTAGAAGACCTCCAAGGTCCCTCCCAGCTCTATTCTGATTGATTGATTGATTGATTGATTGAATTGTTTCCCCTGTCAGGAAATTTCTCCTTGTTGTAGGTTGGTCCCAGGGGTGGGTTGTAAAATTTTTTACCACCAGTTCTGTGGGCATGGCTTATTTTGTGGGCATGGTTTGATGGTCATGTGACAATTTTTTAGGATTTAGCAGAAGTACTGGTCTACCAGGCTTTTAACTGCTTGCAGAGCTGTACCGGTCTACTCATTTGTTCTTGGAGGGTTCCGGTCTTCCCATTTGTTTTTCGAGCACACCGGTCTACTCATTTATTTTTGCAGGCACCGGTCTACCACCACACTGCCTTTTAACACTGATCAGCTGTAGGGCGGCCCTTTGAAGCCCCGCGGCAAGAGTTTAAACAGTTTTTTTCCTTCTAGCCGATCAGCTGGGACTCGGGAGGCAGCAATAGATTGGGGGTGGAGTCAGTGGTGGGTTCCTCCAGGTTCGGCCTGGTTTTCCCAAGCTGGTGGCGGTGACGATATGACATCACCAAACTGGTTTTGCCCCCCGGCGCCCCCCACCCCCCCGCGCTCCCCCCGCATTATTCTTACCTTTTATTTGGCCCCACCCCCAATCTATTGCTGCCTCCTGAGTCCCAGCTGATGGCTAGAGAGAAAAAACTGTTTAAATTCTTGCCAAGGGGCTTCAAAGGGCCGCCCTATAGCTGATCAGTGTTAAAAGAAAACAAATGAGTAGACCAGTGCCTGCAAAAATAAATGAGTAGATCAGTGCCTGCAAAAATACATGAGTAGACCAGTGCCTGCAAAAATAAATGAGTAGACCAGTGCCTGCAAAAAATAAATGGATAGATCGGTACAGCTCTGTAAGCAGTTAACAGCCTGGTAGACAAGTACCTCTGCTAAATCCTAAATAATTGTCACATGACCATCAAACTACGCCCACAAAGTAAGCCACGCCCACAGAACTGGTAGTAAAAATTTTTAGAACCCACCCCTGGGTGGGGCCAAATAAAAGATAAGAATAACATGGGGGGACGGGGGGGCGAGGGGGGGCCCAGCTCCCGAACAAAGAGAACCGGTTCATATCGTCATCGCTACCAGCTCGGCCGAACCGGCCCGAACCAGGAGGAGCCCACCACTAGTTGGTTCCCTCCGTCATTCGGAGAGCCTCGTCTGACATGAAATAAAATGTCGTGAGAGTAGACAGAGTGATAAAATTTGACCCCTGACGAGAAGAACACAAGAGCAAGCAAGTTGGAGAGATAAGGAAGTCAACTCTGAAACAACAAGTGGAGATAGGAAAGTTAACTCTCGGGCGTTGAAACCAGCAGTGTGAAAAAGGCCGCTGAAATCACGCAGAGTGCAATGTGTGAACAAATGCAGCTATCACAAGATAAAATGAATGCTGGGCTGAAGGGCTGGTGGGAAAACAACAGAACCTAAATATGATGCAGATAATAATGTGGATTATGTACGTATGTATGTCCGTACCTATGGTTATGTATGAAGGTACAGGTAGCCCTTCCCTTACAAACCATTTGTTTTGTGCCATTCACATTTACAACAACACTGAGAAACGTGACCTATGAAAAAGTTACTTTCACACTTACAGTCCCTCCTAATATGCTGTTCCTGGTATGTGATGTTTTTGTATACATACAGAGAAAGAAGCCGTCTTGTGATCTTTGACTTTTAGGCTTGCTGTCAAACATCAGCCATCACACTACTGACTGTTTTGAACAATAGGCAGGTTGTATTACACAAATGGCTGTTTTATATGTGAAATTATGACTGAGATATTTCTGCACCTATATTGGTTCACACTGTCAGGAAGTTTCTCCTTAGGTTTAGGTTGCTTCTCTCTTTGTTCAGTTTCCATCCATTGCTTCTTGTTTTGCCTTCTGGTGCTTTGGAAAATACATTCTGTCTGGCAGCCCCTTAAAAGCCTGTTGCCTATCACACTCTTGGGCAAAGCATGGGAGCCATTTCCTCCTTTCAGTGGTCCATGAAAGTGCATCTATAGTATGTAGATAATAAAGTTGAAAAAAAGGTGAACAACATTTTTACAGAACTATAGATGCGTTGAGGCTGGGTGTGACAAGGAATGGCTGGGAGGGGAGGGGCCAGGCGAGGGACCCCTTGACGTGAGTGACATTGAGTTGGCCACGCCTACCCGATCACATGACCATCAAGCCACACCCACTATCACATGACCATCAAGCCACACCCACAAAATAAGCCACGCCCACAGAACCGGTAGTAAAAAAAAATTAGAACCCACCCCTGCTTATAACCCTGGCTGCCTCCCCATGGTCACTTCGTAAATGATTCGTTTTTATGACGGTTGCAGTGTCCTGTGGGTGTGTGTGTCACACGATTCCCTTTTGGGATCTTCCGACAAGCAATATGGAAGCCAGATTCGCTATACAACCATGATACAAACAGCCACTGCAGTGATTCACATAACAGTAGCAAGAAGGGTCGTATCTACAGGTTATGTAAGTGTAATCTGCCGATTATATGCTCCTATCTTCTCCAACCTCCATACATCACCTGGCAGGTAGGTGCTAGTGTGTGTGTGGGCATGAGTGTGTGTGTGTGGGGGGAATGCTTACACAATTGCAGTTAATAAAACTTTTGTAGGTTAACAGAGTCCTCGTTCTGTGTTTTGGGTGTTACCTTGAGCAATTCATTACGGGGAAGAAGAGGAGGAAGAGGAGGAAGAGAGAGGAGAGGAGGGGAGAGGGGGAGAGGAGAGGAGCAGGAGGGAGAGAAGAGAAGATAAGTAGGAGGAAGAGGGGGAGAGAAGAGAAGAGGAAGAGGAAAGGGGAAGAGAAGAGGGGGAGAGGGGAGAAAAGGGAGGGGGAGAGAAGAAGAAGAGGGGGAAGACGAGAGAGGAAGAGGGGAAGAGAAGAGGGAGGAAAGTGAGGGGAGAGGGGGAGAATAGGGAGGAGGAGAGAAGAGGAAGAGGAGTGAGGAGGAAGAGAGGAGAGAAGAGGAAGAGGAAAGGGGAAGAGAAGAGGGAGAAGAGGGAGGGAGAGGGGAGAAAAGAAGGGAGGGGTGAAGAGGAAGAGGGTGAAGAGAGGAGAGGAAGAGAAGAAGAGGGGAAGAGAAGAGGGAGGAAAGTGAGGGGAGAGGGGGAGAAGAGGGAGGAGGAGAGGAAGAGAAGAGGGGAAGAGAAGAGGGAGGAAAGTGAGGGGAGAGGGGGAGAAGAGGGAGGAGGAGAGAAGAGGGAGAGAGAAGAGTGGAGGAGGAGAGAGAAGAGGAGAGAAGGGCCTGGTGGCTCAGCAGACTGATAGCATTGTGATTAACACCAGCTGTCTGCAATTACTGTAAGTTCGAATCTCACCAGGCTCAAGGTTGACTCAGCCTTCCATCCTTTCTAAGGTAGGTAAATTGAGGACCCAGTTTGTGGGGACAATAAGCTGACATTGTATAAATATACAAAAGTATGAAGGCTATTGCTTAACGCATTGTAAGCCACCTTGAGTCTCCGGAGAAGGGCGGCATATAAATCAAATTAAAAAAAAAAAAGAAGAGGAAGAGAGAGGAGGAAGAGAGAAGAGAGAAGAGCGAGAGGAGGAAGAAGGAAGAGAAGAGGAAGAGAAGAGAGAGAGGAGGAAGAGGAGAGAGGAGAGGAAGAGAAGAGAGGAGAGGAAGAGAAGAGAGAGAGGAGGAAGAGGAGAGTGAGGGGGAGAGAAAAGGAGAGAAGAAAAGGATGGGGAGGAGAGGAGAGTCTTGACCTGAAAGACAGAAGGGAGGAATGGGCAACACAGTTTAAAGAATTGGGGTAGCCATGGGCTCAGGAAAGGGACTTCAGATATGGATGGAGTACAAATTCTCCAGAGTCGACATCAATCTTTCTCAAACTTGACAACGTTTAAGATGTGCGGATATCAACTCCCAGAATTCCCCAGCCAGCCGTGCCTGACTTCTGGGAGAATTCTGGGAGTTGAAGTTTTAACACCTCTTAAAGTTGCTACCCAGAAAGCAGGCCTCTACCAATCATTCCACTCAGTCATGTATGTTAGCAATGGATTTATATACCATTTTACAGCCCTAAGCTGTAGTTTACAGACTCAGCCTATGGCCTCCAACAATCTGTTCCTGCATATATATTTTTATTTTATTTTTTAAAATTTTTTTTGCGCAAATTGAAAAAGGGAAGGAGGAGAAATTGTGAGGCCTGCCCGTCAGGCAGCACTTAAAGCTTTTTTTTTTTTTTTTTTTAAAGAGAATTGCTCCAGTTTCTTGGTCTCACGCATTTGATCTCATGATGTGCTTGATCCAAGGAAGAAAGTCGGCTATGCGGGAATAAACGCCAGGAGGGACTTTACGGCCATAGGAAACGATGCCTTCCACCACTCCTCTGCACACCATAGGACCTCCGGAATCTCCCTGAAGAAAGAGGGAAGCAAATATAACTGCTGGAAAAAGAAGGCTTAGAGTGGATTTCTACAAAACCAGTTCTCCCCAGATATGAGGTGTAGGAACCTGCCCCCCCCCCGAGAGTGAAATCTTTTGGGGAATATTAAAAGAGGCAGAATATTATATTTCCCCCAAAAGAGAAATGGAGAAAAATCTTAACAAAGGCAGAAAGCAGCCCCAACAGCCTCCAGCAGATGCCTGAAGTCTTTAGAGATGGATATTTTGTGCCCCTTAAGAAAGACTGGGCCAGCCTATTCACAAACAAAACACGTTCAGCTCCATCTGATGGGATTAAGGACAGGAAGTGACTTTTAGGACATGATACATTTAACCCACCACCATTAGAATAGCAAATTCCCTTCCCCTCCTCCTTTCACCTTCCTCTTCCTCCCCGCTCCCCTTCCTTCTTATCTTCTTTATCTTTCTCTTTTATTAGATTTGTATACCGCCCTTCTCCTCAGGGCGGTGAACAGCCAGAATAAAAACATTTGTACACAAAAGTTAAAATAATTTTTAAAAATAATTAAATGAAATTTGGCCCAGAATTTAAAACATTTCTATTAAAAATCAGTATCAAATGTTAAAACCAACATGGAGTCAGGCCAGCCCGGCTAACTGGAAAAAGTAAGTTTTTAGGGCCCGACGAGGTCTGGGATCACTCGTATCTCTGGGGGTAGATCGTTCCAGAGGGTAGGTGCTACCACAGAGAAGGCTCTCCCCCTGGGGGTCGCCAGCCGACATTGTCTGGCTGACGGCACCCTGAGGAAGCCCTCTCTGTGGGAGCGAACCGGCCGATGGGAGGCAATTGGTGGCAGAAGGCGGTCCCGTAAGTACCCCGCCCTAAACCCCGGCCCTAAGCTTCTCTCTCCTCCTCTCCCCCACTTTCTCCTCCTTCTCTTCCTCCTCCTTCTCACCGGGCTCACTACTTTGCATAATCCCCTGCAGCATTTCAGAACCATATAAAAATCCAAGGATTCCTCAAACCAATTTATCAGCTGTCCCAGAACGACATGCTGTTATTGGTTCTGCTCATCAGTAAACCTCCTTTCTTTCCAGCCAGTCAGCCTCCGTTTTATTTCCAAGCGTCTTTCTCCCGGTTTGGAACCGGACCGGATTTTTCTTTCAACACAATGATTGGGACTTCCATCATCCCCTGCCAGTCCTTTAGGACATGAGATGGGAGTGGTAGTCCATCCCCTTTGGAAGGCAACAGCCCGAGGACACAAGAGGCTGACAGCACTAAGCAGGATCCCCAGGAATCTGATAGGGCCTGACCAGGGGTGAAATCTAAAATTTGTTACTACCGGTTCTGTGGGCGTGGCTTGGTGGTGGTGGTGGTAATGTGATTGGGTGGGCGTGGCCAATTTTTTTTTTTAAACCATTTTTTCTACAACCTCTTCGGCGAAGAGGTTGTAAAAAAATGCTTTCAAAAGGCTCTGATGATCCCAGCTGAGTTGCCTGATCAGCAGAGACTTTTTTTCTTTTAAATGCCTCTGATGATCAGGCAACTCAGCTTGGATTGTCAGAAGCATTTAAAAGGAAAAAACCCTCTGACAATCAGGCAACTCAGCTTGGATTGTCAGAGGCTTTTAAAAGAAAAAAAGGGTTTTTTCTTTTAAATGCCTTTGATGATCCCAGCTGAGCCGCGCGATCATCAGAGGCTTTTTTTTTTTTACTTTTAAAAGCATTTTTTTCGGCCGAAGAGGTTGTAGAAATAATGCTTTTAAAAGTAAAAAAAAAAAGCCTCTGATGATTGTGCGGCTCAGCTGGGCATGGTGGGGGGGGCCAGGGATTTTTGCTACCGGTTCTCCAAACCACCCGCCTCCATCACTACCAAATCGGGTGATCGGGTCCGAACCGGGAGCATTTCACCCCTGGGCCTGATGTTTGCATTTATACCTTGTTCCATACCATGAGGACTAGCATGTTTCTGAGATTTTAAGGGATCATGGCCTAGCCAACTGGTGGAATGTTTACTCGGTGTGCAAATAGCTTCCGTTTTATCCCTCAGCTTCTTCAGTCAGTGTCACTTTAAAATAAAGGTAGTCTTTGTTTTACGTCCACAATTGAGCCCCAAATTTCTGTTGCTAAGTGAGACGTCTAAGTGGACTAGAACTCACTGGCTGATTGGCCCAAAGTCACCCAGCCAGCTTTCATGCTTAAGATGGGACTAGAACTCTCTGTCTCCTAGTGATTGGCCCAAAGACACCCAGCCAGCTTTATTTATTTTATTTATTTTTTATTTTATTCAATTTGTATACTGCCCTTCTCCTGGTGGACTCAGGGCGGTGCACAGCCAGAACTAAAACACATACCAATACAAAATTTAAAATTTTTAAAAGAATTACATGACTAAAACCCATTGACAATTTAAAAAGCTAAAAAAAAGGGGGGGGGAGGGTTTCATACCAGCCCTGCTTGATGGAAAAGAAAAGTTTTTAGGGCACGGCGAAAGGCCCGGAGATCCGACATCCTTCGTAGCAAATCGTTCCAGAGGGCAGGAGCTGCCACAGAGAAGGCCCTCCCCCTGGGGGTCGCCAGCCGACATTGCCTGGCTGACGGCACCCTGAGGAGTCCCTTTCTGTGGGCGCGTACTGGTCGGTGGGAGGCTATTGGCGGCAGAAGGCGGTCCCGCAAATACCCAGGTCCTATGCCATGGAGCGCCTTAAAGGTGGTAACCATCACCTTGAAGCGCACCCGGAAGTCCACCGGAAGCCAATGCAGCTCACGCAGGAGAGGTGTCACATGGTAGCGCCCCCTCGCTCCCATAATCCCCCGCGCGGCCGCATTCTGCACCAGTTGGAGCCTCCAGGTGCTCCTCAAGGGGAGCCCCATGTAGAGAGCATTGCAGTAGTCCAGGCGGGAAGTGACGAGTGCCTGAGTGACTGTGCGTAAGGACTGTGCGTAAGTTTTGATCTCCGTGTGGTTGGGTAGAGCCAAAGTCACACGCCAAATTCGGTAGTCCACAATCCCTGGCCTGCAGGGGTGCCCCTGCACCCCATTTTTGGAGCCTCTAAGCCCTACGAGACCATATCGTATGCCAAAAGTTTTGGGCAAGATGGTCCATTTTTTTTAAAATCGCACAACGTTTTTCCTGGTGGGAAGCAAGATTAAGGATTGGGATGAGAAGGCTGAGGAGGTATGCAATTTTCAACAAATTCCACGACCTCCCACATATCGTCGAAGCATGTGGCCAAATCGGTACATTTTCCCTGGAAAGTCAGGAACACAATTGCAGACTTTTGAATTCATATTTTTATTTTATTTTAGATTCGGGTTTTCCCAGATGTGCAAATATGACATCTCTAATAAAATGGAACTTTGAGGAACGTCAAGCCTCGGAGTCTTCTTTCGTTGGGGGTGTTACTTGGAAGTCTGACATTAGGATTTCTGGGAAGTGAAGTTGAATAAAGCGAGAGGTAGGGAAAACCAAACCAATGACATCAGGTCAGTGGTGAAATGTAAAATTTGTTACTACCGGTTCTGTGGGCGTGGCTTGGTGGTGGGGTAATATGACTGAGTGGGTGTGGCCAACTTTTTTTTTTCTTTACTTTTAAAACCATTTTTTCTACAACCTCTTTGGCTGAAGAGGTTGTAAAAAAAATGCTTTTAAAGCCTCTGACGATCCCAACTGACTTGCCTGATAGGCAGAAGCTTTTTTTTTTTAAAGCCTCTGACGATCCCAGCTGACTTGCCTGATAGGCAGAAGCTTTTTTTTTTAAAACCTCTGACGATCCCAGTTGACTTGCCTGATAGGCAGAAGCTTTTTTTTTAAAGCCTCTGACGATCCCAGCTGACTTGCCTGATCAGCAGAAGCTTTTTTTTTAAAGCCTCTGATGATCCCAGCTGACTTACCTGATAGGCAGAAGCTTTATTTTTTTGAAAGCCTCTGACGATCCCAGCTGACTTGCCTGATAGGCAGAAGCTTTTTTTTTAAAGCCTCTGACAATCCCAGCTGACTTGCCTGATAGGCAGAAGCTTTTTTTTTTAAAAGCCTCTGACGATCCCAGCTGACTTGCCTGATAGGCAGAAGCTTTTTTTTTAAAGCCTCTGACGATCCCAGCTGACTTGCCTGATCGGCAGAGGCTTTTTTTTCCCTTTAAAAACATTTTTTAATGTCGACTGAAGAGGTTGTAGAAAAAATGCTTTTAAAAATAATAAAAAAAGCCTCTGATGATTGCGCAGCTCAGCTGGGCAATGGGGGGGTGGGCAGGGATTTTTGCTACCAGTTCTCCGAACCACCCGCCTCCATTGCTACAGGATCGGGCGATCCGGTCCGAACTGGGAGCATTTCACCCTTGCATCAGGTAGAACAACAATAAGCCTTAGAATTGACCACGATGGGATCTAAGTGCTTAGAGCTATTGCCTTCTAGGATCAACCCTCAATGGTAAAAGAATCAGCAGTCAAGAAATACAGGTAGTCCTCAACTTACGACCACAATTGAGCCCAACATTTAGCTCGCTAAGTGAGAAATTGGTTAAGTGACTTTTGCCCCGTTTTATGACTTTTCTAGCCACAGTTGCTAAGTGAATCACTGCCGTTGTTATGTTAGTAACACAGTTGTTAAGTGAATTGGGTTTCCCCATTGAATTTGCTTATAAGAAAGTCACAAAATGGGATTACATGACCCCTGGGACACTGCAACCGTCATAAATACAAGTCAGTTGCCAAGAGTCTGAATTTTGACGGTCCTAAGTGTGAAAAATGGTCATAAGCCATTCTTTTCAGTGCTATTGTAACTTTGAACGGTCGCTAAACAAACTGTTGTAAATCGAGGATTACCTGTACACACAAACCAGCTCTTGGTAGGGCAGCCATGAAGTCTTGGAAAAGATATTCAGATGCTGGGAAGTCTCCGTTCCTACAAAAATCAGAATTATGCAAGCAATGGTCTTCCCACTGACCTTCTATGGAAGCCAAAGTTGGACTTTGAAGCAGGGGTGAAATGCTCCCGGTTCGGACCGGATCACCTGATCCGGTAGCGATGGCGATGGGTGGTTAGGAGAACCGGTAGCAAAAATCCCTACCTCCCCTCCCATGCCCAACTGAGCCCCTGATCATCAGAGGCTTTTTTTTTTATATACTTTTAAAAGCATTTTTTCTACAACCTCTTCCAATGAAAAAATGCTTTTAAAAGTAAAAAAAAAAAAAAAGCCTCTGATGATCGCACGGCTCAGTTGGGATCCTCAGAGGCTTTTCAAAGCATTTTTTTCCTGCAACCTCTTGGCTGAAGAGGTGGTAAGAAAAATGCTTTGAAAAGTCTCTGACGATCCCAGCTGAGTTGCCTGATCGGCAGAGGCTTTTCAAAGCATTAGAAAAAATGCTTTGAAAAGTTTCTTTTTTAAAAAAAAAGTTGGCCACGCCCACCCAATCACATTACACCCTCCCCCACCAAGCCACGCCCACAGAACCAGTAGTAACAAATTTTACATTTCACCCCTGCTTTGAAGGTTGGGAAGGGGATTGATGCCTTCAGCCTTTGCAGTTAGAGAAAACTGTGGACAGTTAAGATAACAACCAATGCACTGATGAACAAAAAGAGCCTTGGTAGTACAGTGGTTTAATGCACCCTGTTATTAACATCAGCTGCCTTCAATTACTGCAAGTTCAAATCTCACCAGGCTCAAGGTTGACTCAGCCTTCCATCCTTTCTAAGGTAGGTGAAATGAGGACCCAGTTTGTGGGGGCAATAAGCTGACTTTGTTTAAATATACAAAAGGATGAAGGCTATTGCTTAACGCATTGTAAGCCGCCCTAAGTCTCCGGAAAAGGACGGCATATAAATCAAATTAAAAAAAAAAAATTAAAAAATTTTTAAAAAAAAGTGAATGCAGAGTTCTCACTCAAGGTGACACAAACGACCAGGCTCAAATTATCGTATTTTAGACACATGATGCAAAGATACAGAGTTCCTTTGAGAAGTCCATCATGCTGGAAAAGGAAGAAGGGAAGAGAAGAAGAGGGGGACCAGGAGCAAGGGAGATGGACTCAGTTACAGGGGCTGCTGGGGGTTCGCAAGGGTTCGGGAGAACCTCTAGCTAAGATTCTGTGCAGTTCGGAGAACCCCCAAATTCCACTCCTGGCTGGGCCCGCCCACCCCTCCCCACCCCTCCCCACCCCTCCCAGGAGTCCCCACACGGCCCATTTTGGATGCAGGTAAGTGCAGGGCACGCACGGAGGCTCGGGGAGGGTGAAAAACAGGCCTACTGGAAGTTCAGGAAGGGCCTCCGGAGCCTGGGGAGGCCGTTTTCGCTCTCCCGGAGGCTCGAGGAAAGCCTCCAGAGTCCAGGGATGGCAAAAAAAAACCCTCCCCCACTATGGTGCAGGAGACTGACTAGGCCGCGCCTACCATGGCCACACCCATCCAGCAACTGGGCAGAGAACCCCTTGCTAAAATTTTTGAAGCCCCCCCCCTCAGTTACAGTGATGTTGGAAGAGTTGAAGGACCAGGTGGGAGATAGTTATGGAGAAAATCTATCTATGTGGTTGATTTCATCCATCCATCCATCTTTCAATCCATCTATCCATCTTTCCATTCTTCCTTCCTTTCTTCTATCATCTTTCCACCCATCCATCCTTCGATCCATCTATCTTTCTGTCCATCCCCCTTTCCATCCATCCTTTCTGCCACACACTCACCCATCCTTCCATCCATCCTTCCTTCTTTTCTTCTTTTTTCCTTCCTTCCATCCTTCCTTCCTTCCTACCATCTTTCCATCCTTTCTTTCTTCCATCCATTCTTCCATACACTCTTCCATTCTTCCATTCTTTCGTCCTTTCATCCTTTTTTCTTTTATCCATCCATCCATCCATCCCTTCTCATGAATGTTCTTCCCCTACTGTTTTTTTCAAGATATATTTCATATATACTTCATTAAGTTTTATTCTGCTCAACGAAACACAAACCTGTAACTGGGTTACAGCACTCGGCATCTCTGATTTTGTGGCAATCCCAGCTGTGGGCGATGGTTGCCAGAGGGGATGATGGTTCTCAGTTCTGAGTCAACAGTTGTGTACTCATCCCTCTTAGAACACATTCAACCACAAACAAGCCAAGTCCATTTTCCCCATCTAACTGCGAGTATCAAATCTCTGTGGTTAGTTGAAGACTCGGTGTCTCTTGTGAACCGAGAATGGTGGGTTAATTGAGTGAACGGTAAGGGAAACACAGGCTTTGATTTAATTTCATATTGGAAATCTTCTCAAAATATGCTGTGTCCTTTTTGCAAACAAAGTGGCTGTGTGGAAGGGAGATTGTGCATCAACCAGATGGGCTAGCTTGGTTCACCCAAAGCGGCTGACTACATCTGGATTCTCACCATCTAGTGCTTGGCAACTTTAAGATTTATAGACTTCAACTCCCAGAATTCCCCACTCAGCTAGGCTTCTGAGAGTTGAAGTTCACACATCTTTTTTTTTTAAATTAACAGATTAACAGAGTTGGAAGCAGAGGTGGGATTCAGCCGGTTCGGTTCAGTCCGGTTCGGGCGAAACGGTAGCGGCGGCTGCGGGAGGCTCCACCCACCCGCCCGGATGTAATGCGCGAGCACTGCGGATGCACAGAAGGCCATGCCCAGAAGGCACGTCGACGGCAGTTCAATCTCTTCTTGAAACCCTCCAGTGATGAAGCTCCCACAACTTCTGAAAGCAACTTCTGTTCCACGAGTTGATCTCACTATCAGAAAATTTCTCCTTATTTTCAAGTTGAATCTCTCCTTGTTCAGTTTCCATCCATTATTCCCTGTCTGACCTTCAGGTGCTTTGGAAAAGAGCTTGACCCGCCTCCTCTCTGTGGCAGCCCCTCAAATATTGGAAGACGGCTGTCATGTCTCCTTCTCTTCACTAGACTAGACATACCCAATTCCTGCAACCGTTCTTCATATGTTTTAGTCTCCAGTCCCCTCATCATCTTGGTTGCTCTTCTCTGCACTCTTTCTAAATCTTAAAGTAGCCAAAGTTGAGGAACACTGTTTCTACCTTAGATCTTAGATCAGAATAGAATAGAGCAGGAAGGGACCTTGGAGGTCTTCTAGTCCAGCCCCCTCCCCAAGCAGGAAACCCCAGTAGTGGTATTCACTTACGTTCGCTACCGGTTCGGAACTGTGAGTGTGCACATGTGTGCACTTGCTTTGCTCGCATGCGGGGCTTCTGCGCATGTGCAGAGCGTCCATGATGACATCCGGGTGGGTGGGCGGAGCCTCTCGCCGCCACCACTACCGGTTCACCCGAACTGGGGCGAACCGGTAGAAACCTACCACTGGGAGACCGTATACCAGTGATGGCTAACCTTTTTGCCATCGAGTGCCAAAAGCGGAGGTCACGCAGGGGGGTCGTGCATCCGTGTGCCCACACCCTTAATTCTATGTGCCACGCCCCATGCACATGCACGCTCCCCCCCCATGCTCCCTCCGCCTTTGGCATGTGATGGCATGGTGGGCCACCAGACTTTTGGCGGGACTGGAAGTCAGGAAATGAGCCTTTTCCGGCCTCTGGAGGGCCTCCGGAAGGGTGGGGAAGGTCGTTTTCACCCTCCCCCAGGCTTCTAGAAAGCTTCTGGAGCCTGGGGAGAACGAAAAATGGGCTTTCCGGTCCCACAGGAAGTTGGGAAACGGGCTATTTCCAGCCTCTGGAGGGCCTCCGGGGGAGTGGGGAAGGCCGTTTTAGCCATCCCCAGGCTCCTAGAAAGGCTCTGGAGCCTCTGGAGGGCAAAAAATGAGCCTTCCTCACCACCACGACCCCGGAGGCCCTCCAGAGGCCAGAAATTATGTTTCCTGACTTCCGGTGGGCCCAGAAAACCCAAAAATCAGCTGGCCGGCACACGCATGCACGCCAGAACTCAGCTCACGTGCCCACCAATATGGCTTCGCGTGCCACAGGTGGTTTGCCGTAGGTTCGCCATCACGGCCCTATACCATTTCAGACAAGTGGCTGTCCAGTCTCTCCTTAAAAACCTCCAGTGTTGGAGCACCCACAACTTCTAGAGGCAAGTTGTTCCACCGGTTAATTGTCCCCACCGTTAGGTCTTAGCCTAAAGAAGTGTATTGTGGGAAGGATAATTTTTTTTGAGCTGACCACTCAACAGAGAGTCAACAGCTTTAAATCCTTCTGAATTTCTGAACAGCCAAGATGCTTTTTCAATACTTTTTAAAGCCTCCAATTGCAAACCCTCCCCAATGCAATTTTCGCTTCGGCTCCTATCTTTGGGGAAATATCTCAGCCGTTAACGGGTTGGTTTTTTTTTGCCCCGATTAATTTTTTGCAAACATCATGTGGTCAACGGTTGTTTTTCAGGCCCGTAATCTTTTCCTGCCCAAACCTTTAACGGTTGGTGGAGAGCGGATGGCCTGGTGTCACCCAGGGCGTTTCTGTTCGGTTTAGGGTCTGGGGACAGCGAAGGGGGAAAAGAGAGAGACGGGGTGCTGAGTCAACTCAGCCCTGGGATGGCTTGTCAGCGAAGGCGGGTGGCCTTTTGCTGAGTCTGCTGGGTGGGAACAGTCTGAAAGACGAGAGCGGTTGTTGTTTTCCCCTTCTCTGTTTTTAGAGGGGGTGTTGGCAGGCACACAGACCTTGACATGTTTCCGGCCCTCATTGGTCAAGGGATTACGTTCAAAGCAACTGGCAGGTTTTAGTCAAAATAAAGACTTCCTGAACTGGAATTAGACAACTATGAAGTTTTTTTTTTGTTGTTGTTGTTTTTGTGGCTGCAAGGTAGAGCGCTTTGCTGATAGTTTTGGTTTTTTTCTCCCAGTTTCACAACCTAGACTACAGTCATGGGATCTCTTGGTGGTCTCCCCTCCAGCCACTGAGCAGGTTTCCGCCTGCATAGGTTTTCCAGATTAGTCAAGGTCAGCAGCCCAGAGAACAAAGCAGGCAGAGATTCGATTGGCTGGTTGTCTTGATTTACTATCTGCCCCATTCCCCTGCAGACACCTTTCTCTCTTTTTTCTTTCTTTCTTTCTTTCTTTCTTTCTTTCTTTCTTTCTTTCTTTCTTTCTTTCTTTCTTTCTTTCTTTCTTTCTCACTTTCTTGCTTTTCCTTCCTTGCTTGCTTCTTTCCTTCCTTCCTTCCTTCCTTCCTTCCTTCTTTCTTCCCTCTCTCCCTCCGTCTCTCCATCTTTCTTTTTCTTTCTTTCTTTCTTTTCCTTCTTTCTTTCTTTTTCTTTCTTTCTTTCTTTCTTTTTCTTTTTCTTTCTTTCTTCGTTCCTTTGTTCCTTCCTTCCTTCTTTCCTCCCTCTCTCGCTCCGCCTATCCATCTTTCTTTTTCTTTCTTTCTCTCTTTTTCTTTCTTTCTTTCTTCGTTCCTTCCTTCCTTCTTTCCTCCCTCTCTCGCTCCGTCTATCCATCTTTCTTTCTTTCTTTTTCTTTCTTTCTCTTTTTTCTTTCTTCTTTCTTCTTTCTTCTTTCTTCTTTCTTTCTTTCTCACTTTCTTGCTTTTCCTTCCTTGCTTGCTTCTTTCCTTCCTTCCTTCCTTCCTTCTTTCTTCCCTCTCTCCCTCCGTCTCTCCATCTTTCTTTTTCTTTCTTTCTTTCTTTTCCTTCTTTCTTTCTTTTTCTTTCTTTCTTTCTTTCTTTTTCTTTTTCTTTCTTTCTTCGTTCCTTTGTTCCTTCCTTCCTTCTTTCCTCCCTCTCTCGCTCCGTCTATCCATCTTTCTTTCTTTCTTTTTCTCTTTTTCTTTCTTTCTTTCTTCATTCCTTCCTTCCTTCTTTCCTCCCTCTCTCGCTCCATCTATCCATCTTTCTTTCTTTCTTTTTCTTTCTCTCTCTCTTTTTCTTTCTTTCTTTCTTCGTTCCTTCCTTCCTTCCTTCCTTCTTTCCTCCCGCTCTCGCTCCGTCTATCCATCTTTCTTTCTTTCTTTTTCTTTCTTTCTCTCTTTTTCTTTCTTTCTTTCTTTGTTCCTTCCTTCCTTCCTCCTCCTCCTCCTCCTTTTCCTTCCTTCCTTCCTTCCTTCCTTCCTTCCTTCCTTCCTTCCTTCCTTCCTTCCTTCCTTCCTTCTTTCTCTCTTGACAAACATACCTAATACTCCTTCTTCCTATTTCCCAACAACAACAACCCTGTAAGGTGGGTTCAGCTGAGAGAGAGGGATTGGCCAGAGTTGCCCAACCAGCTTTCATGCAGAATTCACTGTCTCCTGGTGATTGGCCCAAAGTTACCTAGCTGGCTTTCATGCCTTCGGTCTGATCTAAGTGCTGTACATAAAATTATCTGCTACAATGTCCTACCTGTCAATGACTACTTCAGCTTCAGCCACAACAATACACGAGCACACAATAGATACAAACTCAAGGTAAACCGCTCCAAACTCAATTGCAGAAAATACGATTCCAGCAACAGAGCAGTCAATGCCTGAAATGCACTACCTGACTCTGTGGTTACATCCTCAAACCCCCAAAACTTTAACCTTAGACTGTCTACTGTTGACCTCACCCCATTCCTAAGAGGTCTGTAAGGGACGTACATAAGCGCACCAGTGTGCCTACCGTCCCTGTCCTAATATTCCTTTTTACTCTTACTCTTTTCATATATTCGAATTATGTTTATATTTCTTTTTTTTTAATTTGATTTATATGCCGCCCTTCTCCGGAGACTCAGGACGACTTTGGCAAAAGAAACCACAGATAGCACCAACAATGATTAGTGATACTAATACTTCACGTGATTTTGATTCTATGCCTCTCTTTATACAAGCAAGGATTGTATTAGCCTTTTTGACAGCTGCCGCACAACTCTGGCTCATATTTAAGTCATCGTCGACTAGGACTCCAAAGTCCCTCTCACAGTTACTGTTTTTGAGCCAGGTTTCACCTAATTTATACTTGTACCTTTGGTTTTTCCTACCTAAATGTAAAACCTTGCTTTTCTCCCCGTTAAATTTTATGTTGTTGGATAGGGCCCATTGTTCAAGTCTGTCAAGAATCTTTTGGATGCTGAGCTTGTCTTCTGGAGTATTGGCTATTCCTGCCAGCTTAGTGTCATCTGCAAATTTGATGAATTCCTCTTCTATTCCCTCATCTAAATCATTTATGAAGGTATTGAAGAGCTCTGGCCGTATCACGTAAACTTGTGGTACCCCATTGCTTAGCTCCCTCCATGTAGACGTAGTACCATTAAGGACGACTCATTGAGTCTGGTTAGTCAGCCAGTTACGAATCCATCCTGTGCAGGGGTGGGTTCTAAATTTTTTTACTACCGGTTCTGTGAGCGTGGCTTATTTTGTGGTTGTGGCTTGGAGATCATGTGACTAGGTGGGCGTGGCTAGCTGGTCAGAGTCATTTCTGGAAGGTCCTCGCACTTACGACCCGATTCATTTGTTTGCTTTTAACACTGATCAGCTGTAGGACGGCCCTTTGAAGCCCCGCGACAAGAGTTTAAACAGTTTTTTTCCCTCTAGTCATCAGCTGGGACTCAGGAGGCAGCAATAGATTGGGGGTGGGACCAAATAAAAGGTAAGAATAATGTGAGAGGGCGGGGGGGGGAGAACCGGTTCGGTGACATCATATCGTCACCGCTACCGGCTTGGCCGAACCGGACCGAACCGGGAGGAACCCACCACTGATCCTGTGGTGATGTTGTCTATTCTACATTTTTCTAGCTTACTAAGAAATAGGTTGTGGCCTACTTTGTCAAATGCCTTACTGAAGTCTAAGTATACTATGTCCACAGCATTTCGCTGGTCTACTAATTTAATCACTTTGTCAAAGAATGAAATAAGATAGGTTGGGCATGATCTGTTTTTAACAAACCTGTGTTGGCTCCTAGTTATAAATTTATTTGCTTCTAGATGTTTGCAGATCTGTTTTTTGACATCCACATCTGTCTCTCCCAGGTCCTTGGGGAGGACTCAAGGGATGGATAAAAATGCCAAATCCAGCCAAAACATCTGGCTGACTATGCAACCCACTATATTAAGTCAGATATATAAATCACAATACAGACTCTGTTTTTACTGGGCCATGAAACCAGAGAGGAAGTAGGATGCTATATTGAAGACGCAGATTTGAAATGCAAAAAAAAATTGTTTAATTAGGAAGGGTGTAGCACAACGCTACCAAGGAATTAATTTTGAGGCAGACATTAAAAAAAAATATACACAGATGTTTGTGGTTACAGAATAAGAGGCCTGCTGATTTCCATTCACAGGAAGAAGCACGTTATTCTTGCGAACAAAACAATGTTGACATTGGGGCGGGGAGCATAGAGCTGTTAGAGGGATCTAAAAGGACATCTATTCAACCCTCTTTCAGCTGGAACATTCTTTCTCCTTATGGAAGGTTGAAGAACGCAGAAATATAAAGGTTAAGCTGATTTGATAGGCTATGTCACTATTTCTTCACCTTTTTGACTTCAAGAATTCGGGGAGTTAAAATCCTCACATCTTAAAATCACCAAGATTGAGAAACACTGAGGGGAACTGATTTGATTGGGGTGGGGAAGACAGTCCCCCCCAAATTAGCTAACCACATTTTATCTAGTGTGTCTAGTAAGTCAGACCCTGTTAGTTTCCAGTTCAGTGTGCTGTGTGAATCTTCCAGATTACATGAATGGAATAAACCAGGATTAAATTCAAAATCAGTTCAAAACCAGTTTTTTGCAGACACAACCCTAAGTAGTCAACTTACACTGACAGTGGGGACCAGAATTTCTGTTTCTAATCCAAGCAATTGTTAGGTGAATCATGCTTATTATTTTTTCCAAGGTTGTTAAGCGAATCACTGCAGTTGTTAAGCGAATCACTTGGTCGTTAAGCAAAGGTACCTTCCTGCGTTGATTTTGTGGAAAACTGGCTGGGAAGGTCCCAAATGGAGATCATGTGACCCCACTTAACAACCGTGTTATTAACTTAACATCTACAGTGATTCACTTAACAACTGTGGCAAGAAAGATCATAAAATGGGGCACAACTCATTAAACAACTGTCTTGCTTAGCAACAGAAATGTTGGGCTCAATTGTGGTCATAAGTCAAGGGCTACCTGTAAATGGTCCCAGCACTTTGTAAAGAAGAAAAGAGTCAGCAGCAAGGATGTGGGTTGGGAAGAACCAATAGTTGGTCTAGTAACTGATAAGGGAGGGTGGTATTTTGTCCAGGTCAAAAGTCTAACTTTATAACATGCCTAATGCCCCTAATCAAAGATTGCCCCCCTCTCAAGACTTTCTGTACTGCAAAATTCTTTTTAGCAGCTGCAAAGCAACGGGGAAGCAGAGGCGACCAAAAAAGATGCCTTGAAACACTGCAATAGGTTTCTCTCTCTCTTCTCATCAGTGTTCCTTCATCGTTGCTTGGATCCAAGGAAGGTAGTAAGCCACGCGGGTGTATATCGAAGGCGGGATCTGGAAGCCATAGGAGACGATGCCGTGGGCCACCCCATTGCAGAGCAAGGCACTCCCAGAATCCCCCTGAGGACAGGTGGAAAAAGGGTACAGATTAACAGAGTTGGAAGGGACCTTGTAGGTCATCTAGTACAACCCCCCACCCAGCAATGAATATTGTCAAAGTGAGACAAAGCAAATTAATTTTTAATAGACACTTTCTGACTCATTGTTTCCTCTTTCAAAAGTAGGTGGTCAGATATATGTGGGGGGGGGAGGAGCTTTGAGGAGTGGGCTTTTAAGTCAAAAGGTGGGAGGAAGCTCCGCCCTTCTTTTTTCATCCTTGGTCCTATACCAGTGTTTCTCAGTCTTGGCAACTTGAAGTTGTATGGACTTCAAGTCCCAGAATTCTCCGGCCAGCATTATGGGATTTGAAGTCCACAAATGCTGGCCAGAAAATTCTGGGTATTGAAGTTCACAAAAACTAGCTGGGGATGTCTGGGAGTTGAAGTCCACCCATTTTAAAGTCGCCAAGCTTGAAAACTACTGATCTAGCCTCTTGGTTTTTGTTAAGATATTTAAATTTAGCAGCTGGAGCAGTGAGGTTTGTGTAATGAGTCAGAACACACAGTTAAAGCTGATTGGTTGAAAAGAGCTGGCTCCTTCGTGAGGCAATCTAACCTGTGATTGGTTGCTGTGGATGTGGAGGGGAGTTTCCCTTTTTTCCCGCCTTTTTCTTCGGTGTGCGTTCTGTGATTTACCTCATGATGTTCCCGCTGTGTTGATTTTCCTCATGACGCTCCAGTTTGCTTGATTATCTTGTTTAGTATATATATAGATGTAAAATATATTTATATAAAACTACAAGTTCATGTCAGCATCTCTGACTCCATTTGGACACTAGTTGTGCCATTCCCTGACAGCTTTCATTGCCTTGATCACCAAAAAAAAAAAAGAAGGAAAATACCCTTTTATCATAGGAAAAAGGTTAAAAAATAAAGATGGTGGCACTCACGTTGCTGACATCGCAGAGGGTGGCCCGACTGCCAGCACACATCATCCCGTCACTAAGTTCTGGATCAAACCGGAGACATTTTCTACGGCCGAGGGCCGTCATGTTGGTCTCAAAGAGCTTCGGTGTGGGAAAATACATGGCATCTCTCCGGCCCCATCCCGCCACAGAGCATCGGGTGTTTTTAGGAATGTCATCCATGGACTTTGGTATAGGGATCATTTGGACGTATTCATTCAGTTGAGCTTCACGGTCCAGCTGCCATCGAGAACAACAGAAGCAAGAAAATATCCGAGCTGAATTTAATCTATCTTTCTCTCCTAGCATAATTATAGATAGTCCTCGATTTATGACTGTAATTCAACCTCTGATCATCAAGCAGGTCACCACATGACCGATCCAATTTTATGACATTAGGAAAATTTGTGATCCTTAAGCAATCGCCATCATTAAGTGAATGCATTGTCTGTAATAGATGTTTTTCACAGGAAACCAGAAGCAAAATATGTCATTGGTGGCAGTCATGTGACCACAGGATGCTGCAAACAGTCATAAGTGCCAGTTGCTAAGTGCCAAAAATGCGATCGAGTGACCACAGGATAGGGGCGGGCGGGGGCTGATGGCCATCGTAAATTGGAATCTAGGGCATAAGTACTTTTTTGAGCTGTATCTTAACTTTGAACGGTTGCTAAACAAATTGAGGACGACCTCTATTGTATATCTTTACAGATAGGCTAATTTTTGGTTCCAAAATACATCCCCCAAATTTGGATTTGGTTTATCCACAGATGGGCTTATCCACCATTATATACAGTATCATTATTAAAAGTACCATTGCACTGGCACAGAAGCTCAATAGAGGATTAGCTGACCATTGAAATTTTTGTGTTTTTTTTCAATGCATTCTTTAGTGACCGCTCAAAGTTATGACGACACTGAAAAAAGGGACTTGTGACTGGTCTTTACACTTATGAACACGGCAGCAACCGATATTTGTTGTTGTTGATAGTCGTGAAGTCGTGTCCGACCCATCGCGACCCCATGGACAATGTTCCTCCAGGCCTTCCTGTCCTCCACCATCCTCTGGAGTCCATTTAAGCTCACCCCAACTGCTTCGGTGACTGCTTCGGTGACTCCATCCAGCCACTTCATTCTCTGCTGTCCCCTTCTTCTTTTGCCCTCCATCTTTCCCAGCATTCAGTTCTTCTCCAGTGAGTCCTTCCTTCTCATTAGGTGGCCAAAGTATTAGTTTCATCTTCAGGATCTGGCCTTCTAAAGAGCAGTCAGGGTCAATCTCCTCTAGGACTGACATTATGCTTCACTTAATAAATACATTACTTAACAATGAATTTTTTGGTCCTGATTATGGTTGTAGGTCGAAGATTATATTTGCAAATCTGAGAAGTAGGTCTTTAATCATTTGAGTGTCATTGAAAGGAGTACCCCCTGCTATGAAATAACCGGGATGTTGGTAATGGCGTAAGAAAGCCACCACAGATTCAGAACCAAAATCACCCCCAATTATGATGTGCCACATTTCAGCGCGTGGAGTGGGACTCTGAGATCTCCCACACCTCCGTGAAGATCAAAGCCACTTGTCTCAGAGCCCTCCTTACTACGGACACCACTCCGTAGTAGCACTCAGTCATTCAAGCCCTGGACATCTCACGGCTGGACTACTGCCATGCGCTCTACGTGGGGCTACCCTTGAAGAGTATTCAGAAGTTACAGTTGGTCCAGAATTCAACTGTGCGGATAGTTTTTGGGCCCCAAAGAGTGGCCCATGTAACACCCCTATTGCGTGAGCTGCATTGGTTGCCAATCTGCTTGCGGGTCCAAGACCTGCATGGCATGGACCCAGGTTACTTGAGGAAGTGTCTCAACCCTAAAGGATTGGCCTGCCCCACTCGGTCTGGCAGAAGGGGCCTGTTGTGGACCCCATTGGTCAAGGACTTTCAGCTAATGGGATCCAGGAGAAGAGCCTTTTCTGCAGTGGCTCCCGCCCTCTGGAATTGTTGTGGCCCCGTCCTCTGAGCCTATCCCATCGGAGGAAGAAAGCTCCGAGCATGAGGAAGAGGAGTCAGCCAGGCCTCCCTCTCCAGGCCCCTCCCCTCTGGCACTGTCTCAGGTGCCGGCCGAGGGAGAGGAGATTAGCAGGGAGACAGGTGTCTCGGATGAGAGTGAAGGAGAGACATCAATCCTGGACGCACGCCTCCGAAGGCGTGATAAACGATTGCAGCAGCTCAGGAGGCGTGCTAGGGATTAGAACTGAGTCACTGGACCACACCCCAGAGACTATATAATAGAGGGTGGTGGCCAGTAATCCCTGTGACGAACAAAAATAAACCTTGGATAGTCACTAAAGCCTCGTCCGAAACTGCTGAGAGGAATATTTATTTCTGTTGGACTTTTGTACGCTGAGTATATTATCTTTCTGTTTCTGTGAAAATAAAGCACTTGGCAGACGGTGTGTATATCGCTGCCAAGTTGGAGATAAAGACCTGGGTGTGTGCCAAGTGCTTCCTTAACCCTCGGCTGGCTGTGTTTGTGTGTGTGTGTGGACGGGGACAGATCAGGAACATCATGCCTTCCCCAAGTTGAGGTCTGCCCCTCCCCCATTGGCCTTCTGCAAGAGCCCTGAAATCCAGCTCTGCCAATTGGCCGGGGACCCTGATAGGTCAGTGATGGCGAACCTTTTTGGCACAGTGTTGGAAAGGGAGTGTGCACACACGCACTTGTCAGCGACGCAACCAGGAAGAGGAGCTGCCCAGGGGGCATAAACATGCCGGATAAGGTACTTCCGGTTTCCGGGGTGGACATGCGCTCCGGCAAGCAAATCTTCCAGTTACTTCTGCGTATGCACACGCACTGATCAGCTGGACAGCTTACTGGAAGAGCCGTCTCTACAGATGGCCTCTGATTGAGCGGATTGGAGCTTTCTATTTTGGACTCTTTGAAAAATGGATCACGTATATGTTGAGTTATAAGGCAAGAGAACTACGGGATTGGGGCACCCAGAAGATCTGGTTGTTACTCTAATGTGGTGGTTGGAATTAATAATCTAGATAAAAGACACTACAGAAGATACTACATGGAATATAAATATAAAGTCACTCGGGTGGTTTTTTATATACGAAAACACTTATTATTGATGGGGGCAGATGGTAATTGAAGATACTGAATATACTGTTGGAAGCAGAACTTGATGTTACCCTAACATGGGCGATGGAATTAATAATCCAGTTGAAAGACATTACAGAAGATACTATATGGATTACAAATTTAAAGTCATTTGAGGATTTTATTTATATATGGAAATATCTTTTAGTGGTGTGGTGTGGGCAGAAGAACAAAGATATTAAAAATATTATGTATGGTAGATCTGTAGGAAAATGGGTGGAGATAGGTTAGGTTACTGATTGTTTAGTTTAGGAAAAGGGATGTTATGTTCAGATATTAATATACGTAAAAGATTTGAATTAAGAGATATATGTATGAGGGTGGAGGAAATGGGTAGATTATGAGTTGAATAAATGCCAAATTAGGATTTATTATATAATTGTATAGCTGAAGGTTGCTTTGAAATGTATAGTATAGGGGGGATATAATAATAATGTTAGAAAGAAATGGTTAGCATATGGGGGTGGTGTAAAAGGATGGTAAAGTATTATATAATCTGATATCAATTTGGATTTTATTTTGGAGAAGCCATGGGGGAGGGGAGGGGGAGGGGGGATTAGGGAGGAGGGGGGAAAAAGGGGGAAAAATCTGTATTTGAAAAACTTTTTCAATAAAAAAAAAGCCTCTGACGATCAGGAAACTCAGTTGGGATCGTCAGAGGCTTTTAAAAGTATTTTTTCTACAACCTCTTCGGCCGAAGAGGTTATAGAAAAATGCTTTTAAAAGCCTCTGACGATCCCAGCTGAGCTGCGCGATCATCAGAGGCTTTTTTTTTTTACTTTTAAAAGCATTTTTTCGGCCGAAGAGGTTGTAGAAAAAATGCTTTTAAAAATTTAAAAAAAAGCCTCTGATGATTGCGCGGCTCAGCTGGGCATGGGGGGGGGAGCAGGGATTTTTGCTACCGGTTCTCCGAACTACCTGCCGCCATCACTACCGAATTGGGCGACCCAGTCCAAACCAGGAGCATTTCACCCCTGGAGGAGTGGGAGTAGGAGAAAGGAGGAAAAGAATGAAGGAGAAGAAAGAGTGGGAGGCCATGAAGAGGAGGAGAAAGAAAGAAAGAAAGAAAGAAAGAAAGAAAGAAAGAAAGAAAGAAAGAAAGAAAGAAAGAAAGAAAGAAAGAAAGAAAGAAAGAAAAGAAAGAGAAAAAGGAGGGGAATGAGGAGGAAGAGGATAAGAAAATCGAAGAGAAGGAAGGGGGAGGAGAGAGTGATTCACTTAACCATTGTGGCAAGAAAGGTCATAAAATGGGGAAAAACTCACTTAACTAATGTCTTCCTTAGCAACCTTAATTTTTATGCTCACTTGTGGTCATAAGTCCAGGACTACCTGCATAGTTAGGCTTGCAAGTTACAACTTATATTATTTATAGAGAGGCAGAGTTGAGTGGCGGTGGGGGTGGGGGTGAGTGGGGGTGGAACATGTGAGTGGCAGGCCTCTCATGTCACCCCTAGTCCTTCTTTTCATTAAACTAGACATACCCAGTTCTTGCAACCGTTCTTCATATGTTTTAGCCTCCAGTCCCCTAATCCTCTTTGTTGCTCTTCTCTGCAATCTTTCTAGAGTCTCCACATCTTTTTTACACCGTGGTGACCAAAACTGAATGCAATACCCCAAGTGTGGCCTTACCAAGGCATTATTTCAGATAAGTGACTGTCTTGTCTCTTCTTAAAAACCTCCAGTGATAGAGTAATCACCATTTCTGGTGGCAAGCTGTTCCACTGGTTAATTGTCCTCACCGTTAGGGAAGTTTCTCATTAATTCTAGGTTGCTTCTCTCTTTGATTACTTATAGGCACCTTGGGTGCAACGCAACCCCAAAAGATCTGGAGCACCACTTCAACCTCATAGGAATGGACAGATTCCCCATCAGTCAATTGCAAAAGGCAGCTTGACTTGGAACAGCTGACATCCTGCGCCAAGAGCTTCGACACCCTCAAACGTCCACATCTGCCTATCCCAATAGGTGGACCAAAATTCAAATTCTGCTCTAAACATCTGGTTGACTGTGCAACCGAGCATATTAAGTCAGGTTTACAATACAGACTCTGTTTTTACTGAACCGTGAAACCAGAGGCAAAGCAGGATGCCATACTGAAGACAGGTTTAAATGCAAAAACATTATTTATTTAGGAAGGGTGTGCAGCACATCACTACCGAGGAATGAAATGTTTGTGGTTACACAGTGTAAGAGGTCTGCAGATTTTCAGGCACAGATAGAAAAATGTTATTCTTGCATACAGAATAATGTTGACATTGGGGGAGCGTATAACTGTTGAAAGCACAGATGAAATTCAGCAAGTTCGGACCGGTTCTGGAGAACCGGTAACAGAAATTTTGAGTAGTTTGGAGAACTGGCAAATACCACCTCTGTCTGGCCCCAGGGTGGGGTGGGAATGGAGATTTTGCAGTATCCTTCCCCTGTCACGCCCACCAAGCCACGCCCACAGAACCAGTAGTAAGAAAAATTGGATTTCACCACTGTATATATCTATATATATAAAAGCAAAATATCACTCACGCATCATCACAAAATCTCCAGAACCGTAAAGCCTACAAACTTGAAATTTGGCACGTATGTTCCTTTTGGCTTCTAAGAAAGGATTTTTCAAAATGATCATCAGAACATTAGTATTTCCTATATTATTATTAACACTCTCTGATGCTAAGGAGTTCTATTCCCCCTCCCCACCTGAAAAGAAATCTGTTCCAAATGCAAAACACAAGCAGAGGAGAGGAGTTTCAGTTTTACTTTCACAGCAGCAAGCAGGGGATAGGATAGGGGAGACTTCTGTGGGGTAAGGCTGAGGGAGAGAAGGGGATAGGATAGAGGAGGCTTCTGTGGGGCAAGGCTGAGGGATAGAAGGGGAGAGGAGAGGCCGACCGTAACTACTCATTAATTTTCAAGCTGTAAGTGTTGATTTATCAAGCCCGATCACATAGTTTCGTAGCGGAGCACGGGTATTCAGCTAGTATTTGTATATAAAACTTCTCACACATTTCTGAGTAATGTAGACACATAACCCCTGTGGCAAGAAAGGTTGTATAATGGGGCAAGACTCATTTAGCAACTGTCACACTTAGCAACATAAATTTAGGGTTCCATTGTGGTCCTAAGTCGAGAGTTACCTGTAAAACAGAAAACAGCTGGCGAGCAGAAGAACCAATAGCTGGTCCAATAATTGATAAGGGAAGACTTTATTTTGTGCAGATCAAAAGGCTAACTTTATAACATGCCTAATCAAAGACATGCCCCCTCTCAAGACTTTTTGTATTGCAAAATTCTTTTTAGCAGCTGCAAAGCACCGGAGAAGCAGAGGCGACCGAGAAAGATGCATTGAAGCACTGCAATAGGTTTCTCTCTCTCTTCTCATCAGTTTTCCTTCATCGTCGCCTGGATCCAAGGAAGGTAGTAAGCCACGCAGGTGTATATGGAAGGCGGGGTCTGGAAGCCATAGGAGACGATGCCGTGGGCCACCCCATTGCAGAGCAAGGCACTCCCAGAATCCCCCTGGGGACAGATTAAAAAAAAAGAGGACAATGGATATTGTCAAAATGAGACAAAGCGAATTCATTTTTAATAGAGGCTGACTTGGGGAGACACTTCCTGTCTCAGCATTTCCTGTTTCAAAGACATAGGACCAGAGGTGGGCTTCAGCAGGTTCTGACCAGTTCTGGAGAGCCAGCAGCGGAAATTTTGAGTAGTTAGTAAATACCACCTCTGACTGTCCCCGCCCCCATCTATTCTCTGCCTCCCGAGTGCGCCTCCCGCTGGCCAGCTGATTTTCGGGTCTCTGGCACAGGGGCGGGGTGCATGCGGGAGACACACATGCATGCATGGGGGATCGTGCGCAAATGTGTGGGGGTGGGGGAATGCGCGCATGCGCAGGGACGGAGGGAGCTTGGGGGGAGTGTTGCATTCCCCTGCCAAAATGGGCCACGGGGAGTGCAGTGCACCTTCCTGTGGTCCATTTTTGGTCCCAGGAAGCTGCAGGGAAGCCTGCCAGGCCCAAAATGGGTCACGGGGCATTGTATTATGGGTGTGAGCACACACTCGAACGACACCCCCCCCCCCGCGCTCCTCCTGCTCTTGGCACGCGATGGCAAAAAGTTTAGCCATCACTGGTGTCAGCACTTCAAGCTGCATTTACTCTAGTGCTGACATAAGAAGGAGAAGCGGAGGTGTCTGGAAAGGGACGTTTGACTTTTCACCTACTTATTTTCCCTGGAGATAATATCCCCTAGGAGATGGGAGGGGAGGGGGGGAAATTCCTTTGAACTGGAGCAGTAGATTAGGGGTAGAGTGACTTGGAAGATGGCCAATGAGTGCAGGGGAGTGGGGAACGGAAAGGGAGGGGTTTGGGTCTGGAAGTCAGTGCTGGCTACGATGGAGTCGGAATTAGAATGTCGTGCTTAATAAATGGGAGGTTTTTTTCATCAAAGACTTTGTTTGAAATGCAATTTATTTGAGACGACCTCGAAACCTGACAACTGGCATAGTACATCTAAAGGTAGTCAGACACACTGGGGGTGGGGCTCTGAGGGGGGTGGGCTTTTGAGTCAAAAGATGGGGGGGTGGGAACTCTACCCCACTTTTTCCCCATTGGCTTTCATGCCTACAGAGGGACTAAAACAGTGGTGGCTAACCTTTTTGCCATCGCGTGCCAAAGGCAGAGTGGAGCGGGGAGGGGGGGGTCAAGTGCATGCATGCCCCCACCCATAATTCAATGCACCCCACTCCCCCGCGCATGCGTGTGCAACCCCCCACGCTCCCCCCGCTTTCAGCACACGATGGCATGGTGGGCCCAGTAGGTCCGTTTTTCACCCTCCCCAGTCTCCAGAGCCTTTCTAGGAGCCTGGGGAGGGCGAAAACGGCCTTCCCCACTCCCCAGAGGACCTCCGGAGGCCGAAAACAGCTGGTTTCCCGACTTCTGGTGGGCCCAGAAGGCCCAAAAATTAGTTGGCTGGTGCATGCATGCGTGCCAGAGATGAGCTAGGGCAATGTTTGTGTGCCCACCGATATGGTTCCATGTGCTACCTGTGGCACGTGTGCCATAGGTTCGCCATCACAGGACTAGAATTTACAGTCTACTGCTGATTGACCCAAAGTCATCTCATTGGCTTTCATGACTAAGGCAGGACTAGAACTCAGAGTCTCCTGGTGATTGGCCCAAAGTCATCCAAC
>JAKOOJ010000018.1:9703355-9902198 GCA_022577455.1 Arizona elegans
CTATCTATCTATCTATCTATCTATCTATCTATCTATCTATCTATCTATCTATCTATTGTCTATCATCTACCATCTATGTATCATATCTATCTATCTATCTATCTATCTATCCATCCATCCATCCATCCATCACCCATTCATATCTATCTATCTATCTATCTATCTATCTATCTATCTATCCATCCATCCATCCATCCATCCATCCATCCATCCATCCATCACCCATTCATATCTATCTATCTATCTATCTATCTATCTATCTATCTATCTATCTATCATATCTATCTATCTATCTATCTCATCTTCATCAGGCAGTTGTTATGTGAGTTTTGCCCCATTTTACAACATTTCTTTCCACAGTTGGTAAACAAATCACTGTGGTTGCTAATTAAATAACGCAGGTGTTAAGTGCCCCATTGACTTTTCTGGTCAGAAGGTCGTAAAAAGTGATCACATGACCCTAGGACACTGCAAGGGTCATCAATGCACAGCAGTTGCCATGTGGCTGAATTCTGATCCCATCATGACCCCATCATGAGGGGATGCTGCAATGGTTGTAAGTGTGAAAAACTGTCATAAGCCACTTTTTTCAGAGCTGTTGTAACTTTAAACAGTCACTAAGCGAAATGGTTGTAAGTTGAGACTACCTGTATTGGTACTCTGAGAATTGTTAGGCAAGGAGCCTTCTTACATCTCTTATTCACAACCAAACTATCTACGTTTTATTGCCTCTTTCCCCTTCGGATTGCAGCCCCTCCCTCCTGGGAATCCAGACTACATACCACTACAGTAAGTAAGAAAATCAAGAAATTCTAGGCAGTGGTGGGTAGCGGGGGTGGGGGTAGCGGGGGTGGGGGTGGCGGGAGGCTCCGCCCACCTGCCCGGATGTCATCACAGACGCTCTGTGCATGCATAGAGTTCTGTGAGCATGTACTCACAGTTCCAAACCGGTAGCGAAGGTAATTGAAACCCACTACTGATTCTAGGCCAGGGGTCAGTAACCTGCAGCTCTGGAGCCGCATGTAGCTCTTTCACCTCTCTGCTGTGGTTCCCTGTCACTCAAAATATGCGTCACAACCGCCAATGTGTGACACCCGCTGGCACACGATTTATTGAGCTTTTCAACCCCTGGTAGGCCAACCAACTATGGATAAATCCAAGAAAAGAAAAGTTTCAGAAGAAAACAGAACATTTAATTCAACTACGTATGCTAGTTTTGCGGCCGCTCAAGAAATAGTCAGGCACGGGAAGGGTTTTGTGGCTCCCGGTGTTTTCTTTTCTGTGGGAAACGGGTCCACATGGCTCTATGAGTGTTTAAGGTTGCAGAGCCCTGTTCTAGGCCTTGAGGCTCATGAACCTGAAGTTATAATACACGGGTTCCTAAAAGAAATTATTCAAACTTCTGTAACCTAGCCCTGTTTCCCACCCACCCATCCAACTCCTTCAAGAAATCTGACAAATAAGACTAAGATTCTAGTTCGAAAGTCTCCAAATTTGGCAACTTTAAAGACTTGTGGACTTCCAACTCCCAGAATTCCCCAGCCAGCATCCCTAATCCAGGTTTCTCAGAAGCTCCGGATAAGGTTGGGTGAAATTTCAGCCCCATGGAGAAATAAGACTCATCCAGGTTGATGGTTGTAGGTTGTGTGGATTCACATATGCCAGAATATGATGGTCTGCTTAACCAAGCTAGCATGGCTAGAATAGAATAGAATAGAATAGAATAGAATAGAATAGAATAGAATGGAATGGAATGGAATGGAATGGAATGGAATGGAGTGGAGTGGAGTGGAGTGGAGTGGAGTGGAGTGGAGTGGAGTGGAGTAGAACAGAACAGAACAGAACAGAACAGAACAGAACAGAATATTAGAATGAAGAATAGAATGGAATGGAGTGGAGTGGAATGGAATGGAATCGGTGATGGAATTCAAATTTTTTTATTACCGGTTCTGTGGGCGTGGCTTGGTGGGCGTGGTGTGGCTTGGTGGGCATGGCGTTGCAGGGGAAGGATACTGCAAAATCTCCATTCCCACCCCATTCTAGGGGAAGGGTATTGCAAAATCTCCATTCCCACCCCATTCTGGGGCCAGCCGGAGGTGGGTATTCAGATACCTTTTCTGGCAGGTGACTTCCATGTCTATTTCTTCTCAGCATCGGTGACTGCTTCCCAGCTGGGAAACGAACCCAAGAAATTTCTTCCAACACAACAAACATTGTTTAAGCAGCCCGTCGGATTTTTTTGGCATGTGCGAATCCGCACAGCCTACCACCATCAATCCGAGAGAGTCCTATATCTCCATGGGGCTGGAATTTTCCCAACCCCATCTGGACTGCTGAGAAATGTGGATTTGGGATACCCACCGGTCTGTTAATAAGAAAGCTGTGACAATCCAGATGAACCTCTAGCCTTCTCTTGAAAGGTTTCAAGAGAGAGATTCAACTCGCGTTCCCACCACCCTTTTTTTTTCTAACCTGAATGCCTCGTGATGATTGTTAGTGTTCAGTTTGGAATCTGGACACATTTGGGGAAACCGAGAAGCGTGAAGCAAACAGAAAACGAAGCCATCCACAAAAGAAGCAAAGGATATTCTTACTGGATCATCTTCTTTGATTTCATTCTGACCCTCCTTGGTTATGGGGATAGGGCCATCTGGAGGCCTTCCCTTGCTTTTTATGACATCACCATCACGGATCAGAGGCCTCTCTAGGATTAAAGGTAAAGGTAAAGGTTCCCCTTGCACATATGTGCTAGTTGTTCCCGACTCTAGGGGATGGTGCTCATCTCTGTTTCAAAGCTGAAGAGCCAGTGCTGTCCGAAGACGTCTCCGTGGTCATGTGACCAGCATGACTAAACGCCAAAGGCACACGGAACGCTGTTCCCTTCCCACCAAAGGTGGTCCCTATTTTTCTACTTGCATTCTTTATGTGCTTTCGAACTGCTAGATTGGCAGAAGCTGGGACAAGTAACGGGAGCTCACGCCGTTACGCGGCACCAGGGATTCGAACCGCTGAACTGCCGACCTTTCGATCGACAAGCTCAGATTCTTAGCCACTGAGTCACCATGTCCCCTTTCTTAGGATTAATGTCCCCTTAAAACTGTATTTTTTTTTCAACCTTGGCGGCTTTAAGAGGAGTGGTCTTCAACTCCCAGAAATGCTGCCTGAGGAATTCTGGGAGTTGAAGTCCAGACTTCATAAAGGTTGCCAAGGGCTGACTGAGGAATTCTGGGTGTTGCAGTCCATGCATCTTAAAGCTGCCAAGGTTGAAAAAAAATGGCACTGAACTATTTTGACCTTGTTCGGTCCAGATGGCAATGATCTGCCTTTGTAGAGACTATCATTTGTGGTAATCTGGTTATCATCATTCTTAGGGTTATCGGCATCATACTTCCGCATAGACTGCAGAAGTCAACATCTTCCAGAAGGAAGTTTCTCTGCTTTTGGAGGGCATCTTTACACAGTATTCACTCTGGTGGCACAGCGGTTAGAAAGCAGTATTTGCAGGCTGATTCTGCCCATAGCCTCGGGTTTGATCCTAAGGGACTCAGGGTTGTTGTGGCCCCGCCCTCTGAGCCTATCTCATCAGAGGAAGAAAGCTCCGAACATGAGGAAGAGGAGTCAGCCAGGCCTCCCTCTCCAGGCCCCTCCCCTCTGGCACTGTCTCAGGTGCCGGCCGAGGAAGAGGAGATTAGCCAGGAGCCAGGTGTCTCGGATGAGAGCGAAGGAGAGCCGTCATTCCTGGATGCACGCCAACGAAGGCGTGATAAACGGTTGCAGCAGTTAAGGAGGCGTGCTAGGGATTAGAACTGAGTCACTGGACCACACCCCAGAGACTATATAAGAGAGGGTGGTGGCTGGTAAAACGCCGTGACGAACAAAAACGAACTTTGGCTAGTCACTTGAACAATGTCTGAAGCTGCCGAAAGGGATATTGTTTTGCTGGACTATTTGCAATGCGTATGTAATTTTATGTTATCTGTTGCAGTAAAAGCTCTTGGCAGACGGTGATTATATTGCTGCCAAGTTTGAGATAACGACCTGTGTGCGTGCCAAGTACTTTCTTAACCCTCGGCTGGCTGTGTTTGTGTGTGTGTGTGGACGGGGACAGATCAAGGGTTGACTCAGACTTCCATCCTTCCAAAGTCAGTAAAACGAAGACCTGGATCATTGCAGACAAGAGGCTGACTTTGTAAATTGTCCAGAGAGTATTGTAAAGCACTATGGAGCTGTATATAAGTCTAAGTGCTATTGTTATAATGCCTTTGTAAGACCACGCTTGGAATACCGCATCTAGTTTTGGTCACCACAATATTAAAAAGATGTTGAGACTCTGGAAGGAGTGCAGAGAAGAGCAACAGAGATGATTAAGGACAGTGGTGAAATCCAATTTTTTTTACTACCGGTTTTGTGGGCTTGGTGTGGTCTGGCTTGGTGGGCGTGGCTTGGTGGGCATCAGTGGTGGGTTCCTCCCGGTTTGGCCCGGTTTGGCCAAGCCGGTAGCGGTGATGATATGACATCACCGAACCGGTTCTCTTTGTTCGGGAGCTGGGCTCTCCCACCCACCTACCCCGCGTTATTCTTATCTTTTATTTGGCCCTGCCCCCAATCTATTCAGTGCCTCCCGAATCCCAGCTGATTGGCTAGAAGGAAAAAACTGTTTAAACTCTTGCTGCGGGGCTTCAAAGGGCCGCCCTACAGCTGATCAGTGTTAAAAGGCAGTGTGGTGGTAGACCAGTGCGCTCGAAAAACAAATGGGTAGACTGGTGCCTCCCAAAACAAATGGGTAGACCGATGCCTCCAAAAACAAATGAGTAGACCAGTGCCTCCAAAAACAAATGGGTAGACCGGTACAGCTCTACAAGCAGTTAAAAGCCTGGTAGATCAGTACTTCTGCTAAATCCTAAAGAATTGTCACATGACCATCAAACCACGCCTACAAAATAAGCCATGCCCACAGAACCTGTAGTAAAAAAAATTTAGAACCCACCCCTGGTGGGCATGGCAGGGGAAGGATACTGCAAAATCTCCATTCCCACCCCACACTGGGACCAGCCGGAGGTGGCATTTGCCGGTTCTCCGAACTACTCAAAATTTCCACTACCGGTTCTCCAGAACCTGTCAGAACCTGCTGGATTTCTACCCCTGATTGGGGGACTGGAGGCTAAAACATATGAAGAACGGTTGCTGGAATTGGGTTATGTCCAGTTTAATGAAAAGAAGGACTAGGGGTGACATGATAGCAGTCTTCCAATATCTCAGGGGCTGCCACAAAGAAGAGGGAGTCAAGCTATTCTCCAAAGCACCTGAAGGCAGGACAAGAAGCAACGGATGGAAGCTAGTCAAGGAGAGGACCAACCTAGAAATAAGGTGGGGACTATTAATCAGTGGAACTACTTGCCACCAGAAGTTGTGAATGCTCCAACACTGGAAGTTTTTAAGAAGATGTCGGATAACCATTTGTCTGAAGTGGTGTAGGGTTTCCTGCCTAAGCAAGCAGGGAGTTGGACTAGAACAGGGGTGGGCAATTGTGGCTCTTTTACATTGATTTATTATTAAAATTTATTATTTACAGATTGTCCTCCACTTACAAAAGTTCACTTAGTGCCCATTGCAGTGAAAAAAGTGACTTAGGACCGTTTGTCACACCTACTGTATTACGGTTGCCACATCTCCACGGTCATGTGATCGAAATTCAGACGCTTGAAAACTAGCATGTACTTATGACGGTTGCAGTGTCCCGGTTTCACGTGATCCCCTTTGGTGACCTTCTGTTGTGGCCCGTCAGCAGCCTGTGCAGCTAGTAGCTGATTCCGACAGCAAGGAGGCTGGTGTGGTGCTGCGCCAGCAGCCTGTGCAACTGGCGCTCGAGTCGGACAGTGAGGAGGCTGGAGAAGATGTGGTGCCAGAGGCAGGGATTCAGCCAGAGCCTTCAGAACCTCCAGAAGCTCCTTTAAGTGAAAGGGACGAAGAGGAGGAGCCTCTTCTCGCTGCATGGGCGCGCAGAGCTGCCAAAAGGCAGGAGTGGCTCCTCAGGAGGAGGTCTCCTCGAGAGTAAGGCTTGGGGCTAATTGGCCACTCCCTTAGCCTATTTAAGGAAGGATGACAACTGAGGCAATTTGCAGGGAACAACTTCGTTCATTCTCCTTCGTGTCCTGATCTTAGTTCTCTTATCAATTTCCTGCAAATTGCTTCTGGGCTTTCTGCCAACCCTAGTAGGATTACAATTATTTATTCTTTGGATTTTTGTAGGCTGTTAAGAAAGTTAATTAACAGCCTTTATTTGAAAAAGACTGATTTAATTTAGTAAACTAAGGTTTGTACAGACTTTGTGTGTGCTGCGTTCTTTGGGGTCCGTAGCTGGGGCAGAACACCTTCTGACAAGCAAAGTCAATGGGAGAGCCAGATTCACTTAACAACCATGTGACTCACTTAACAACCACAGCGATTCCTTTAACAAGTGTGGCAAGAAGGGTCGTAAAGAGGAGCAAAACTCATTTAATAACTGTCTTGCTTAGTGATCTGTCCCCGTCCTCACACACACACAAACACAGCCAGCCGAGGGTTAAGGAAACACTTTGGAACGCACCCAGGTCTTATCTCCCACTTGGCAGCGATAGACACACCGTCTGCCAAGTGACTTTATTTTCACAAACAGAAAGATAAGATACTAACATACAAAAAAGTCCAAGCAGAAATAATATTCCTCCCAGCAGTTCCGGACGAGGCTTTAGTGACTATCCAAGGTTTACTTTTAGGATCCCTGACCACTACCCTCTATTATATAGTCTCTGGGGTGTGGTCCAGTGACTCAGTTCTAATCCCTAGCACGCCTCCTAAGCTGCTGCAATCGTTTATCACGCCTTCGGAGGCGTGCGTCCAGGAATGATGTTTCTTCATCACTTTGAGACGAACCAGCTGTCTCCCTGCTGATCTCCTCTCCCTCGACCGGCACCTGAGACAATGCCAGAGGGGAGGGGCTTGGAGAGGGAGGCCTGGCTGACTCCTCTTCCTCATGCTTGGAGCTTTCTTCCTCTGATGGGACAGGCTCAGAGGGCGGGGCCACAACACTTAGTAACGGAAATTTGGGGCTCCATTGTGGTTGTAGGTCGAGGACTAGCTGGACTCATGCGGCTACTAAGACTGACTGCACACCACAAAAAGAACAAAGATGGCAACAGTGAAGCATGGTGTCCAAAACAGCTCATTCTTCAAAAGTTTCCCCTAAAAAAATCAACCAAAGTGGCTCAGACTTGATGATCATTGAGATTCCTTTGCTTTAAGCCACGGGTGAAATCTATTTACCTTCCCAACCGGTTTGGAAGTGCTCATGTCGTGCATGCACTTGCTTCACTCACGTGTGTGTGTGTATCACATGTGCACGCGGACCCTCTACGCATGTTCAGAGGATAAGTTGACCAGGAAGTAACGACGACCGGGTGGGTGGGTGGAGCCTTGCGCCGCCATCACTACTGGTTCTCTGAACTACCAGCTGCCATCGCTTCCGGTTCGGTCGAACCGGGCTGAAGCGGGAGCATTTCACTCCTGCTTTAAGTGGCCACCCTACTCAAAAATCCACAATTTTTGCCTGATGTCTTCTTTCTTCTGTTCTTCCTTGCTTCGGGTTGTTGTCCGGTCAACTTTCCCCAGTCGAGTTCATGTTATTTTTCATAGGGGTTTGTTTATTTATTTATTTATTGGTTTGATTTATATGCCGCCCTTCTCCGGAGACTCACGGTGGCTTACAATGCATTAAGCAATAGCCTTTGTATATACCTGCTTAGTATTTATTTATTTATTTATTTATTTATTTATTATTGAATTTCTATACCGCCCTTCTCCCTGAGGACTCAGGGCGGTGTACAGCCAGAATTAAAAAGACATGCAGGACAAATATTAAAAAACAATTAAAAGATATATAAATTTGGCCCAATTAAAACTCATTACCAATTAAAACGTTTAAAACATTTAAAACAGTTAAAAATTTCATCTTAAGCCAGCCCGGCTTGTTTAAATAAATGGGTTTTAAGGGCACGACGGAAGGCACTGAGGTCCTGGATTCTCCTTATCTCTGGGGGGAGCTGATTCCAGAGGGTGGGAGCCCCCACAGAGAAGGCCCTCCCCCTGGGGGTTACCAGCCTGCATTGTTTGGCTGATGGCACCCTGAGGAGGCCCTCTCTGTGGGAGCACACGGGTCGATGGGAGGTCGTCGGTAGCAGCAGGCGGTCTCGAAGATAGCTAGGCCCTATGCCATGGAACGCTTTGAAGGTGATAACCAGCACCTTGAAGCGCACCCGGAAGACCACCGGGAGCCAGGGCTTTCGGGGCCCCCTAAGTGGTGTTCTTTTTTATACAAAGTCATCTTATTGCCCCCACAATCCGGGTCCTCATTTTACCTACCTCGGGAGGATGGAAGGCTGAGTCAACCTTGAGCCTGGTGAGATTTGAACTTGCAGTAATTGCAGGCAGCTGGTGCTACTTAACAGCACTTTAGTCTGCTGTGCCACCAAGGCTCTTGGTTGGTTGATTACTATCGTTTTCTTCTTCCCGTCTCTGGATAATCGCAATTCTTGATCACAAATGTTGTGGTCTCTCAACCTGCCCTGTGTCCCTTCCAGGAAATTATGGTTTCTGCTGATTATCATGGTGTAAAACTGAAGGGTGACCTCTACAACAGAAGTTCAGTTTGATGAAGGGATCGTGGCATTTAAAAAAAAAAAAAAAAGGAGAACAAATACACGTAGTTACTGTATTAGCCAACTCCCTCCTCACATTTACATTTAATAAAGGAGAATGTTTGTAGCTCAGGGTTGTCATGCGGGCTCCTTGGTGCTCTCTGAGCTTGATTGTTTTCTTGCAGACGTTTCATTACCCAACTAGATAACATCATCAGTGCTAGAACAGGATGAGATTTGTGGGAAGGGGGAGAAGGAGGAAGGAAGGGAGGGAGGGAGGGAGGGAGGGAGGGAGGGAGGGAGGGAGGGAGGGAGGAAGGAAGGAAGGAAGGAAGGAAGGAAGGAAGGAAGGAAGGAAGGAAGGAAGAATTTTGTAAAGTTGACAAGGTTGGAGACCCCTGGTCTAAAGCACAGTGTCAGGTTTCAATGTCGTTTCAAATAAAATAAATTGCATTTCCAAACAGATAGTCTTTGAAGAAATCTTTCATTTTATTAAGCACGACAATCTGTCCCCGATCGTGGCGTAGCCAACTCTGACTTCCTGACCCCAAAGCTTCCCTTTCCGTTCCCCAATTCTCTGCGTCTCATTGGCCTTCTTCCAAATCACTCTCCCCATATCTACTACTTAAGCTCCCAGGAATGTCTCCCCTCCCATCTCATCTCCTAGGGGATATTACCTTCAAGGAAAATAAGTAGGTGAAATGTCAAGTGTCCTCTTGCCAGCTGCCCCCTCTTCTCCTTCTTATGTCGACACTAGAGTAAATGCTTTCTGAAATGAAAAAGGCCTGTCCTTTCTAATAAGTGATGTAACGGTGGCTGTAAATATGCTAAGCTTGGAGAGTATTTATCTTGATAGCTAGGAGTGTGGGATTTGGGGTGTGGGTGTGAGACACCTGGGGATTGGTGACTCTGCAAGGGTGCAAGCGAATGGGGTGTCACCATATTTGGAGAGCTTGCATACACAGGGCAGGGTGGCCCCCAAATGTACCTTTTTAAAATAATTTTATTCCATCTATATTATTTTTTTTATAAATAACTCAAACGGCAATACTTCATACTCCTTCCTCCTCCTATTTTTCCCGCAAGAACAAACCCTATGAGGTGGGTTGGGCTGAGAGACAGAGATTGGTCAAAAGTCACCCAACTGGGTGCATACCTAAGGCGGGACTAGAACTCACCGTCTCCTGGTGATTGGCCCAAAGTCAACCAGCCGGCTTTCATGCCTAAAGCGGGACTAGAACTCACCGTCTCCTGATGATTGGCCCAAAGTCACCCAGCCGGTTTTCATGCCTAAGGCGGGACTAGAACTCACCGTCTCCTGATGATTGGTCCAAAGTCACCCAGCTGGCTTTCATGCCTAAGGCGGGACTAGAACTCACCGTCTCCTGATGATTGGTCCAAAGTCACCCAGCTGGTTTTCATGCCTAAGGTGGGACTAGAACTCACCGTCTCCTGATGATTGGTCCAAAGTCACCCAGCTGGTTTTCATGCCTAAGGCGGGACTAGAACTCACCGTCTCCTGATGATTGGCCCAAAGTCACCCAGCTGGTTTTCATGCCTAAGGCAGGACTAAAATTCACTGTCTCCCAGCTCCCAGCATGGTGCATTTACCACGAGACCAAACTGGCTTTCTCTCACTATGTGTGAATTCGAGGAAGATTTGTGGTTCAAATTCATTCTTTTACTCTGTGGACAAACAAGGGTATTCTGTAGTACTATAGTACTAAATAAAGCACAAATATAGATACGAAACAAATGCCGAAGGAGAAGTGAGAGTCACTCAAAAACAAAAGCCAGATTTGAGAAATTGCATAAAACTCACAAACAACATCCTTCTTACAAAAAACATGGCTTCAGATACAATGAATTGAAGGCTTCTTGTCAATAAGGAGATTTGATTTCATACGGTTTCCACTTTCAAATTGAACTGATATTTAAATGTACGTGAGTATATGTATGTGTATCTATCTATCTATCTATTTATCTATCGATCTATACACATATATCCAGGGGTGGGCTGCTGGGAGTTTGCAGGGGTTCGGCAGAACCTCTAGCTAAGATTCTGTGCAGTTCGGAGAACCCCCATATCCCACTTCTGGCTGCCCCCACCCACCCTTCCCCTCCCAGGAGACCCCACACGGCCCATTTTCGATGCAGGTAAGTGCAGGGCATGCACAGAGGCTCAGGGAGAGTGAAAAACGGGCCTACTGGAAGTTTGGGAAGGCTGGAAACAGGCCCGTTTCCGACCTCCAGAGGGCTTCTGGGGCCCGGGGAGGGCAAAGCCCCCACCCCACCCCCGGCTGTGGTGCAGGTCGACTAGGTCATGCCCACCATGGCCACGCCTGCCTAGCAACCAGAGGACCCCTTGCTTTAATTTTTGAAGCCCACCCCTGTATATACATATACGTATATAAACATATATATATATGTAAAGAAAGAAGCAGACATTCTGCGAACTCCAGAACTAAAATAATTAAAATTTTATTCTACTAAGCTTTCGTCAGCCATCTGCTGACTAGAATAGTTTGTAACACACACACACACACACACATATATGTGTGTGTGTTTTCTTTCCTTTTCGTAGGCTTTATGTGTATTTCTCTTTAGCCAGGTTCTTCCTACGTAAACCAAGATTTTTATGCAGCTCTAGTTCAGTGAAATCACAATCCACTAGTTTCTAGGCTTTTTTTTCTGGCTAAAGAGAAATACACATAAAGCCTACGAAAAGGAAAGAAAACAAATACTGTACCTTTACAGGGAGGATACATGGGATGAGGGTGTGGCTAACTGATGAGGACTTATAAGTCCGAAATAGATCTATCTTAGTCTCCTTAGTCTCCCAATGGGCAGCAGAGTGTTTGCTGACTGCCAGAAAAAAAAAGCTTAGAAACTAATGGATTGTGATTTCACTGAACTAGGGCTGCATAAAAAGCTTGGTTTACATAGGAAGAACCTGGCTAAAGAGAAATACATATACATACATACATACATACATACATACATACAAACATACATACATGTAAAAAGTTAAAATCTCGGGTGTTTTCTTGAAAAGAAAATTTGAGAATATATATATGTATGTATGTATGTATGTATGTATGTATGTATATGTGTGTATATATATCTGTGTGTCTCTGTGTGTGTGTGTATAATTTATATATATATATAATTTATATTTTGCTGATAAAGAAATAAATTTGGTATAAAATGGTTTGTCGTGAATGCGACTGCTTGAGGGCTCCTGGATTAGAGCTGAAAGGCGAAGGGATGCAGTATGCTCCCTCCCACATGCTGGGGTAGATCAGGTGCCTCGATAGAAAAGAACTTTATATATATATATATATATAGATAGATAGATATAGATATATAGATATAGATATAGATATAGATATAGATATAGATATAGATATAGATATAGATATAGATATAGATATAGATATAGATATATAGAGTTATAGATATATATATCAGTGGTGAAATCCAATTTTTTTTACTACCGGTTCTGTGGGTGTGGCTTGGTGGATGTGGTGTGGCTTGGTAGACATGGCAGGGGAAGGATACTGCAAAATTCCCATTCTCTCCCCACTCCTGGGGGTAGGATATTACAAAATCTCCATTCCCACCCCACTCTGGGGCCAGCCAGAGGTGGTATTTGCCGGTTCTCCGAACTGCTCTAAATTTCCGCTACCGGTTCTCCAGAACCTGTCAGAACCTGCTGGATTTCACCCCTGATATACAGTCTTCATCATCATTCTAGCCACTGTCTATCCACTGAAGGATGAAGGCCCCTTCCAAATTTTCCAACCTGTATATGGTCCTGAGCTTCCTATGTATATATGTACACATACACACCTCCCTCTCTCCCTCCCTCCATCCATCCAGTCCCCTAATCATCTTTGTTGCTCTTCTCTGCACTCTTTCTACAATCTCAGGAACCCCAAATTTCTTTGGGGCAGCAGTAGTTATCCCTGATCAGGTATATCATCCCCAGGTAGCTAGCTAGGGGGTTGAACTAAGTCATTAACAGGGCAACCTAGAGAATGCAGAAGCATTTATTGGATCCCGTTCCAGTTCTTGCCTTTTTAACAACCCCCAAAGTACCACAACGCTACCCTGTTGGGTCTCACCCATCCAACAGGAAAGACTAGAGGACTGGAAGTCGCCCCTAGACAACATTTTGGAGAAGGGGATTCCCCTCCTCATCCCCTTCAGCGGATGCCTTCATCTGGGTCCTGGGAAAGGAACCTGGGAGCTGCGTGTCCCCCAGAGAGGAGGTCCAATTGGGATCCGCAGAAGGCATGAGGCCAGGGGTGAAATGCTCCCGGTTCGGACCAGATTGCCCGATCCGATAGCGATGGCAGCGGGAAGTTCGGAGAACCGGTAGCAAAAATCCCTGCGCCCCCCCCCCCCACCATGCCCAGCTGAGCCGCACGATCATCAGAGGCTTTTTTTTTTTTTTACTTTTCAAAGCATTTTTTCTACAACCTCTTCCGATGAAAAAATGCTTTTAAAAGTAAAAAAAAAAAAAAGCCTCTGATGATCGCGCGGCTCAGCTGGGATCGTCAGAGGCTTTTCAAAGCATTTTTTTCTGCAACCTCTTGGCTGAAGAAGTGGTAAAAAAAATGCTTTGAAAAGTCTCCGACGATCCCAGCTGAGTTGCCGGATCGGCAAAGGCTTTTCAAAGCATTAGAAAAAATGCTTTGAAAAGTTAAAAAAAAAAAAGTTGGCCACACCCACCCAGTCACATTACCCCCCACCACCACCAAGCCACACCCACAGAACCGGTAGTAACAAATTTTACATTTCATCCCTGCACGAGACCAGATGCTGAGACTCCAGAAACAGTGCAGAGAAGAGCAATAAAGATAATAAGAGTTCTGGTGGTTTGAGTTAGATGGTTTAGCCTCTTAACAAAATGAAATTCAGTGGTGAAATAAGTAAGGTTTTCACTTAGGCAAGAAAAACCATATGCACAGGTACAGAATAGGTAGCACCTGGCTTAATAGCAGTAAATGTGAGAGGGATCTTGGAGTCCTAGTGGACAATCACTTAAATACGAGCCAGCAGGGTGCAGCAGCTGCCAGAAAAGACATGGAAATCCTAGGCTGCATTAACCGAGGGACCGATTCAAGATCATGTGAAGTGTTAAGACCACTTTATCATGCCTTGGCAAGGCCACACTTGGAATCCGGCATCCAGTTTTGGTCACCACGATATAAAAAAAGATGTTGAGGCTCTAGAAAGAGTGCAGAGAAGAGCAACAAAGATGATTAAGGGACTGGAGGCTAAAACATAGGAAGAACGATTGTGGGAATTGGGGATGTCTAGTCCAGTGAAAAGAAGGACTAGGGGTGACACGATAGCAGTCTTCCAATATTTGAGGGCCTGCCACAAAGAAGACATGGTCAACTTATTCTCCAAAGCACCTGAGGGCAGGACAAGAAGCAATGGCTGGAAACTTATCAAGGAGAGAAGCAACTTAGAACTAGGGAGAAATTTCCTGACAGTGAGAACAATTAATCAGTGGAACAACTTGCCTCCAGAAGTTGTGAATGCTCCATCACTGGAGGTTTTTAAGATGAGATCGGACAGCCATTTGTCTGGAATGTCTATGGAGATTCTCAGTCATCCAGGTCATGGTTGTCCCAAAGGGGCTTTTTCAAAAGGCAGCTGGGCTTAGTTTTTCCTTGAAGACGTTTCGCTTCTCATCCCAAGAAGCTTCTTAAATTCTTCAGAAGTGAAGAAGCTTCTTGGATGAGAAACGAAACGTCTTCAAGGAAAAAAACATGTCCAGTTGCCTTTTGAAAAAGCACCTTTGGGATTTGTCCGGAATGACATAGGACCGTGATGGCAAACCTATGGCACTGTTGTGACTCTGACCCCCGAAGCCGATTTATCCGAGGGAGAAGGCTCCGAACATGAAGGAGAGGAGTTGGCCAGGCCTCCCTCTCCAGGGCCCTCCTCTCTGGCAATGCCTCAGGTGTCTCCCGAAGGAGAAGAGATTGGCCAGGAGCCAGGTATCTCCTCGCAGTCGGACAGTGACGGAGATAAGTCTTGGCTGGATCCACGCCAGCGTCGGAGAGACAGGCGCACGCAGCAGAAAAGGAGGCGTGCCAGAGATTAAGCTGAGTCACTGGACCACACCCCACAGGGGATAAAAGGGGGTGAGGTGGCCATTCAGACTCTGTGACGGACAAAACAAACTACTAGCGAGTCACATTGTATCTTTGAAACAACATTATCTGCCTTGGATTTAATACGGACTGGATTTGACAATTCTTGAACTATGTGTATCTTGTTTGGGTTTATCTGACGGAGGAACAACCCCTCCCTCTATGAGTAAAGTTCTTGGCAAGCAGCTACTGGGTTGCTGCCAATCCTCTTATCGAAAGAATTTGTTGTCTGCCAGTTTTATTTAACCCCTGGCTATCTGTTTGTGTGCATGTGTGAGACGGGGACAGAACAAGCACTCGTGCCACAGGTGGCACGTAGAACTCTATCGGTGGGCATGCGAGAGTTGCCCTAGCTCAGCTCCCAGCTGATTTTCAGGCCTTCCGGGCCCACCAGAAGTCAGGAAACAGGCTATTTCCAGCCTCTGGAGGACCTCTGAAGGGAGTGGGGAAGGCTGTTTTTGCCCTCCCCAGGCTCCAAGAAAGCCTACTGGGCTTTTTACTGGGCCCATTGTGCCATCGCGTGCCAAAAGCAGGGAAAGCGCAGGGGTGTCACACACGCATGTGCGTGGGGGTGGGGCATACTGAATTATAGGTGCGGGCATGAGTGGGTGCTCCCCTCACTTTTGGCACACGACGGCAAAAAGGTTAGCCATCCCTGACATAGGGTCTCCTGCTTGAGCAAGGGATTGGACTAGAAGACCTCTAGGGTCCCTTCCACCCTAGGATTCTATGTTGTACCAGCGTCAGCCTGAACCGAGAATAGAGGAAGCAGAAGAGGGAGAAATAAACAAGAGTGTGTAGCAACCAACAATGCCATCCATGTCCGTAAGTGCTTGGCAAAAATTTTGCCCTGAAGATCCTACAATTCGTATCTTGAAACTAATCCTTGGCATTAACAATTAAGGTCTTTGTTTTTGTGGAGTTTGAAATAGAAAATAGAGGACATTTATTGATGTCAAGTAGGCTAACGTGACATGCTGACTGGAAGAATAGGGTACATAACAGCCCGAAGGCAAAATAGCTGTTTTTTAACATATTTTTTTGACACCCTGCCAACCGCATCTTGGGTGGGTCCGTTTTTGTGGTTTTTTTCAGTTCTGGGTGTAGCAAGATCTCCTTCCTTGTTTTGTAGGTATCATGACCCCCTTTAAAAAAAAAAAAGCAAGAGACCAAAAAAAGAAACAAGGGAAAAAACATTATGCACCAGCAGAGACAACTCACATCCCAGTAATTTTTGATCACCGCACGTGAACTTTTGAGAGGCTTTACCAGATGAATCACATCACACCGCTGAACAGTTGCTGGTGAGATACTCATTTTTTGAGCAGGTGAGTTGGGGGGGGGGAACCTGGGGGGGGGACACAATTTAAAAAAAAAAAGAAATATTTTCCCTTTCCATCTTCTCTCTGTTCAGTTGTTCAATGTTCTCCAACCTCCTTTGCAAGTCTTCTTCTTCTTCTTCTTCTTCTTCTTCTTATTATTATTATTATTATTATTATTATTATTATTATTATTCCTTTTCTCCTGCCTCTGGCATCATTGGAAGGGATAGCTGGCAGCCCGATGCTCGGAGAGGAGCTGTGTTCAAACTCTGCTCTAAACCGTCCTTGGCTTAACCCTGATTTGTGGGCTAAGACCATTAACCGTGATGGATATTCCAGAACAGGTTCTCACTGCATCTTAACACCAAACTCCAGGAAAGTCACTTTTGCATCAAACGTGATTATCCATCCCAAGGATTGGAGGCTGCCACAGGCTTGGTTATATGATGGGCAGCTATAGACATGCTTTGAATCAAGAAATTAAAAAAAAAAAAAAAACCTATTATCTATTTTGAGTAACGAAATCTCTCTGGCTAAAGGGTTTTTCCCTTGCTTTTTTGTCCCTGGACAAAAAAACATAGGGGGAATCCCATGCCATCTCCCAGTACTAGAAGACAGAAAAAAGAGATAAGCATTGGTTGATTCTCTAATCGCCTATCTCTGACAGCTATCACACGGTAGATCCTTTCCCTTATCCCTTCCCTGGCTTTGAATCCAGGATCTTCCACTCTCGGATCGATTTGGTTTCTATAAATCTCAAGATTGGAAGCCACCCGCTCAAGTTTAGGAGAAAGACTGCAAAATTTCTCCTCAGGTTTCCCCCTGGAAGTGAAGTTTCATCAGATTTAGGGACAGATTTGACCTGCGTGTTACATTGTGGCTGCGTTCACACAACCTAGTCAAGTAAAGACTTAACCAATGGATTGATTTAACGTTTCCCTTAGTTATCCCCCCCCCCACTTGCTCAGCGTAGTCTGCGCCTCAGAACCGACAGGTGAATTTACAGTTCGATGTAATGTGTGAATGTGGAAAAATGGGTTTGTTTAATAACTGGGTTAAATGTGTGATATGGACCCAGCTGTTTGGCAAGATTTTCTCTCTCTATGGTGGGGTCGGCTCTCCCGGTAGAGATGGCCATGATTTCTTTTGCTTTTGGCCTGAGATGTGATCTAAGAATCACAGTTTGTTGAACAAACCAGGTTTAAAGTAAATCATGGCATCGTATAATGAGCAATTTGCAGCCATCGGGGCATGTCCACATATTAAGCCGTTATTTAGTAGGGGTGTTTGAAATGGATTAATTCTGGAAGCAGCAATGGGAAAAAAAAATAGAGCAGGGACTAAATGATATTTTTCTCCCCGCTGTCCCAAAATCTCTATTTTTGAAATTAACATGGCACTAAATCTGTATTTTTCCCTCCTTCTCACTGCTTTTTCTTCATAGCATGTGGCAATTTTATCACTTGCCATCTTTTATTCTTTTTTTTAAAAAAAAAGTATACTTTTTTTTCTTCTTCTTCACCGCAACACTTTTATTTAAGAGCTTAAATCTGTAGTTCTTCTTTTGGTGGTCAAAGGATTGATGGAGCGGTATTCTGCAGGAGAAATTGATTAGAAAAACCGATTTTGTGTGAAATCTTCCCTGGATTTAAGGATCCTGGGATGTCCTTTCTTAGTTTTTTTTTAACCGCAGCAGACCCGTGATTTAGGATAATGGATTAAAAACTCTTTTTTTAAAGACTCTTAAGTCATCGGTTGTGATCCTCGGTTTACTGACTCAGCCACAACTGATTAGGGTGAGCCAAATATTAAGAAACCAGGATTTACATACTCTGGTAGCCGGAATGAAGCATCGTGCTAAACTATAACCAAGCCAAAAAAAAACCCCAAACCCCAGGTTATGACTAAGCTTGAATCGTGAATGTAAATTACTCATCAAATGAGGGAATTCTTCCAGAGTCCTCTTACTAGGTTTTACAAACTGCACATAAAAATGGTTTATTTATAACGTCCACCCACCTTCCAGGTGCCTTCCAACCACAAACGAAAACGAACAAATAGAAACGGAACGGTGGTTAAAATTAGCTTGATTGATTTATGCAATGCCTTTATTGATTTATGCAGAATCTGGGCAAAATTCTCCCGAATCTTTAGCTATTTCTCCGCTGCGAGAAAATGAAATCCAGGTTTAAGAGTTGTACGTGTGCAAGCTTTGCGATGCTACAGCTGCTCGTGTGGATGCGGGTGGGCAACACTGCAGGGGTGGCGTCGAGACGCATTCTCGTTTCCCCAGCAACTACAGGTAGTCCTCGGTTTTACGACCGTAATTGAGCCCAAAATTTATGCCGCTAAATTAAACATTCGTTAGGTGAATTTTACCCCATTTTTACGACTCTCCTTGCCACAGCTGTTAAATGAATCGTTGCATGTGTTAAGTGAGTAACACGGCTGTTAAGTGAATCTGGATTTCCTCATTGTCTTTGCTCGTCAAAAAATGTTGCAAAAGGGGAATCATGTGACCCCGGGACACTGCGACTGTCATAAATATGAACCAGCTGCCAAGCGTCTGAATTTTGATCATCCTTGGGGATGCTGCAATGGTCTTAAGTGTGAATCACGGTCACAAGTCACTTTTTTCATTGCCGTGATAACTTTGAACGGTCACTAAATGAACCATTGTAAATCGAGGACTACCTGCAATGGTGATAGTGTTCCTACCGGATTAAGGAGTTGGGCCAACCCTGGAAAACCAACTTCTGCTCCATCCTCATTTCTGAAAGTTTCCTGGAGGATGTTGAGTCTTTTAAGTCTTTGTCTGCCTGGCCGACCTTGCAGGGGTGTTATGGGGAAAACAGGAAGAGGGAGAACTAACTACTCTGCTTTGAAGACCTAGAATTAAACGTGGTTGCTTTATAAATGTCAATACAGATAGTGCTCAATTTACAAGTATTTGTTTAGTGACGGCACTGAAAAAAGTAACTTAAGTTATGACCGGTTATCACATTTATAGCAGCATCCCCCAATGATCATGTGATTGATATTTGGCCACTTGGGAATTGGCATATATTTATGACCATTTCACAGTCCCGGGGTCATGTGATCCCCTTTTGCGACCTCCCCCCGTCGGCTTCCAACAAGCAAAGTCAATGGGGGAAGCCGAATTTGCTTAACGACTGCATGATTCACTTAACAACGGCAGCGATTCTCTTAACGTAAGCCTTGGTAGTACAGTGGTTTAAAGCACCCTGTTATTAAGAACAGCTGCCTGCAATTACTGCAGGTTTGAATCTCGCCAGGGTTCAAGGTTGACTCAGCCTTCCATCCTTTCTAAGGTAGGTAAATTGAGGACCCAGTTTGTGGGGGCAATAAGCTGACTTTGTATAAATATACAAAAGAATGAAGGCTATTGCTTAGCGCATTGTAAGCTGCCCTGAGTCTCCGGAGAAGGGCGGCATATAAATCAAATAAAAAAAAAAAAACGTAAGCGAATGTCGTAAAATGGGGCGCAGCTCACTTAACAACCGCCTGCTTAGCAACGGAAATTTGGGGCTCAGTTGTGGTCATAAGACGAGGACTAACCGCAATAAGAAATCTAAATGGCACTAATAAATAGAAATCACCATGGCAGTTGGTACAATAATCCGCAGCCTCTCCCTTGCAGCCCGGCACAGTGTGTGTGTGTGTGTGTGTGTGTGTGTGTGTGTGTGTGTTTTGTGCCATACACACAGCTTTGGGGGTTAAATCACTGCAGTTCAGTTAGTAACACGGTTGTTAAATGAAATCTGGCTTCCCCATTGACTCTGCTTGTCAGAGGTTGCAAAAGGGGATCAGATGGACACTGCATCCATCCTAAATCTCAGGGGTTGCCACAAAGAAGAGGGAGTCAAGCTACTCTCCAAAGCACCTGAGGGCAGGACGAGAAGCAACTGGTGGAAACTAATCAAGGAGAGAAGCAAGTTAAAACTAAGGAGAAATTTCCTGACAGTTAAAACATTTAATCAGTGGAACAACTTGCCTCCAGAAGTTGTGAATGCTCTAATACTGGAAGGTTTTAAGAGGATGTTGGATTCTGTTATTATTAACCATTTGTCTGAAGTGGTGTAGGGTTTCCTGCCTGAGCAGGGGGTTGGACTAGAAGACCTCCAAGGTCCCTTCCAACTCTGTTATTCTATTCTATTCTATTCTATTCTACACCCAAATTTTCATCACTTCATCATGTTGATGCTGCAACATTCGTAAGTGTGAAAACTGGTCATAAGTCATTTTTTCAGTCACGTCGTAACTTCGAATGGTCACTAAACGAACGATGGTCAATCGAGGTCTACCTCTAAATAAAACGTAAAATCCTATTTGTTCAGGAGGGTTCCCCCCCTCCCTTTCTTCCTGTCAGAAATTGCCTTGATTTCACTGATTCTAAAGAAAAACCACCGTTTCCCTCTTCCCCCACCCCACCCCCCGACTAGAAAAAAGGCCTATTGCAGTGGAGAGATTTTGGAATTTCTAAAGTCTCTTGATCGCCGAGGACATGTACTCATCAAAGAGAGAAGAGCGGTAAATTGATTGCACTGTACTGATTAGGAAACCCTCATGAAGATTGCTCAAGGGTTTTAAATAATGATCGGGGCCGCATGCCGACGAAGCAAAAAAAAAAAAAAAGCCGGTAAACTGATTGCATCGGCGTGCTGAAATGGTGCCAAACCCCAAAATTAGAAAACAGCATGCTGACGGCTGTAGAAAAGGCAAATACTATTGCAACACTTTTAATCTGCTTTTCCTTTTTCTTTTCTTTTTTTTCTTTTTTCTTTTGAATTTACACCAGGCTTCCTTCTGCGGTCCACGGGCGCCTCTACCAGGAATCGTTCTGCAACCTGAGGCGAAGAATTTGAAGGCTCGTGTTGGCGCATCGCTTCCTCTCTGGAGATGCTCATCCGGCCTTTGCATCTTCCAATCCAGTTCAGCTTCTCGGAAGCCGGATTCGGACACCTGGGTTTTGCAACCCGTGTGCGGCTGCTGTCCTGAAAACTGCTCTCTTTTCCTCCTCCGGCAACGCAGCTGGTGTCCTCGCCACATCTTTCCAACCACAAGCCCACCTGCATTGCCCACTGCGATTCCTTTTCTCCACAACGGTTTCTTTTCTCCACAACATGACGGACCGAAGCCAGCTGTCCTTCTCCTCCTCCTCCTCCTCCTTCTCCTCCTCCTCCCTCCCTTCTTCATTCCCTACTTCTGCCTTCAAGCCAGCGCTTGGCTCCGTCCGTGGCCAGCAGTCCTGCTCTCTCCTGACCGCCACCGAGGATTTCAACATCATTCTGTACCATTACAACCTCACCGGACGGCTGAGCCACCGGCGTCCCGAGGAAGACCACCTTGATGTCCTCAAGATCATCATCATCGCCGCCAGCTGCCTCATCATTTTGGAGAACCTGGTGGTCCTGATGGCCATCCTCTTTAAGGTGAGAAGCCGACGTTGGATTTTCACCTGCCTGGCCAGCATCTCTTCTAGCGACCTGCTGGCCGGGATCGCTTACTTGACCAACCTCTGCTTGTCAGGCCGGACGACCTTCCAGCTGTATCCCTACATGTGGTTTCTCCGTGAGGGGATCCTTTTCATCGCCTTGGCGGCCTCCACCTTCAGCCTGCTGGTGACGGCCATCGAGCGCTTTAGCGCCATGGTGAGGCCCATCGCGGAAAGCGAGTCCGTCAAGACGTGCCGTCTCCGGAACTGCATTTTCTTATCCTGGTTCTTGGCCTTTGTGATCGGCCTGCTTCCTTTGTTCGGCTGGAACTGCATTTGCGATGTGCCTCGCTGTTCCACTTTGCTGCCTCTTTACGCCAAGAATTACATCCTCTTCACCGTCATCATGTTCAGCATCATCCTGGTGGGTGTGGTGAGCCTCTATTGCTCCATCTACTGCTGGGTCGGGAAGCGGGTCAAGCTGGGCTTCTCCAATGGAAGCCGGAAGAGGTCCCTGAGGCTGCTGAAGACGGTGCTCATCATCCTCCTCACCTTCCTGATCTGCTGGATCCCTCTCTTCCTGCTGCTGCTGATCGACATCTTCGACAAGAACAAAGCCCTGAAGCTGCAGAACGTCTTCGGCTGGTTCGTCACCTTGGCGGTCTTCAACTCCTTCATCAACCCCATCGTCTACTCTTTGAAAAGCAAAGAGGTGAGACGGGCCGTGGTGGAACTGCTCTGCTGCTGCTGCATCTCGGCAGGGTGGCAAGGCCCCCGCGGCTGCCTCGCCCCCAGCGACCATCCCCCCAGCTCCTCCACAGAGGTGGGGAGCTCCTTGAAGGTGCGCGAGAGTTTCCGCAGCCCCGTGATACAGAAACGGACCGCCAGGAAAGAACCTCTCTCCAGCAACTCCAGCATGCTGAGCGCTTTGGTGGTCAGTGATGGCTCCAGCCAACCTTACCCACAAGGTTAGAAGATAGGTCTTCTGCAATATACCGAGACCTTTGAATGGCTGATGCCCGATGAGGAGACTTGCTCAGTCCGTTGCCCTCTTTGATGACCAGTGGTCAGCCAAGGGTCAACCAGTGGACCAGTGAAATGCAAAAGACGTCCTGTTCCAAGCACATCTTCCTTGGGCAATCTCACGCGTTCTGAAGAGGTTCCTTGTTCTTGACTGCGCTGGCTGATGTCAGCCCTTCCTTCCCTTTCATCCAGCTGCTTGGCCTTGACTTCTGACATAACCCTTCGTTTTCCTCCGGCTGATTTCTTGCAGGACTCAGTGCCTCTGCAACTGAATCTCAAAAGCTGGAGCAGCCCAGGGGTGAAATCTAGCAGGTTCTGACAGGTTCTGGAGAACAGATAGCGGAGATTTTGAGCAGTTCAGAGAACCGGCAAATGCCACCTCTGGCTGGCCCCAGAGTGGGGTGGGAGTCAGGGGTCAGTTCTACCTACCTTTACTACCGGTTCGCAACGGGATCCCATGCGCAGATTGCTGATGATGACATCCGGGGCGGTGGGTGGGGCCTCCCACTGGTTTTACTTCCGGTTCTTGCGAACCGGTCCTAACCGGGAGCAACCTACCACTGGTGGGAGTGGAGATTTTGCAATATCCTTCCCCCTGGAGTAGGGTGGGAATGGAGATTTTGCAGTATCCATTCCCTGCCACGCCCACCAAGCCACACCCACAGAACCAGGAGTAAAAAACAATTGGACTTCACCACCGGAGCAGCCTATTCTATGACTGTATTGGCACACAATTCTTCTAATGGGTTCCGAGATAAATGAGAAAACTCTTGTTAAGAAAAGAGGACAGGTAGTCCTCAACTTACAACAGTTCATTTGGTAACCGTCCAAAGTCACAACGGCACTGGAAAAAAAGTGACTTATCACTGTTTTTCACACTTTACAACCATTACATCTCCATGATCGCCTGATCAAAATTCGGGCACTAGGCAACTGACTCGTATTTATGACGGTTGCAGTGTCCCCCGGGGGTCACGTGATCCCCTTTTGCGACCTTCTGACAAGCAGAGTCAACGGGGAAATCTGATTCATTTAACGACGGTGGCAAGAAAGGGCATAAAATGTGCCAAAACTCATGCAACAACTGTCTCACTACTGTGGTCGTAAGTCAAAGACTACCTGTATTCTACCTTGGGGCATTCTTACTGGATTGGTACATCCAGTAATTTTTTAAAATAAGCTTACAGCAATCGGAACCAGATAGGTATTTTGCTTCATATCCAACAGTACAATGGGACACTCGCTGTATTTTATTAAGACTTTTTTAAAGCCTCATCATCCATCCGTCCGTCCGTCCATCCATCCACTGGGATGACAACTGAAATGGTCAAGGAATTATTTCCCACTTGTTTAAAAAGTTACAGCAAGTACAGCAAAGGCCAGTTCTTCGTAGAAAGTATTTTCAAATGTATATACGTCGACTGAATTCCGCTGCTGAAATAGATTTTCTTTTGTCCTATGTAGACTTTTAAAACAGGGTGTGTTCAGTTTAGATTGAACATTCTTAGACTGAATGTATTTTTTTTTACAAATTATTCTTTTATTCATGAACTGTATTTCTCTTGCAAACTGAAACAAACATGAGTACAGAAATCTGGTGTGAATGTATGTATGTTTTCCTCTTTTTTAAAAATAACCTGCCTTGAAAGTTTCTTCTTGAGATGCTAAAAAGTATTAAATAAATAAGCTAAACATATCATGCGTGGTCAGAAATAGTCCGTTTTCTGTTTTGTGTATTGGGAAGAAGGACGAAAACCAAACACAAATCTCCCAAGTGTTTTCCAAACTCAATAATTTTTAAGATTGTGGGCTTTATGTCTATAGAGATTCTCAGCAGGAGTGGGATTCAGAAATTTTAGCAACCAGTTCTCTGCCAGATTGCTGGGTGGGCGTGGCCATGGTGAGCATGGCTTCCTACTTGGCTTCCTGCATCATGGGGGGTTGTTTTCGTCCTCCCGAGACTCCGGAGGCTTTCCTCGAGCCTCTGGGAGGGCGAAAACGGCCTCACCCGGGCTCCAGAGGCCCTCTGGAGGCCGGAAATGGGCCCATTTCCAGACTTCCAGAACTTCTGGGAGGCCCATTTTTCGCCCTCCCAGAGCCTCCGCATGGGCCCTGCACTTACCTGGCATCCAAAACGGGCTGTGTGGAGACTCCGGGGAGGGGAGGGGTGGGTGGGGGTCAGCCAGTCCTTGAAACAACCAGGAGTCCTGGTGGCGCAGCATACTAAAGCACTGTTACTAACAGTGTTATTAACAGCAGCTGCCTGCAATTACTGCAAGTTCAAATCTCACCAGGCTCAAGGTTGACTCAGCCTTCCATCCTTTCTAAGGTAGGTAAAATGAGGATTGTGGGGGCAATAAGCTGACTTTGTATAAATATACAAAAGTATGAAGGCTATTGCTTAATGCATTGTAAACCGCCCTGAGTCTCCGGAGAAGGGCGGCATATAAATCAAAATTTAAAAAAAACAACCAGTTCGGCGAACCAGATTAAAATTAACATCCGGTTCGCCCAAATTGGTCCGAACCAGCTGAATTCCACCCGATTCTCAGTCCTCCAGGTCATAGTTGTCCCAAAGGTACAACTGGACTTTGTTTTTCCTTGAAGACGTTTCCCTTCTCATCCAAGAAGCTTCTTCAGTTCTGATGGTTCTTCAGTTCAATCAGAACCGAACAAGCTTCTTGGATGAGAAGGAAAGGTCTTCAAGGAAAAACAAAAATTCAGTTGCCTTTAGAAAAATGCACCTTTGGAGCATTGTGGCCCTCAACTCCTAGGAGGCTGGCTTGGGACATTCTGGGAATTGAAGTCTACACATCATAAAGTTGCAAAGGTTAAGAAACCTCAAGATATTTTAGCAATCCACGGACGGAAAGTATGAATTGCATAGCATGAGCGAGAAAGGACCGATTAGAACATTTTGTGCTGAACAAGGGTGTCCCTCAAAGTTTGAGAAATTCCATGGGAACAACTTTTCTTAAACAAGAGGAAATGTAATTTAGCTTGGATCTTATGTCACTCATCCATTTACAAAAGAGGACCTGAGATTCACTTGCATCCGGAGCAGCTGTTGATCAATGCTTACCCATGATGTTGTAACTCTTAGCGTTTCCTACCCTGGAATAGGATTTCATAGGTTAATCATAGAAAGGGTATGGGGCCCAAAAACTATGATGCTTGCACTATTTACAAACTATATATACAAACCACTCCATGCATCTGATGCAGTGAGCTGCATTTCAGAAAGTTTCTGCCTTTGAATAAAATTGGTGAGTCGCAAAAGAGGCTATCAGACTTCTGATGTTGAGCTATCCTGGATCACATTGGCTGGGGTGTTCTGGGAGTTGAAATCCACCCATCTTAAAGCATTGCTGGCTGGGGAATTCTGGGAGTTAAAGTCCACTCCTCTTAAAACATTGCTGGCTGGGGAGTTCTGGGAGTTGAAGTCCATACGTCTCAAAGTTGCTGAGGTTGTGAAACACTGTCCTAAGGTAACACACTACTTACATACACTATTTACAATACAAGTAATCCTTAACTTATGACCACAATTGAGCCCCAAATTTCCATTGCTAAGAGTGGCTGGATCAAATTTGTTCCATTTTATGACCTTTGTTGTTAAACAAATCATGCAGTCATGAAGTGAATCTGTCTCCCTTTCCTTTACTAGTAGGAAGTCATCTGGGAAGGTTACAACTGATCACCCCATGATCTCAGAACACTGCAAGCACCAGTTGTGAAGTACCCACATTTTGATCACGTGACTGTAGGGATCCTGCAATGGTCGTAAGTGTGAAATAATGTGTGAAATAATGTGTGGCTCATTGCCCCACATTTCCTAGTCATACCACAACTAATTGCAACAATCTACTATATATATTGATTTTACAGAAAATAACAGTGAAAAGGCACTATGCAGCCACAATTATTATGTGTGAAATAAGTGTGAAATAATGTGTGGCTCATTGCCCCACATTTCCTAGTAATACCACAACTAATTGCAACAATCTACTACATATTGATTTTACAGAAAATAACATTGAAAAGGCACTACGCAACCTAAAACCATCTCTATCTATTGGCCCTGATGGATTATGTGCCTACTTCTTTAAAAAGCTTTCCAATGCCATAGCACAATCTATGAATTATCTTTCAGAACCAGCTCCTTGCCTAACCTATGGTCATTAGCCACGGTCATCCCTATCTTCAAAAAGGGAGACCCCAGCCTAGTTGAAAATTACAGACCAATCTCACTGTGTTGTGTCACCTGCAAAGTCATAGAATCAATCATAAACCAATCCTTTACCCTCCACTTAGAGTCAAACAACCTACTCTCTAACAAGCAGTTTGGTTTCAGGAAAAATTTGTCCTGTAATTTGCAACTCCTACACTGCAAAAACATATGGACTACACAACTCGACCAGAGTAAAGCAATAGACGCAATTTACATAGACTTCTGCAAAGCCTTTGATTCAGTGGTACATGACAAACTACTGTTAAAACTAAGTTCTTATGGCATTTCCGGATCCCTGCATAAGTGGATAGCTGAGTTCCTGTCAAACAAGCAACAAGTAGTCAAAATAGGGAGCGCCCTATCAAACCCTCCACCAGTTAACAGCGGTGTCCCCCAAGGCAGCATTTTAGGACCCACACTCTTTAAACTTTACATAAATGACATTTGCGATCATATTATAAGCAGCTGCATCCTCTTCACTGATGACGTAAAACTATTCAACACCACTGACAATGCTGCTGCCCTACAAAGCGATCTTGACTATGTGTCAGAATGGTCAAACAATTGGCAACTCCAAATCTCAACCAACAAATGCTCCGTCTTACACATTGGCAAAAAATATAAGCTGGGCGGATACGATCTCATAGACAACGCTCACTCTGTCAAGGACCTTGGAGTACTTATCTCAAACGATCTGTTAAATGATTTAACAGCATTGCCAAAAAGGCATTAAGAGTTGTAAACCTAATCTTGCGAAGCTTCTTCTCCAGTAACATTGTACTGCAAACTAGGGCATACAAAACCTTTGCTAGACCAATTCTCAAATACAGCTCGTCTGTCTGGAATCCGCACTGTATATCGGACATTAACACAACTGAGCGAGTCCAGAGGTATTTCACGAGAAGAGTACTCCACTCCTTTGCTCGCAACAAAATACCTTATGCCACCTGGCTTGAAATTTTGGGTTTGGACAACCTAGAACGGTGATGGCTAACCTTTTTGCCATCGCGTGCCAAAAGCAGGGCGAGTGTGTGTGTGTGGGGGGGAGGTTTGCGCACATGCATGCCCACACCCATAACTGTATGTGCCCCGCCCCCCCGTGCATGCGCATGCCCCCCCCGTGCTCCCCCTGCTTTTGGCACGTGATGGCACGGTGGGCCCGGCAAGCCCGTTTTTTCGCTCTCCCCAGGCTCCAGAGCCTTTCTAGCTGAAGCAGTCATTGATAGGTTGTGCGTTTTAGCGAATAATTTTGTGTACTATGCTTAAGTCGGACTGTAGGCAGCGTAGTTCTAGGTCTGTGATGGCAAACCTATGGCATGCGTGCCACAGGTGACATGCGGAGCCATATTGGGGGGCACATGAGCTCAACTCCAGTGCGCATGTGCGTGCTGGCCAGCTGATTTTCAGGCCTTCTGGGCCCACTGGAAGTCAGGAAACAGGCTGTTTCCGGCCTCTAGAGGGCCTCCGGGGGGTGGGGAAAGCCCATTTTTTGCTCTCCCCAGGCTCCAGAGCCTTTCTAGAAGCCTGGGGAGGGCGAAAATGGCTTTCCCCACCCTCCGGAGGCCCTCTGGAGGCTGGAAATGGCCTGTTTGCAGACGTCCAGTCCCACAAATGGGCTGTTTCTGGCCTCTGGGGGCCTCCAAGGAGGTGGGGAAGGCTGTTTTTTGCCCTCCCCAGGCTCCTAGACAGGCTGTGGAGCCTGGGGAGAGCGAAAAACGGGCCTTCCCCACCCCCAGGAGGCCCTCCAGAGGCCGGAAATGGCCCGTTTAGCTAAACTAAATAAATTAATTAATAAAATAAAATAAAATAAAAAGGTCATAGGTCACTTTTTCCAATGCTGTTGTAACTTCAAATGGTCACTAAACAATGGTTGTAAGTTGAGGACTATCTGTACATAATGGCCACTCAAACCCAGATAGATTGCTTTGGCTAGAGGTGTACGTAGTTTGCTCACAATCAGGCGGCTGTGAGTTCAATCCTAGGTAGCGGCAGATATTTCTCTCTCTGGGCACAATGAGTATATATATCTGCTGCCAACTCTGCATTGGTGACAGGAAGGGCATCCGGCCAGTAAACACTCAACTCCATTCAGTTGCGCCGACTCCATCCCTATGCAAGGGATTATGGGATCACTAAAAGAAAAAAAAATGTACATAGTTTGTTTCTAATCACTCTGGAATTAGCTATTTCTCCCATGCAATGACAAGATTTCGGTAAGCTTTTAGGCAAACTTTAAATCCTGAATGATGCATACATGATCAGTAGTTCATTTTCACATGACGTCTTCTGGAAAATTTCCTTGATGAGTTTTGCACATTATATTCACTAATGCATGAAAAAATACTGGGATCAATACACCTGTTTTTTTTTTAAAAAAACGTATTCCCTCACTTTTGTGATAGCTGCTACCAGAATATTAACAAAAGATTGAAAACTGGACTTGTTTTCTGTTCTCGTTTAACAGATCAAATTTGCTCTTCGTCTATAGAAAAGCAATGGATATAACAAGTTATTTTTCAAACTTGGCAACTTAAAAAGACGAGTGGACTTCAACTCCCATAATGCCCCAGGTAGCTTAGGCATTCTGGGAGTTGAAGTCCACAAATGCTGACTGGGGGATTCTGGGAACTGAAGTCCACTCATCTTAAAAGTTGCCAAGTATGAAAATCATTGGGATAAAAAGCATAGTACTGTACAATTGAGAAATCATGGGGGGGGGAGGGGACTGAAAAGGAACCCGGAATTTTAGGATCTGCATATCTCTATTTTTACACATCTCTATGTCATTATGTGGTAATAATTCCTATCTCTACGGCCTCTTTTTCCCATCCACCAACGCGAGAGAAGCTTCCCAGCAAGCTTTGCGCGGCTCAATGGAGAGATCGGAACGCAGCTTTAGGGGGCAAGGAGAGGGTTCTATTTCCCATCGTGCCTTGCGCACTCGGGCAACCACCAAAAAAAAAAAAAGACTCCGTTGATTTTCCCGGCCTGCTCTGCGCATGTCCTATGCCGCGAGACTTACGCGCGTGTCTAAAAGACGATCCCTCCCCCCCACACACATCAACGGCGAAAAGAATTCAGGGTAGTAGACGGTGAAAGACTCCATTTCCCAGCATGCCTTACAAAGAAGCGTTCGTTTGCTTTCCTATGGAGATGAGGGAGACAAATTCCATTTGACACCCGCCTCCCCGAGCGTTAACGTACGATTTTAAAAGATTTCCCTTCGAAAAGCGAGGAAGGTCGGAGAAACGCCGGAGAAGAAGGGTGGGGGGGAGGAGAAAGGCACCTCCGTTTCCCAGCGTGCCTTGCGGCGGAGAGAGAGAAAAAGGCGGTTGGGAGTGGCACGTGACCCTCCCCGCTTCCCAGAAAGCCTCGCGCGGAGGAGGAGGAGGCGGCGCCAAGGCCGTCGGACTCCACTTCCCGGCGTCCTCCGCGCCCCTTCTCTGGCTGAGGCGTTTTTCTCTCCTCGTCCCTTCGAGCCCGGGAACCGTCGTCGTCGTCGTCGTCATGCTGGAAGAGGCCGGCGAGGAGGTGCTGGGCTCGGTGCTGCTGAAGGCCTCGTGCCTGCCGCTCAGCTTCCTGCTGGTGCTGCCTGCCGTCCTGCTGCTGCTGCTGGGCCCGCCACCGGCTTCGGCCGCCCACGAGTTCACCGTCTACCGCATGCAGCAGTACGAGCTCGGGGGGCAGCCCTACGGTCAGTGAGGGAGGGAGGGGCGACGACGACTCTCTGCCCCTCTCTTCAGGGCCTTCCTCCTCAGCCTACCCCGCAGGGACGGACCCCAGCTCCCATCCGCCCCCCCCCCCCGCTCACCAAGGCTGGGGACGATGGGAGCTGGAGTCCGGGCCGCGTATGGGCGGGCTCTGGGCCCTGAGAAGCCCCGGGGGTGGGGTGGGGTGGGGTGGAGGCCCGGCCTTCGAGAAACCTTGCAATAAAGACCCCCTCGTTCCCCTTCCCCAGCTTCGCCTTTGCTAACCTGACAAGAGGGGTGGGGGAGGAGCTGATTCATGGGCGCCCCTTTTTTTCCCCCCAGCCCTCATTTTGAGATAGGACCCCCCCCAAATAGGCCTTCCAGAAGGTTCCCTCTTTGTGGCAAATAGCCCTCATATTCAAGCAGCCCCCAAGAGCTTTAACAGGGGCAGCTGGTGGGTGAAGGGGTCGTTGGTGCTCTCTGAGCTGGGTTGTTTTCTTGCAGACGTTTCGTGAACCACCTAGGTAGCATCATCAGTGCTAGAACAGGATGAGATTTGTGGAAAGGGGGAAGAGGAAGGAAGGAAGAAAGAAAGAAAAAAGAAAAACAGACTGGGGTCCTTGGGGTTCTCTGAACTTGGTTGTTTTCTTGCAGACGTTTCATGACCCACCTAGGTAACATCATCAGTGCTAGAAGACTGTAGGGTTTACAGAGAGGAGGAGGGCTGTGAGGTGCTTGATGCTCTCTGAGCTTGGTTGTTTTCTTGCAGATGTTTTATGACCCACGTAGATAACATCATCAGTGTGGTGGTGGTGGTGGAGGAGGACGATGACGACGACGACGGTGGGGTCCTTGGTGCTTTTTGAGCTTAGTTGTTTTCTTGCAAACATTTCATGACCCACCTAGGTAATGTCATCCTGAGTAGGTGGCTCAGTGGCTAAGACAACTGAGCTTGTTGATCAGAAAGGTTGGCAGTTCGGCGGTTCGAGTCCCTAGTACAGGTCTCCTGCGTGAGCAGAGGGTTAGACTAGATGGCCTCCAAGGTCCCTTCCAACTCTCTTACTGTTACTATGAGTGCTAGAAAAGGAGCGGGCTTGGTGGAAAGGATAATAATAATAATAATAATAATAATAATAATAATAATAATAATTGTATTTCTATACCGCCCTTCTCCCGAAGGATGAGGAGGACTGTAGTGGGGGGGTCTTTGGGACTCTCTGAGATTGGTTGTTTTCTTGCAGACGTTTCATGACCCACCGAGGTAACATCCATAGTAGTAAGGGAGTAGGGTTTGCTGTCAGTTTTATATACTGGTGGCTGATGATGTTACCTAGTTTGGGTCATGAAACGCCTGCAAGAAAACAAATAAGCTCAGAGAACACCAAAGACCCCACAGTCCCCTTCCTCCTCCTCTCCACCAAATCCACCCCTTTTCTAGCACTGATGATGTTACCTAGTTTGAGTCACAAAACGTTGGCAAGAAAACAACCAAACACCAAGAATCCCACATTCCTCGTCTTTTAAGGCTAATAGAAGGCAGACATTTCATAACCCAAACTAATTGCCATCACACAATCATTTTACTTAATTCGAGTAATGAAACGTCTGCAAGAAAACCAAGCTCAAAGAACACGAAGGACCTTTCATTTCAGCCCTGAGTTACGAATATTCTCCTTTATGAGTGAGGGTCTGCCAAGGAGCCCTCTGGGAAGGGAAGGGAGGAGCAAGCATGACACAGCTGTTTACCTCATCTAGGTCTATCTGGCTGAGTCCACCCTTTGGCTGAAATTTCTGCACAGTCTGGACAAAGGCCCTACTTAATGCAGCCTAACTGACAATGCCGGGATTCAATTTTAGCAATCCAGGAGAGACCTTCTGGTCAATGGACCTCTCTTCTGCGCCTTAAGCAGGATCCTCAAGAGAAGTAGGGAGAAATTATGGTGTGTGAGGGGCCTGTGTGTTGAAGCCACCTCTCCACACCCATTTAAGGAATCCAGGTGCTCCTTGAAGCTACAACCTGGATTTTCTCTTTTATTGAAACTTCTTTCATTATTGGAACTTCTATGTCTCTGCTCTTCTATTGGAATCTTATTTCCTTCCCCCTATAATTTTGGGAAGCATTTCTCTTTATTTACAGAGAGCTTGCTTTTTCAGATTGAGTCAGAGAGGCAAAAGGACTAAGTAATCCTGGCCTGTTGTAAAAATTGATTGGTTGGTTGGTTGATTGATTGGTTAGTGCAGCAAATCATTTTCGACTCCTAGGCACCACATAGATTTGTGGTAAAATAAAATGGCATAAAATACAGATAGTTCTCAACTTATGGCCCCAATCGAACCCAAATTTTCTGTTGTTATGCAAGACAGTTAAGTGAGTTTTGCCCCATTTTATGACCTTTCTTGCCACAGTTTTTAACTGAATCACTACGGTTGTTAGCGGTTATTAAGAGAATGTGATTGTTAAATGAATCTGGCTTCCCCATTGACTTTGCTTGTCGGAAGGTCGTAAAAGGGGATCACATGACCCTGGGGAGATTGCAAACCGTCATAAATACATGCCAGTTTCCAACCGTCCAAATCTTGATTGTGGGACCCTGGGGATGCTGCAGTGATAGTGTGAAAAACGATAAGTCCCTTTTTTCAGTGCCGTTGTAATGGTCACTAAACAAACAGCTGTAAATAGAGGACTATCTCTAAGCAAAAAAAGCTACCTAAGATTAAAGCAGAACAGCAGAGTAATTTAAAGTAGCTTCTTACTACAGGAAGAGACAGCCAGCCTGGCAAGTTTTCTAATATTAAGAAATAGCTCTACTTCAGTAGTGGGATGTTGCAATAGTGCATTACGCTGTAATGTAATTTAGCGCTCTTGCAGTATTGCATAGGGACGATAAAGATGGCAGCACACAAGCTACAATTATGGTGTGTTGTGTCCTCAAATATTCCCTTCTTTAGTCTTTCTGTCAGATTCCTGTTCATATAGGTAGTCCTTGATTTACGATGTAATTGAGTCTGAAAATACAGTTGTAAGTCATGCCTGTCATTAAGCGAATCATGTGACTGTGACCAATTTTACAATCTTTTTTTGCAGTGGTTGTTGAGCGAACCTGATGGCTGTAAGCAAATCCATTGTTCGTCATACATGCTTTTGGTTGGCAACTGGTAGTAAACTCCAGTTTCCAGCCAAAATGAGCTGGGGGTTGGACTAGAAGACCTCCAAGGTCCCTTCCAACTCTGTTATTCTATATTATAAATAGCTGTAAATGCAGGTTGGTTACTGAGTACCAAAATGTCATGTGACCCCAAGGGAGCTGGCACCTATTGGAACTACAGGTCTGGATTATGAGTGCCTTTGGGGGGAGTTCTATCATAACTTTGGTAACCTCTGGCCATAAGTCGAAGACTACATGTATTAAGGACCTTCAAACTCAAGTAGAAAACAATTTCTTAAAATAATTGCCCAGGGCTGTTCTTTATCTCTGCCTGTGGTTTAACTGCTAGGCCATCATAACAGTGTCTTAATCTCTGATCCAGCCCAGCAGAGAGGTGGATTATGTAACTTTCTTTGTAGTAATTTAAAAGCAATATTTCCTCACTACTTTTATAATTTGTCCTGCAACACACACGTCACAATATTTCATTGACCATCTTGGTAATACAGGTAGTCCTCGACTTTCAACAGTTTGTTTAGTGACCGTTCAAAGTTGCCACGGCACTGAAAAAAGTGACTCAGGACCGTTTTTCACACCTCCGACCATTGCAGCATCCCCAGGGCCACATGATCAAATTTCAGATGCATGTCCACTGACTCATATTTACGACGGCTGCAGTGTCCCAGGGTCACGTGATCACCTTTTGCAACCTGACAGGCAAAGTCAATGAGGAAACCAGATTCACTTAACAACCGTCTTACTAACTTAATAACTGCAGTGATTCACTTAACAACTATGGCAAGAAAGGTTTGTAAAATGGGATTTGTAAACTTTGTAAACAGAGAGGGCTGTAAAGCGGTATATGAAGCGGTATATAAGTCTTAAATGCTATTGCTATTGGTGTGGGCATCTGTCACACATTCCAATCTCTTGGCAATTCACCCTGTGCCCATTTAATCCCATATGAGAAGAAAGACCAGAAATTCTAGCCCTTTCTGAATTGCTTTTCCGATGGTATGTCCGTTTCTTATTAACACTGATATATTGCTGTGTGAAAAAGTAAATCTGGCATTTATTAAACTTGCATGGCCGCCCATCTCTACACGGCTTACGGGCATTCAATTATATAAAACACTAAAACAATAAATAAGGGTCATAAATTTAAAATTGAATTAAACTAAAGCTAACCAGAATGCAGAGGGAGGGAGCAAAGGGCACACAGGAAGGAGGCAGGGTGTCACATACTCTTTTAATCACCTCCAAAGTGCCACATCCCCATTTTGGGCGGGGAGGGAGGAGGGGAGAAACGACTTAGAAAAAACCAGCCAGGCATACTTTCAGGTCTGTGTGCCTGGCTGTTAATAAACTGGACAAATTGAAAGTAACAAGAGCTGTAATATCTAACCTAATGGAAGAAAAAGTGCCATTCTCACTCCCTCTCTCCGTTGCTGTAATAAACGTGGGAAATCTCTAAAGATCTCCTCCCCCCAATTAAAATCCGTTAATGAGCTCCTCCCTCCGATAGTTTTGACTCCAAAGGGAAAAGGAGGAGATAATATATATGTTGAAACTCAAAACACCATAAATACACACACATACCACGCCTAATTTATATACCTTGTCAGCTGCTGTCTAGTTTCCATTTTTCCTTCTTTTCAAAAGCCATTTTTTTCACACTGAAATTTGCTAGGTATGTCTTCCACCACCTCACTTGATGATTTTTCCTAGTTCACCTCCCAGCACTGCTGTTCTGTATATTTCAGCCAGTTTGCCGTTCAACACAGTAGCGAATAGAACAGTTCCGAAATAGTCCCAAAGGTGTTTTTTTCAAGAGGCAACTGGACTTTCTGGTTTTTCTTGGAAGACATTTTGCTTCTCATCCAAGCAGCTTCTTCAGCTGAAATAGCTACTTCATATCCCCTGTTAAGGTGGGCTCTTTTTAAATGTATCCTTCAAAACACTCGTGTAAGTTTTGGCAGGTAGGACTGATCCAGCCATACCCTTGTTAAGGAATAACAGAGTTAGAAGGGACCTTAGAGGTCTTCTGGTCCAAAGCCTTGCTCAAGCAAGAAACCCTACACCACTTCAGACAAATGGTTGTCCAATCTCTTCTTCAAAACCTCCAGTGTTGGAGCATCCACAACTTCTGGAGGCAAGTCGTTCCGCTAATTAATTGTTTTCACTGTCAGAAAATTTCTCCTTAGTTCTAGGTTGCTTCTCTCCTTGGTTAGTTTCCAAGCATTGCTTCTTGTCCTGCCTTCAGGTGCTTTGGAGAATAGGTTGCCCCCCTCTTCTTTGAGGCAGCCCCTCAAATATTGGAACACTGTCAGCCCTATGATGAGAAGAACGATACAATTTCCCTGCAGGTTGGTGGCCTATGATAGAACAAAAGATGGTGCCACTTTCTGGTTTTAAAACCGGGCAAAAGTAAAACCACAGCAGTGAGGACAGTTTCTATGTTAGCCCTTCAAGGCATTCCAGACAAGAAATGTGATAGTGAATGCAACCAAAACTACAGGTTTTGCAACCACAATTCAGCCCAAACTTTCCATTGCTAAGCAAGGCAGTTGAAAAGTGTGTTGCCTAACCCTAACCTTTTTTTTTTTGGACACAGTTAAGTAAATTACTGCAATTGTTAAGTGAATCTAATTTCCCCCATTGACTTTGCTTGTTGGAAGCAGGCTGGGAAGGTTACAAATGGTGATTACATAACCCTGGGACAGCGCAACTGTCAGGAATACATGCCAGTTGTTGAGTGCCCGAATTTTAATCAAATGCTGCAACGGTTGTAAGTGCGAGGACTGATCCTAAGTCACTTTTCTGTGCCTTTGTAATTTTGAATGATCACTGAATGAATGGTTGTAAGTCGAGTACTACCTATATTGTAGGGGGTTACATTAACAGAATCTTGTAAGTGTGAAATTAACCTTCCTGTCCCTTTTACAGGTAGTCCTTGACTTACGACCACAATTGAGCCCGAAATTTCTTAAGTGAATTTTGCCCCATTTTACGACCTATCTTGCCACAGTGGCTAAGTGAATCATTGCAGTTGATAAGTTAGTAACCCGGTTGTTGGGTGAACCTGGCTTCCCCGTTGACTTGGCTTGTCGGAAGGTCGCAAAAGGGGATCACATGATGCAGTGGCACCACTTCGGTCATAAATATGAACCAGCTGCCCAGCATTTGAATTTTGATCACGTGACTGTGGGGATATTGCAAAGGCCGTTAACTGAAAAATGGTCAAGTCACATTTTTCGGTGCCATTGTAACTTTGAACGGTCACTAAATGAACTGTTGTAAATCGAGAATTACCTGTAGTCTCTGGAAAACTAGGGAGGGTCCCTTCTGAGACGCTTTCTCCACCCTTCCTCCTTTAGTTTCAAATTTTGGATATCAGACCATTGTCTCTTGTGACTCTTCTGTCCCACGTACTATTATATCCTAGTATCCCAACATACCTTCCCACTGCTACTAAACCTGGAGGAAAGCAGACTTGTGGTTGTGAGAACTTTCTATTTACACAAGCCCCTCGCTAACTGGGATAATTGAAAATATAGTTCCACGCATATTTGCAAATCCTACAAACCGGGGAACAAGGTATATCAATTACAGTAAGGTCCCATAAGAGCAAACCTGAGCATTTCACGCCCTCTGTGCAACATCCGGCCCTTTAGCTGTCCCTGTCCAGCCCTCGTGGATTGCTTTGGGGGGTTGAGGGTCAATTTATATTCGCAGTGGCTCAGTGGCTAAGAATCTGAGCTTGTCGATTGAAAGGTGGACAGTTCAGCGGTTCGAATCCCTAGTGCCGCGTAACGGCGTGAGCTCCCGTGACTTGTCCCAGCTTCTGCCAACCGAGCAGTTCGAAAGCACTTTAAAAATGCAAGTAGAAAAATAGGGACCACCTTTGGTGGGAAGGGAACAGCGTTCCGTGCACCTTTGGTGGTGAGTCATGCCGGCCACAGGACCACGGAGACGTCTTCGGACAGCACTGGCTCTTCGGCTTTGAAACGGAGATGAGCACCGCCCCCTAGAGTCGGGGTAGCACATATGTGCGAGGGGAACCTTTACCTTTATGGACGCATACCCACGCACCTTTGCAGCCTATTGGTTCAGCCCTCCACAACAGTCCCAGTTTCTCATGTGACCCCTTGGGAAATTGTGCACCCCTGCCCAAGAGCTATGGTCGTCTTGTAAAAAGTGTCTGTGAGCCTCGGTGGCACAGTGGTTAGAGTGCAGTACTGCAGGCTACTTCTGCTGCCTGCCGGCTGCCTGCAGTTTGGCAGTTCAAATCTCACCAGGCTCAAAGGTGGACTCAAGCCTTCCATCCTTCCGAGGTGGGTCAAATGAGGACCCAGATTGTTGGGGGCAATAGGCTGACTCTGTAAACCACTTAGAGAGGTCTGGAAAGCACTGTAAAGTGGTATATAAGTCTAAGTGCTATTGCTATTCTGTGGATCCCAGATTGCTAAGCCTCTCCTCCTCTCCTTTTGACAGGCACCCGGAACGCTGTGTTAAACACCGAGGCGCGCACTGTAGAGGCAGATGTGCTAAGCCGCCGCTGTGTGATGATCCGGCTGATGGACTTCTCCTACGAACAGTATCAGAAAGCTCTTCGCCAGTCAGCCGGTGCCGTGGTGATCATCCTGCCGCACAACATGGCATCGGTGCCTCAGGATATAATCCGGGTGAGTTTCCTGTTCTGAGTGCGAATCACAGGGCTAAATTGGGCGTTGGTACCCTCCTCCTGCGGTGTAGCCTTCTGCCGTGTGTAAAGCCATCCACTGCATCTTTTGTTCGAACAAGATCAGTAAACACCGGATATTTGAGCCGATATTTGAGATATTATTACTGATCTTGTTACCGAGCTGGTTTTCTTCATAATACAGGTAGTCCTCGACTTACAACCGTTCATTTAGTGACCATTCAAAGTTACAACGGCACTGAAAAAAGTGACTTATAACCATTTTTCACACTTGCAACCATTGCAGCAACCCACACTTAAGACTGTTGCAGCATCTCCACGGTCACACGGTCAATTTGGACGTTTTGCAATTTTACTCATATTTATGACGGTTGCAGTGTCCCGGGGTCATGTGATCCCCTTTTGTGACCTTCTGACAAGCAAAGTCAACGGGGAAGCCAGATTCCCTTAACAACGGTGTTCCTAACTTAACAGCTGCCACAATTCCCTTAACAAATCTGGCAAGAAAGGTCGTAAAATGCGGCAAAACACGTAACAAATGTCTCACTTAGCAACAGAAATTTTGGACTCAATTGTGGTCGTAAGCTGGGGACTCCCTGTAAATCCTTCCTAACAGATTTCTGGAGAAAGGGGTGCTGATTCAATCAGAATCCTGATTAAATTTATCAGATTTTATACATGCATAGGAGGGGTCCTTGGTGTTCTCAGAGTCACTTGTTTTCTTGCAGATGTTTCATTACCCTAACTAGGTAGCATCCTCCTCCTTCTCCTTCTTCCTCTTCCTCCTCCTCTTCTTCCTCTTTCTAGCAACAGAAATGTTGGGCTCAATTGTGGTTGTAAGTCAAGAACTAACTATAGACAACCATTATTGGTAGTTTTTAATAACTATAATTGGTATTTTTTTTGCTAAGGAAATTGTTAATAGTTGTTAAGTGTGTCACACCCAATTTTACAGCAGTTAAGTGAATCATTTCAGTTGTTAAGTGAATCACTGTGGTCATTAAGCAATATGGCTTGCCTCACTAACTTTGTCAGAAGCAGCCTGGGAAGATTGCAGATGGCGATCAAGTTATGTTGCAGACGTTGTAAATACATGCAGGTTGCCAAGCATCCCAATTTTGATCAAGTGACCATTGGGATGCTGCAGAGGTCATAAGTGCGAGGACGGGTTGTAAGTCACTTTTTTCAGAGCCATTGCAACTTTGTACAGTTGTTAAATGAGTGGTTGTAAGTCGAAGACTAACTGTAGTGGCAAGCAAGCCTCCTCATTTAAAACTATGGTCATTAGTAAATTTGTGATCCATTCTTCCCCCAGAATTGAGGCGAAAAAGGATCAGTATATTAAAAAAAATAACTCACAAAGCCCTTCAAATTTGATGGGCTGTTTATACAGGTCCTTATGACCTCAATGGAGGTTAAAATTTCTGTTGTTAAGTGAGACTTTTGTTAAGTGAGTTTTGCCCCCTTTTATGACTTTTCTTACCTCAGTTATTAAATCAATCATTGCAGTAACACGGTTGTTAAATGAATCTGGCTTCCCTATTGACTTTGCTGGTCAGAAGGTAGCAAAAGGGGACATTACAACGGTCAGAAATATGAGTCAGTTGCCAAGCATCTGAATTTTGATTGTGTGGCCACGGGGATGCTGCAACGGTCGTAAGTGTGAAAAATGCTCCTAAGTCACTTTTTTCAATGCTGTTGTAACTTCAAACGGTCACTAAACAAACTGTTGTAAATCTGGGACTACCTGTATAGGATTGTATGCCCAGCCCAGCATACTTTATTGCGGTCATAGACCAAAAAACCAAAACATCCAAGACACATAGCTGGCACACGACCAAACTGAAGTGCAAAACGGCAACAAGATCAGTGGTGAAAACCACTCTGTCAAACTCACAGTTCATGTATTTATCACACAGAAACAGATAATACAATCTTGTTTTGTTAAGAGTTAAACATCAATCTATCCTATACCTTCATAAATGTGATGGATTCTTTGCAAGGGGCCAGTCAATAAGAGCTGTCAATCAATGGAATGGGTTACTATACGGAGTGCTTTTCTTTCACTGGAAGTATTCATATAAAAGGCTGGATCCCTCAATGTGTTGGAAATGACGCAAGTGCAGTGTTTCTCAAACTTGACCACTTTAAGATGGATGAACTTCCATTCAACTTCAATGAGGCACAGTGGTTAGTGTGCAGTATTGCAGGCTAGTTCTGCTGTCTCCCGGCTGCCTGCAATTTGGCAGTTCAAATCTCACCAGGCTCAAAGGTGGACTCAGCCTTCCATCCTTCCGAGGTGGGTAAAATGAGGACCCAAAATTGTTGGAAGGGCAAGATGCTCCCTCTGTAAACCCCTTAGAGAGGGCTGTAAAGCACTGTAAAGCGGTATATAAATCTAACTGCTGTTGCTATTGCTATTCCCAAAATTGAATGGCTGGCTGCAGAATTCTGGGAATTGAAGTCTACTCATCTTAAAGTGGCCATGTTTTAAGAACAACTGGTGTCGTGGGCCCTGCAATATTCAGAAGGTTTGGCCTTAATGACTCCTTCCAACTCCATCCTATGACGATAAGCCTTTCCCTTCTTGGCAATGCTGAGGTTGACTCCCTGTTCTTCTCACCCGAAGCAATTCATGGAGATTGAGCCGGAGATGTTGGCCATGGAGACCATCGTCCCAGTCTACTTTGCCAAGGAAGACGATGAGCTGCTCTCCATCTATGAGCAGACCCAGGCCGCTTCGACATCGCAGGGCTCGGCTTCGGCTGCCGAAGGTCAGTATTTTTGTGAAGTTCGGTTGGGCTTCCCAGGATTGCCTCCCCCTCCCAGTGTGGACCTCTCCGAAAGATGTATTGACCGGTGGCTTTTCAGATCAGGACTATCCTGAGACAAAGATTAAAAATAAACATTGTTTTAATACTTAAAAAATAATACATGAATTAAAAAGAAAAACCAACATCAGATAAACCCAAAAGGGCAGACTGATTGGACCACTAGGTCTTTTTCTGCCATATATTTTTTCTATGTTCCTGTCCTTTTTTAAAAATTGAATAGGCTTCTTTTTGAATTGCATGGAGTACAGGTAGTCCTTGACTTACGACCGGTTGCTTAATGACTATTCAAAATTACAACAGACCTCACCAGGGCTACGTTCCAACAATCAGCCACCACCCTTTGCAATCACACAATTGCATTTGACGTAGTCGGCAACCGGCCTACATTTCCAGCCATTTGCAATGTCCTGGTTTATGCGGGTGGGGTTTTGCCACAAACTGGCATTTGTTTCCAATTTCTGGTGGAAAAAATGCCCCCGACGGACAGTGGACTTACTTAATGGCTGTGATGATTCGCTTAGTGACCACCACAAAAACATTGTAAATCGGACAAGGTCATGAGGTGAGCCACTTAAGGACCGGCATGACTTACGAACATAATTCTGGGCTCCACAACATTCATAAGTCAAGGACTATCTGTAGGATCTCAGAAGTGAAGCATTTGCAATGCATATAGAAGCTCTTGATGTCAGCACATGGCAGTTCTGAGTCGGGTGATTCTTTGCTGCGTGTGGCCACAATTCTACACTAATTAGAAGCAAACTCATTAACTGTCCATCTGCTTAATTGTTTTAATATTTTCTTACTTGTTTCCATACAGCGTTAGGAATTGTAACTCATCCTTTTGATACTGGATTCTGTTGCACTGATTGTTCCCTGAGCACTTTTATTGTACGTCCACACGATATTGTTTATTATTGAATTTATATTCCCCCAGCTCACTATGGAGGAAATTTGAGCAATGTAACTGTACTTTATGTATATAAGCCACATAATACATTATGTAATTAATGAACAGGATATGTACTTGGACAGAAAAATAACACATTAAATCAGCAAATCGGAAAGATTACTGGTTCTCGAGCATAGCTACAGGCACCAGGCGCAAGTACATTTGTCAGATTGCTTTTGTGTTTTATATAATTATCTTTAAAACAGAAACCAGATATTCTAGATGGTGTAGAGCAATGTTTTTCAAATTTGGCAATTTTGAAATGTGTAGACTTCAACTCTCAGAATTCCCCAGCCAGCATTTGTAGACTTCCACTCCCAGAATTCCATTAGGGGATGCTGGCTGGGGCATTCTGGGAGTGGAAGTCCACAAATGCTAATTGAGAAATACTGGAAATTGAAGTCCATATATTTTAGGGTTGCCAGAATCTAAAAAATGGAGTAGACTTCAAATGTCTATCTACTTATTGTATGGGAGACAGTTTGAATTTTTTCTGATAGTGAAGCCTCTTTCTGACCTCTTTCCTGTGTAATATCAAAACTAACCCAGTGGGCTCATGTACAGGATAGATCGATGTGCTTAATCTTTTAATGGCTGTGAACACAGAAACCCTCATTGAAGGGAACAAGAGTGGAGATGTTATTAGCTTAATTGCTCTATTGCCTTTGTACTGAATTTTCCATGGGAACTCTATAAGCTGCTGAGTGGCTAATTAGGGTTTCAGATGACGGACAAATACCAGGAGGCCTTGACTTACAACAGTTTATTTAGTGACCGTTCGAAGTTACAACGGCACTGAAAAAAGTGACTTACGACCATTTTTCACACTTCTGACCATTGAGGCATCCCCACGGTTGTGTGATTTACAGTTGGATGCTTGACAACGGACTCACATTTGTCAGGATTGCAGTATCCCAGACTCAGCTGTTCCCCTTTTGCGATCTTCCGATAAGCAAAGTCAGTGTGGAAAGCAAACTAATGTTACTAATTTAACAGCTGCAGTGATTCTCTTAACAAATGTGGCAACAAAAGTCATAAAATGGAACAGAACTCACTTAAGAACATAAATTTTGCTCTCAGTTGCGGTCGTAAATTGAGGACTATCTGTATTGTAAATAAACGTTGCTGGAGGTTGGCAGAGCAGCTACAAAATATATGTGATTCAGGATGCCAGATTATCTTTCCTGGCATGGGCTATGCTCACTGTTGGCATCCGATAAATCACTAAATACACCCTTTGCTTGATTGTTTGAATCAAGCGGTGATTATTTTAATGTCAAACAGTTCTAGGAGTAATCAAAACACAGATTTGCTCTCTGTATCGCTAATCACTGATTAGTTTCAGGCTGTTAACAGACAAATCATTAACTAAAGGCCCAGAAGGGGTTTCTGTATTCTGGTGCTTGCCTTTCTTTGACATATTCTGAGTACTGGTAGTCCTTGAGTTATGACCACAATTGAGCCCAACATTTATGTTGCTAAGTGAAACATTTGTTAAGTGAATTTGTCCCATTTTATCACTTTTCTTGCCACATTTGTTAAGTGAATCACTGCAGTTGCTAAATTAGTAACACAGTCGTTAAATGAATCTGGTTTCCCCATTGACTTTGCTTGTCAGATGGTCACAGGTGATCACATGATCCCTGGACACTGCAACCATCGTAAATTTGAATCAGTTGTCAAGCAACTGAATGTAAATCACAATCATAAGTGTGAAAAATGATCATAAATCACTTTTTTCAGTGCTGTTCTAACTTCTAACGGTCACTAAGTGAACTGTTGTAAGTCGAGGACTATTGTATCCATTGCTGGATTGTCAATGCAGGTGGTCCTCGATTTACGATCACAATTGAGCTCCAGCTTTCTGTTGCTAAGCGAGATGGTTGTTAAGTGAGTTGTGTCCCATTCTATGACCTTTCTTGCCACAGTTGTTAAGTGGATGACTGCAGTTGTTAAGTTAGTAACATGGCTGTTAAGCGAATCTGGCTTCGGTATTGACTTTGGTTGTCAAAAGATCACAAAAGGGGTTCTCATGACCCCAGGACACTGCAACCGTCATAAATACATTTATTTATTTATTTTATTTTATTTTATTTTATTTTATTTTATTTTATTTTATTTTATTTTATTTTATTTTATTTTATTTTATTTTATTTTATTTTATTTTATTTTATTTTATTTTATTTTATTTTATTTTATTTTATTTTATTTTATTTTATTTTATTTTATTTTATTTTATTTTATTTTATTTTATTATTATTTATTTATTTATTTTATTTTATTTTATTTTATTTTATTTTTGAATTTGTATACCGCCCTTCTCCCTAAGGACTCAGGGCAGTGTACAGCCACATAAAAACATAGAGTACAAATATTAAAATACCATTAAAAGATATATATAAATTTGGCCCCATAATTATGCCAGTTGCCAAGCCTCCAAATTTTGACCTCGTGATCATGGGGATGTGTCAACGGTCGTAAATGTGAAAAACGATCCTAAGTGCCATTGTAACTTTTGAACGGTCACTAAACAAATGGTTGCAAATCAAAGGACTACCCGTATTAACTCCTGTCTTTTAAATCCTGTTTTTTTTCCTTTCTAGTCCTTTTGCACACCGCAACAGCCAACGGCTTCCAGATGGTGACCAGTGGAGCTCAGAGTAAAGCCGTCAACGATTGGCTCATCACAAGTATAGAAGTGAGTTTGGAGTATTTTTTACACAGTATTTTTTCTAGGTTGCCTGCGATTTGCAAACCCAGGATCTTCCCAGCGTCTGCCCTTGGACCGTGCTCAGCTTCTTTGATATCATTCAAAAGCATGTCAGCCGGAGTGCTGAGCTCATGATTTCCCAGGCCCCTTGAGTTTTAAGGAGTAACTGGAAGGAAGGGGTTTGGTTTCCGGGGGGGAAGCCAAAGCAGCAGGGGACAAGGGTTAGAGCCTTCCGTGGGAGGGGCTGGCCTTCTTTGAACACCCTTGCCTGGTTGAGCTGTCGGAGTGGAGGTCACAGCTAAGGATTTTATTAGGGAAGATACGAGATGTGTGGGGTGGCTTCTTTTATTAAAAAAAAAAAGTTTTACTAGGTGTTTTTTTAAATCCTCACCTTTATTACTTTTGTAAATAAGTCAATGTGGTGAACATACTCAATATTCCTTCCTCCTTGTATTTTATTTTATTTTACTTTATTTAATGTTTTGTTTTATTATTTTATTTTTAATATTTTTAATATTTATATTTATTTAACATATTGGGTTTATCTAAGATCATCCAGCTGGCTTTCACGCCTAAGTCGGGACTAGAATTCACTGTCTCCTGGTGATTGGCCAACAGTCACCCAGCCGGCTTTCACACCTAAGGCGGGACTAGAACTTCCAGGCTCCTGGTGATTGGCCCAAAGTGAGCAAGCCAGGTTTCATGACTAAGGTAGGACTAGAATTCAATGTCTCCTGGTGATTGGCTCAAGGTCACCCAGGTAGCTTTCATGCCTAAAGCAGGACTAGGATTCCTAGACTTCTGGTGATTGGCCCAAAGTGACCAAGCTGACTTTCATGCCTAAAATGGGACTAGAATTCACCGTCTCCTGGTGATTGGCGCAGAGTCACCCAGCTTGCTTTCATGCCTGAGATAGACCATACTAAGGGCAAGAATCAGGAAAGGGAACCATGTTGGATTTTAAACACACTTATCTCCATTTCAGCAAGTTTAAAGCCCTTTATATGTTACAGATGTCAGTCTTAAAGAGGAAATGTATCTTGTGCTGATCTGGGTGTGATGATTTTGCAGCAGCTCTTATTTTACCTCTTTCCTTGCAAGGGGCGGCTGACAGGCCTGGGAGGAGAAGACCTGCCTACCATTGTGCTAGTTGCTCATTATGACTCTTTTGGAGTTGCACCGGTAAGGACTTGCTGGCAAAGGTCTGTGTTTTGGCGTTTTCAGTATGACGCAGCTTGGCTCACTGATTTGAGATACCTATATGTTTGTAATAAGTGCTGATTACATTTACTGCAGGCATGTGTGCTGGATGTGAGGGAATGTTTCATTGCCAGTGCTCTGAACAATAAACCTTCCATTGAAAAAGCTTCGTTTTGAATGCAACAGCCCAAATTTTGATCATAGCTTCTTAAGTTTTAGCATTCATGTAAAATACTGTTCATCATTTTAAATATATGTAAAAAAATTAGAATAGAATAGGATTCTTTATTGGCCAGGTCTTATTGGACACACAAGGAATTTGTCTCAGGTGTTGTTGTGGCCCGTCAGCAGCCTGTGCAGCTAGTAGCTGATTCAGGCAGTGAGGAAGCTGGTGTGATGCTGTGCCAGCAGCCTGTGCAGCTGGCACTCGAGTCAGACAATGAGGAGGCTGGAGAAGATGTGGTGCCAGAGGCAGGGATTCAGCCAGGGCCTTCAGAACCTCCAGAAGCTCCCTTAAGTGAAGAGGACGAAGAGGAGGAGCCTCTTCTCGATGCACGGGCGCGCAGAGCTGCCAAAAGGCAGGAGTGGCTCCTCAGGAGGAGGTCTCCTCGAGAGTAAGGCTTGGGGCTAATTGGCCACTCCCTTAGCCTATTTAAGGAGGAATGCCGACTGAAGCAATTTGCAGGGAACAACTTCGTTCACATACCTTCGTGTCTTGTCTTGCTTATCAGCTTCCTGCAAATTGCTTCTGGGCATTCTGTCAACCACAGTAAGCTTTCAGTATTATTCTTTGAATTCTTGGCAGCTGCTAATGCAGTTAATTAACAGCCGTTGTTGTAAAAAACTGGTTTATTTAGTAAACTAAGGTTTGAACGGACTTTGTGTGTGCTACGTTCTTTGGGGTCCGTAGCTGGAGCAGAAAAGGTGCATAAACTCAGTGTACATACAAACAACAAAGTGATAGGTCAGAGATCATAAATCGCAATTAAAATCATTAATCATAAGATACAAACAAGTGGGGTGCCATCAGCCAAACAATGTAGGCTGGTGACCCCCAGGGGGAGGGCCTTCTCTGTGGGGGCACCTACCCTATGGAACCAGCTGCCCCCTGAGATAAGGAGAATCCAAGACCTTGGTGCCTTCCGCCGTGCCCTTAAAACTTTCTTTTTTCATCAAGCCGGGCTGGCTTAACATATTTTTAAATTTTTAATTTTTAATTGGTTTGTCATTTTAAACTGGGGCCAAATTAATTTATATTCTTTTAATTGTTCTTAATGTTTGTATTGTATGTTTTTATCTGGCTGTACACCGCCCTGAGTCCCTTGGGAGAAGGTGCAGTATATAAATTTGAAAAAAAAAAAAAAGTGGTAAATCATAAGGTAGTTGATAAATGAGAAGATGAGAAAAGAAGAAGAATAGCAATACAGCCCTTCTACATGGGTAAATATCCTTAGGCATAAGACAGTGCTGTGGGAATTAGGTGTTCAACAGAGTGATGGCACAAAGGAAAAAACTTCTCTTTTGTGTCTAGTTGTTTTGACATGCAATGCCCTATAGCGGCGTTCTGAGGGGAAGAGCTGAAACAGTTTATATCGAGGATGTGACAGGTCTAGCTATTTTATCAGCCCTCTCTCTCTGGTTCGTGCTGTACAGGTAGTCCTCGACTTACAACGTTTCATTTAGTGTAACTGTTCAAAGTTGCAATGGCACTGAAAAAAGTGGCTTAAGACTGTTTTTCACAGTTACAACCTTTGCAGCATCCCCATGGTCATGTGATCAAAATTCAGACGCATGGCAACTGACTCGTATTTATGAAGGTTGCAGTGCATCTCCCCCACCCCCCGGGGGGGTCACATGATCCCCTTTTGCGACCCTCTGACAAGCAAAGTCATTGGGCGAAGCCAGATTCGCTGAAAAACTGGGCTACTCACTAATCAGCCGCAGTGGTTCACTGAACAGGTGGGAGAAAGGTTGTAAAATGAGGCAAAACTCACTTAACAAATGTCTCACTTAACAAAGAATGGAATGGAATGGAATGGAATGGAATGGAATGGAATGGAATATAGAATAATATAGAATAATATAGAATAATATAGAATAATATAGAATATAATTAGAAGAATAGAAAAGAAACAGAATAGAAATAGAGTCCAACCCACTGTTCAGGAAGGAAACCCTATCCCATTTCAGAGAAATCGTTGTCCAATCTCTTCTTAAAAACTTCCAGAAATTGTAGTCATAAGTCGAGGATTACATATATCTGTTGGATATTCAATAGAAGGGAGGCTGGTTGCAGTGGGTTTTTTCCTACGGTCCTAACTATCTGTTCCAGTCTGTAGCTGCCCTGTTTGGTTGCTGTGGCAAACCAGACAGTTATTGAGGTCCAAAAGGACAAGACTCCCATCAATCCTCTGTAGAACTGGATCAGCAGATTCTTGGACACTCCGAGCTTTCTGAGTTGAGCTTCCTGTTGAGGAAACAGCTCACATTCGTGATGATTTTATCCACTATTTGAGTTTTCCTAAGCTCCGGCTGATGTCAGCTTTGATGGCGTCCAGCCGCCGTGTTCTTTGGCAGGCGGGTTTCCTTTTACCGCTGATTCTTCCAAGCATAATTACTGTATTTTTCTGAGTATAAGACGCACCAAGATTTCGAAGAGGTAAACAAGAAAAAAAAAGTCTTTGCCTTCCCCGGCCCCCAGGAGCACTCTGCTGGCCTCCCAAACCCTCTACATGTCCCGTTTTTGCGAAAAATGGGATGCGTGGAGGGTTTGGGAGGCCTGCAGAGTGCTCCTGGGGTCTGGGGAAAGCAAAAATGCAACATGTGGAAGGTTTGGGAGACCAAAAACAGGCCCATTTTCTGCAAAAACGGGTGTTTTGTCCTCCCCAGCCCCCAGGAGCACTCTACAGGCCTCCCAAACTCTGTGCGCCCCGTTTTTGTGAAAAACAGGTCCATTTTTCGCAAAAACAGGATGTACGGGGTGGGGTTTCAGGAAGCCAAAAATGCCCGTATTCGGTGTATAAGACGCACCAACATTTCCATCCTCTTTTTGGGGGGGGGGGGTGCATCTTATACTCCGAAAAGTATGGTACTTTCTCCAGTGATTATCTCCGCATGACATCGGCAAAATATGTGTGATACGGTTTTGTGATTTTTGCCTTCTAGAGACATGTCTGGTGTTATGTGCTCCAGTACTCGCTCGCTGGTCACATTTATTTGTTTGTTTGTTTGTTTGTTTGTTTGTTTGTCAGATTTATATGCCGCCCTTCTCCCATAGGACTCGGGGCGGCTCACAACAATAAAACAACCCGACAATAGATAAAGATTAAATAATATTAAAAACCAATTTCAAATCCCCAAGTTAAAATCCACGGCAGATCAGGGAAGTTGCTGAAAGAGCCATGTCTTTAGGTCGGCGCGGAAAGTGCGGAGGTCGGGGGCCGTCTGGAGCCCGGTGGGCAACCCATTTCAGAGGGTCGGTGCGACCACAGAGAACGCCCTCATCCTGGGGACCGCCAGCTGACACTGTCTGTCCGAGGGGACCCGGAGGAGGGCAGCCCTATGTGAGCGCACTGGACGGTGGGAGGCCGGTAGGAGGTGATCCTGCAAATACCTTGGGCCTTTGCTGTTCAACTCACCTTATATGCATGTCTACTGATAAAGGAGAATATTTGTAGCTCAGGGATGAAATGAGGAGTTCTTGTTTTGTTTTCTTGCAGACTTCATTATTTATTTATTTATATATTAGTCCAATTTATATGCTGCCCTTCTCCGTAGACTCAGGGCGGCTTACAATGCATTATAGCAATAGCCTGCATACTTTTTTGTATATACCTGCTTATTAGGGCTTTTGCCCCCCCCCCCCCCCCCCCCCCCCCCCAAGCGGTGTTGTTCTATACAAAGTTGTCTTATTGCCCCCACAATCTGGGTCCTCAATTTACCTACCTTTAAAGAATGGAAGGCTGAGTCAACCTTGAGCCTGGTGAGATTCGAACTTGCACTAATTGCAGCTGGCAGCACTTAACAGCACTTTAGTCCGCTGCTCTAAATTACCCTAACTAGGTAACATCATCAGTGCTAGAAGGAAGTGAGATTTGTGGGGAGGAGGAAGGGGAAGGGGAAGGAGGAGGAGGAGGAGGACAATGCTACCTAGTTAGGGTAATGAAATATCTACAAGAAAACAACCGAGCTCAGAGGACACCAAGGACCCCTCCAATGCATGTATAAAATCTGATAAATTTAATCAGGATTCTGATTGAATCAGCACCGCTTTCTCCAGAAATCTGTTAGGAAGGATTTACAGGGAGTCCTCGGCTTACAACCACAATTTGAGTCCAAAATTTTTGTTGCTGAGTGAGAGATTTGTTAACTGAGTTTTGCTCCATTTTACGACCTTTCTTGCCACAGTTGTTAAGTGAATCGCTGCAGGTGTTAAGTTAGGAACACAGTTGTTAAGTGAATCGCTGCAGGTGTTAAGTTAGGAACACAGTTGTTAAGTGAATCTGGCTTCCCCCTTGACTTTGCTTGTCAGAAAGTTGCAAAAGGGGATTACGTGACTCCAGGACATGGCAACCGTCATAAATATGAGTCAGCTGCCAAGCTGAATTTTAATCACATGACCATGGGGATGCTGAAATCGTCATAAGTGTGAAAAGGATTCGTAAGTCATTTTTTTCAGTGCTGTTGTAACTTCAGTTACACTAAATGAACTGTTGTAAATTGAGGACTACCTGTATTGGTCTACCTAGTTTAATCCAGAACATGAGACAGATCTCACGCTTAGGGGAAGTTACTGACCCACTCTCTTCTTTACAAGACAGTCCTTGACTTTTGGCCATCATGGTCATAAGTCACAATGGTTATAAAAGGAGTTGCTGATTTTACAACTTTTTTTGCGGCGGTTCAGCGAATTCAGTCACTGAGCAAATACGCAGCCATTGAGCAAACACAACAGTGGTTAAATGAACGCCATGGTCATTAAGCGGACCAGTGGTTCACTAGAGGTGCGGTTTTGCCGAAATCCAGAAGTAACTGTTGGTTTTTGGCCAAAATCGTCGCAAAGTCACTCAGAATCACCTTATTGGGGAGATGGAGAGCATATAAATTTAATAAAATACTGCAAACAGGCATAAACGCAGCCCCCTTGTTGAGCACCCAAAATTTGGTCATGTGACTCTGGGAAGGGCAAGACTGTCAGAACTTTGAATATCAGCTATTAAGTAGCCTCCAGGTAAGTCTGTTGTATCTTTGAACGGTCACTAAGCAACCGGTCATAAGTCAAGGACTACCTGCACTCTTTTTTTCTTCCCCCCCCCCCCATTTCTGTTTTTCAGCCTCTCAGAAGTGCCTCCCTTCTTCCCCAGCAATTTAAAAATGGAAGTCTTACGAAGAGAGGGTGGCAAATTTACAACCTGTGGACTTCCAGCTCTCACAATCCCTGAACTGGCTCAGGACTTCTGGGAGTCGAAGTCCACAGGTGCAAAGCTGCCCACACCTGGTCTTTTGAATGGAACCATCCCTAAATCCAAGGCTGAATCCTTGGATTCATCCGTCCCCTTGAACTCCAGGGGACCTAACCAAGGGAAGGGGAGGAATATTAGACGGTAGCCTTCAGGATGATTTGCAGGACGAGGGTTTGTACAGAGTGGAAAATACGTTCTGTTTCTAATCTTAAACAAACTGTTTATCTCCTGAATGTTCTGCCAAACTCCTGCAATCTGGCCGTAAAAGAACCAGGAGTGTTTTAACTTGGTCTGGGTTTGGGAACAAGGCATGTTTCACGGCTGGTGCGGCATGTCTGCGTGTTGCACTGCTCCTCTGCGTGACCCCTGTGCTTCTGTGCCCCCCCTTCCCCCCAATTGTACCATTGCTAAGGAAATCCCCCCCCTCCCCATCCTTGTTTCTTTCCTGCTTTTATTTCTCCATCCCAGTCAAGATTCAGCCTTTGGGGGTTTTTTTTCCCTTCCATGGACACAAATGACATGATAGCAGTGTTCTAGTATCTCAGGGGCTGCCACAAAAAAGAGGGGGTCAAACTATTCTCCAAAGCCCCTGAGGGCAGGACAAGAAGCAATGGGTGGAAACTAATCAAGGAGAGAAGCAACTTAGAACTAAGGAGGAATTTCCTGACAGTTAGAACAATTAATGAGTGGAACCACTTGCCTCCAGAAGTTGTGGAGGCTCCAACACTGGAAGTTTTAAGAAGTGATTGGACAACCATTTGTCTGAAATGGTATAGGGCGGTGATGGCTAACCTTTTTGCCATCGCGTACCAGGAGAGGGGGGGGCGGGGGAGGGTCACGCATACATGTGTCCACGCGCATGCGTGCGCAACCCTCCCTTTCCCCCCCCCCCCCCCCCGCTCCTGGCACATGATGGCCTGGTAGACCCGTTTTTCTTTCTTACCTGGTTCCAGATCCTTTCTATTTATCTGGGAAGGGCGAAAACAGCCTTTCCCACTCCCTTCTGGAGGCCCTACGGAGGCTGAAAGGGCCCATTTCCCAACTCCCGGTGGGACAGGAAGTGACATTTTTTGCTGTCCCCAGCTTCCAGAGCCTCTCTAGGAGTCTCTAGGAGCCTCTCTAGGAGTCTCTAGGAGCCTCTCTAGGAGTCTCTGGAGGCTGGGGACAGTAAAAAACGTCACTTTCTGTCCCACCAGGACCTTTCAGCCTCCAAGGCTGTTTTCGCCCTTCCCAGATAAATAAGAGAGGATCTGGAGCCAGGTAAGAAAGAAAAACGGGCCTCCCCTCCCCCTCAGGCCCTCCAGAGGCAGGAAACAGCCTGTTTCCCTACTTCTGGTGGGCCCAGAAGGCCCGAAAATCAGCTGGCCGGCACGTGCATGCGCCCCAGAGCTGAGCTGGCATGCCCACTAATATGGCTCCGCGTGCCACCTGTGGCACGCGTGCCACCGGTTCGCCATCACGGGTATAGGGTCTCAGGCTTGAGCAGGGGATTGGACTAGAAGACCTCCAAGGTCCCTTTCTACTCTTGTTATTCTATTCTAAATATCCAGAAGGAAACCCTGGGCCTCATTCACACCTGGACACCTTCCCCCTCCCTGAAAACCAGCCCTGCAGAGTTTGTGTACATAACGTTTTGCACATCCCAGCGTGATGCTTCATTCCGTTTAGGAGTTCTGATTTGTATGCCAACACGGGTAGTCCTCAACGTACGATCACAACTGAGCCCCAAATTTATGTGGCTAAGCGAGATAGTTGTTAAGTGAATTACGCCTCATTTTACGACTTTCCTCGCCACGTACGTTAAGCCGATCGCTGCGGTTGTTAAGTTAGTAACGTGGTTGTTAAGTGAGTCTGGCTTCTCCATTGACTTTGCTTCTCCGAAGGTTGCAAAAGGGGATCATGTGACCCCCGGGACACTGCAACCATCCTCCTCCCCACAAATCTCACCACCTTCTAGCACTGATGATGTTACCTAGTTAGGTGGAGGTGGTGGGTGTCGTCATCTTCTCCTCTTCCTCCTCCTTGTCGTCGTCCTCCTTCTCCTCCTCCTCCTCCCTTCTTCCTCCTCTTCTCCTCCTCCTCCTCCTTCCCCTCCTCTTCTCTTCCTCCTCTTCCTCACCCTTCTTCCTTGTCCCCCATCGTCCTCCTCCCCACAAATCTCACCCTCTTCTAGCACTGATGATGTTACTTAGTTGGGTCATGAAACATCTGCAGGAAAACAACCAAGCTCAGAGAACACCAAGGCCCCCCACATTTCAACCCTGAGCTAACAGATATTCTCCTTTATTGGTACTGCTCTTAAATTCCCAAATCTCCCTGCTCATCCTTGACTAAAGACCTTCTTTTACCTTCCAGTGGCTGTCCCACGGGGCGGACTCCAACGGCAGTGGGGTCGCGGTACTCTTAGAACTCGCCAGGTTGTTCTCCCGGCTCTACACGTACAAGAGGACCCACGCCGCGTAAGAACGGGATCGGCTTTGGGGTAGGGAAATCCCGCACGAGGCAAGTTGGTGGATGCGAATTCTCCAATAAAAATGTATCCATTGTCACGTTCTCTTCTCTGCGCAGGTACAACTTGCTGTTCTTTGCATCCGGAGGCGGCAAGTTTAACTATCAGGGGACGAAGAGGTGGTTGGAAGACAACCTGGATCACACAGGTGTGAATGGAGATTATTGCATTCTTTGATATGCTTGGGATTTATGGAGAAAGATTTGGCCTAGGAAAGGGGCTGTTGGATAAGTGGCAGAAGAGGGTATAACTTGATCTCTTATAGCTATTAATGAGCTTGATGATATTCCTTGCTTTTCATTTTTCAATTATTTATTCCTTTAATTTGATTTTGATGGCTGCCCATCTCGTCAGAGAGGCTAACGATAGGTTAAACCACCCTGTCAAATGAGAACCCAAAACAAAACAATATATAAAGCGAATTCAGGTAATCCTCGATTTAATGGCCACCATTGAGTCCAACATTCCCTTGGCTAAGCCAGACCGTTGTTAAGGGAGTTTTGCCCCCATTTTACGATCTATTCTCCTGCAGTCGTTAAGTGAATAAGTCATTAAGCGAATCTGGGTTTTCCCCCATTGACTTTGTCAGAAGCCCGCTGGGAAGGTTACAGATGGTAATCACATGACCTCAGGATAGTGCCACTGTCATTAACATATGTCAATTGCCAGAATTTCATTTGCACAAAATTGGAAACACAGATTTGCTCCATCAAATACGATGATCATAAAAAAGGTGCTAGAATGTGGAGAAGCAGATAAAGTAACAAAGGAACTAAAAGACCGAGAGGAAACGATTTATTACGAGACATGGAATAGATGGTATAACTGGTTGGAGAAAGAATCCAAAAATAATGTATAAATGTAAGAGGAGATATTGGAGAGGAGCGAAATAGTTAGTGTGTAATAGATGGATATAAATTGTAGTGAATATAGAAATTAGTAAGTAATATATAAAACGTTTGTATATATAGTTGGTTAAAAGATAAAATAGACATTATCAAAGATGCCAGTATCAGAAAGCTGTAAAAATGTAACAAGGATGTTAAAAGATGTAAATGTTGAATAAAAATTATTTTTTTAAAAAAAAAATGTCGATTGCCAAGCAGATTTTGATCCCATGACCGAATTTTGATCATGGTGTGAAAAAGTGCGAAAAATGGTCATAAGTCACATTTTTCAGTGCCGTTGTAACTTTGAACGGTCGCTAAACAAATAATTGTAAGCTGAAGACAACCTGTAGTGACCTTTTGGGAGGCCCTGTTCACTGTCAGTTAGACCCTGGTGATCATCTGCCTGGATTACTGCAATATGCTCTACCTGGGGCTGCCCTTGAAGTCCATTCAGAAGCTTCAAGTACAGGTCCTAGTGCTGGACTTAGCAACAGCTTGTTTAGTGACCGTTCAAAGTTAGAACGGAAAAAGTGGTTTATGACCGTTTTTAACACCTACAACCACTGCAGCATCCCTATGGTCACGAGATCAAAATTCAGATGCTTGGCAGCTGACTCGTACTTACTACGGTTGCAGTGTCCCGGAGTCACGTGATCCCTTTTTGCGACCTTCTGACCAGCAAAGTCAAAGGGGGAACCAGATTCCTTTAACCGTATTACTAAGTTGACAACTGCAATGATTCGCTTAACAACTGTGGGAAGAAAGGCCGTAAGATGGGGCAAAACTCATGTAACAAATGTCTCATTTAGCCACAGAAATGTTGGGCTCGATTGCGGTCGTAAGTCGAGGACTGGGTACCAGTGCAGAATGCGGAAGCACAGGTCGTAAAATGGTGCCAGTGATTTGGCCCAGATAAACACCACGGTCCGTGTCTGTGGAGATTCTCAGCCATCCAAGATCATGGTTGTCCCAAAGATTGAGGACCCAGTTTGTGGGGGCAATAAGCTGACTTTGTATAAATATACAAAAGTATGAAGGCTATTGCTTAACGCATTGTAAGCCGCCCTGAGTCTCCGGAGAAGGGCAGCATATAAATCAAATTTAAAAAAAAAGAAAAAAATATGCTTTTTTTTTTTTCCAAGAGGCAACTGGACTTTCTTTCTTTTTTCCTTGAAGTCATTTCGCTTCTCATCCAAGAAGCTTCTTCAGCTCTTCTTCTTGGATGAGAAGCGAAACGTCTTCCAAAGAAAAACCAGATAAGTCCCGTTGCCTCTCGGGGGAAAAAAAAACACCTTTGAGACAACCACTATCCGTGAGCTGCATGAGCCTGTGGGCTCCTGGGTGCGATTCAAGGTGCCGATTGTCACCTTTTGAAGCAGGGGTCTCCAACCTTGGCAACTTTAAGCCTGGCGGACTTCAGCTCCCAGAATTCCCCAGCCAGCTTTGCTTTGAATTCTAGGAGTTGAAGTCCGCCAGGCTTAAAGTTGCCAAGGTTGGAGACCCCTGCTTCAAAAGGTTTTAAACCCTTCATGGTTTGGCACAGTCTCTCTCTCCGGTTGTTTCTACCTGTTCATCCGGTTAGACAGGAGGTCTTATCAGTTGTTAAAGAATGCAGGTTGATAGGGTTGGAATATGGACCCCTTTCTACTGTAAAATTCACTTTCTGGAACATTCTTCCTGCTGGTCTCAATCCTGCAGGCGTTTCATAAGGCCTTAAAAACCTGCCACTGTGCCCAGATTTGAGGCCCCAAGCATGAGCAATGCCTATTTCTTGGTGGTGCTACAGATAACAGGTAGTTTTCGACTTACAACCACAGTTGAGTCCAAAATTTCTGTGGCTAAGTGAAACTTTGCCCATTTGCCTTGGTTGTTAAGTGATTCACTGCAGTTGGTAAATGAGTGACACGGTTGTTAAGTGAATCTGGCTTCCCCATTGACTTTGCTTGGCAGAAGGTCGCCAAAGGGGGATCACATGACCCGGGGACACTGCCACCGTCATAAATACGAGTCAGTTACCAAGAGTTTGAATTTTGATCGTGTGATCAACGGTCCTAGGGGTGAAAAATAGCCGTTAAGTCCCTTTTTGCAGTGCCGTTGAACCTTCGAACGGTCACTAAGCAAACTGTTGGGCCTGAGGACTGCCTGTAATTGTGTACCGTGTTTCCCTGAAAATAAGACCCTGTCTTATATTTTATTTTTTGAACCTCGAAATAAGCGCTTGGCCTTATTTTCAGGGAGGTCTTATTATTTTGGGGTGCGTGGAGCAAGACGGGGTTCCTCTTGCCATCTTACCTGATTTCCAGCTCTGTCTCCCTAACCCAGAGGTCAGCAACCTGCGGCTCTGGAGCCACATGTGGCTCTTTCACCCCTCTGCTGTGGCTCCCTGTCACTCAAAATCTTCATCACAACCACCAATGTGCGACACCCGCCAGCATGCAATTTATTGAGCTTTTCAACCGCTGGTAGGCCAACCATGGATAAATCCAAGAAAATAAAAGTTTCAGAAGAAAACAAAATGTTTAATTCAACTACATATGCTAGTTTTGTGGCCTCTCAAGAAATAGTCAGGCACAGGAAGGGTTTTGTGGCTCCTGGTGTTTTCTGTGGGAAATGGGGCCCAGTAGCTCTTTGAGTGTTTAAGGTTGCAGACCCCTGCCCTAACCTTAACAAGAGGAAATGGTGGGGACCGGCTGCACATGCATTTAAATATTTTCGGGGAGGGCTTATTTTAGCGCATGCACTCAAAAGCCCGATTGGGCTTACTATCAGGGGATGTCTTATTTTCGGGAAAACATGGTAGTTTTCTCTTAATTCCAGATTTCAGTCTGCTGCAGGATAATGTGGCGTTTGTCCTCTGCCTGGACACTCTGGGGAGAGGCAACAGCCTTCACCTACATGTCTCCAAGCCTCCCAAAGAAGGGACTCTTCAGCACACCTTTTTGAAGGAGCTGGAACAGGTAAAGGGGAGGTGGGATCCCTTTGGGATGACGGCTGGGGTAGCAGCTGCCTCCTTCCCTGGCCTGGGTTGGTGGATTTCCCTTGCCCCCTCCCCCCCTCCTCTGGAAAGCTACGGTAGGAAACAACAGAGTGAGGCAGATCTCTTCATAGCCAGCATGCTATGGTAGTCCTCGCCTTACATCCCTAATGGAGCCCGTAATGGTCATAAAGCAAGTAATCATGTAGCCGACTCAATTTTATGTTTTTTTTTTTGCAGCGGTCATTAAACAAAACACCATGGTTGTTAAGTGAATCCAGAGTCGTTAAATAAATTCGGTGTTGAAGGCATTTTTGCTGAAACTCAGAAAAAAATGCCAGTTTCTTGGCAAAAAGATGTCATAAATCGCGGTCACGTGATTGCGGGAAATAGCTGTAAATGCAGCCCAGTTGCGGAGCGACCGAAATGCCATCATGTGACTGCTTGGGTGCCCTTTGGAGCTTCCGAACCAGGTTATAAATATACCTTTTGGAGGCTTCATAACTTTGAACGGTTGCTAAGCAGCCAGACGTAAGTCAAGGACTACCTATACAGGTAGTCCTCGACTTACGACTACAGTTGAGCCCAAAATTTCTGTTGCTAAGTGAGACATTTGTTAAGTGAGTTTTGCCCCCTTTTACAACCTTCCTTGCCACGATTGTTAAGTGAATCGCTGCAGTTGGTTAGTTAGTGACACGGTTGTTAAGTGAATCCGGCTTCCCCCTTGACTTTGCTGGTCAGAAGGTCGCAAAAGGGGATCACGTGACCTTGAGACACAGCAAGGGTCATAAGTATGAACCAGTTGCCAAGCATCTGAATTTTGATCAGGTGATCATGGGGATGCTTCAAAGGTTGTAACTAAAGAATGGTGACAAGTCACTTTTTTCAGTGCTGTTTTAACTTTGAACCGTCACTAAATGAACTGTTGTAAGTTGAGATTGTCGGGGGCCGTGTGCTGACTCTGTAAACCACTTGGAGAGGCTGTAAAAGCACTGTGAAGTGGGATATAATTACTATTGCCATCTGCAATGTCCAGAGCAATAGCTCCATCTGCTGACTGCTTAAAGAGGAATGGATGCAAAGCTCTTCATAGAGGAGAAATTCACACCATTCAGAAGAGAACATAAAAAAAGCAAAGAAGGAAACAAAAAGGCCAGGATTCCCTCCAAAAGCCAACACCCTGATAAGCAGAGATTAACACCAGACAAATGAAGAGAAAACAATACCCCAATCAGGGAACTACTGGGGGGAAAAAAACCACACACGCACTCAATAACATTGGCAGGGCAAACTACTGTATAAAAATGGAGCAAACCCTCACATTGTTGATGTTACCTAGTTGGGTAATGTCTGTGGAGATTCTCAAATCATTCAGATCATGCTTGTCCCAAAGGTGCTTTTTCCAAATTTTCTTGGGTTTTTTTTTTTTTTTTACTCCCCTGAAAACATTTCACTTCTCATCCAAGAATAATAAACTTAGTCCTACTAAGCAGGTATATACAAAAGTATGAAGGCTATTGCTTAACGCATTGTAAGCCGCTCTTGAGTCTCCGGAGAAGGGCGGCATATAAATTGAATTTATAAGTAATAAATAAATAAATAATAACTTTATTGTCATTGTACGTGTATATACAGGATACCATTCATTGGCATCCTTCAGTCTCAAGAGACTATGGTATCGTGCTCTGGAAAGAGGTCCTAAAACAGCATCTAGTGTGACTAAAAAGGCCAATTCGAGAGTGGCCATCCCTTCCACACTGAGGGCAGAAACATTCTGTCCCCTGCCCAGCCCCCAGATTTCACTGGTTCCGGGACTGCCTCTTTGCCTCAGCCTGCCAAACAAATGTCTCTTCGAATTGGAGAAGGCCGTGCTGCGCCTTTAGCCTCCAAGCTGAACGATCAGAGGTCAAGTTTTCCCAGTTGTTAATGTCCAAAGACCAGTTCCAACACACTTAACAATCCCCAAACACACTCCCACCCACCACAAATTCCACCATCAGTGAGCTGTTAGACCAGCGGTTCTCAACCTGGGGGTCGCGACCCCTTTGGGGGTCGAACGGCCATTTCACAGGGGTCGCCAAAGACCTCTCTCCCCCCCCCCCCATGCCTTCACTCACCTTCACTCCTCTGTTGGATCGCCGGCCGTTCGCTTACTCCGCCCACTCCCCATCTATTGCTGCCTCCGATGGCTAGAGGAAAAAAAACTGTTTAAATTCTTGCCGCGGGGCTTCAAAGGGCCGCCCTAGAGCCAGTAGTGCAGCCGAACCCTTTGTTAAATTGCTGGCTTGCCCCGCCCCTCCGCACCACTATTTATTGCCAATAAATAGTGGTGGGCGAGGGGCGGGGGAGCCAGCAATTTAACAAATGGTTCGGTGTTTTTTTTTTGTAATTTTATTGCCCCCCCCCCCCAGCTTCAGCAGAGGCTAATTAGCCCTTGCTTGGATCAGCTCCCGACCCCCAGCTGATTTGCTCTCAACTGTTTTGCTCAGAATTCTTTTGCTTGCTTGGAAAGAGTGCAGATTTTTTCCCCCTACCTAAACTGAAAAACGAAAGAGAAAGTAAAGCAGGCTGTTGGCTTTGCACATTGGAAAATTAGGCAGGCAGATTTCTTTTCTTTTTCCTCACCAAAAAAGGTAGGTGCAAACAACGGGAAATTTAGGGAGAAAGAGGAGATTTTAAAACACAAAAGAAAAAAAGCTCTATTTAACTAGGGAATTGTAATAATTGAGATACTATTAATTGTATATTGTGTTGAAAGCAGAAATGGTTAAGTTGTGGTTTGGAGGAATATATGGGGGAAATTATTTGGTTTATTATTATTGGTAAATATAATTAATTGATTTGTAAGAAATTGGATTGCATGGAAATAATTGGAATAATATACAAAAAAGGTAGTTATATAACTAATTGATTTATATTAAAATGTTGAATTCATATTAAACAACTGTAATATTACATAATTAACCAATGTGAGGATGGATATAAAAATAGATGACAATGGGAAGGGGTATAATATAGAATAGAAGGGAAAAATTGAATTTGATTAAGATTAGAGATGAGGATGAAGGGTAATATTGGTTTTTTACAAAAATAGATGAGGAATAAATATGGCAAAAAGGAAATATAGAAATTGTAAATTTAATTGAAATGACTAAACACTGTTTAAATTTATGAACCAGCCAAATACTCTGTTCAAAGAAAATACATTGTATGTTTGTATGTGTGTTTCTAATTATTGTTATTTATTCATATTTGTTCTCTTTTATTCTTTAAAGTTTAACAATTCATTCTTTATCTTAATATCTTTATATTTGTTTGGGGTTGGCTTTCTTCCCTTTCATCTTTTTTATTGTACAGCAATCTTTCTCCTCAAACCTACCACCTCTCTCTTTTCTTTCCTTCTTACTTTCTCTTCCTCCCCCTCTTCTTCTCCTCCCTACTTCCTCTTCCTTTCTCCTTCTCCTCCTCTCTTCCTCCCTCTCTTACCCTCACTCCTACTCTAATTTCCCTTCCCTTCCTTCATCCCTCTCTATTGCTGTATCCTTTTGTGCATATGGACTACTCAGAGGGGTGAAAAAGTTATTTCTGACTGGTCCTCGCACTTTTGACCAGTCCTCGAACTTACGACTGTCCTCACATTTTACGTTTTTGCCCTATCTTGTTACCATGGTGAAGAGAAGCAGTTGTGAAATGAGTGACATGGTTGTTAAGAATGCTGCACGGGCATAAATGTGAGGATGGTCATAAGTGTGAGGACCAGTCAAAAGTGTCAGAAATGACTTTTTTCAGCCCTCTGAGTAGTCCCTATACACATAGCCATGCCACCCGGTCACATGACCAGCTAGCCACACCCACCCAGTCACATGACCTCCAAGCCACGCCCACAAAATAAGCCACGCCCACAGAACCGGTAGTAAAAAAAATTAGAACCCACCCCTGGTTGGGGGTCACCACAACATGAGGAACTGTATTAAAGGGTCACGGCATTAGGAAGGTTGAGAACCACTGTGTTAGACAGTATTACTTGGTCTGTTGTGTGGATGTTTGGGTATTTTAGGGATGGGGAATTGTGGTGGGTGGTAGTGTGTTTGGGGATTATGTGTGTGGGACCTGGTCTTTGGGTGTTAAGTAAATTTAAGTAAATACACATACAAAGATTATTATTATTTAATCTTTAGTGAGATTCACAGCCTTTGAGGCTGGTTAATAGCTCAGCAGCTCGAGCCCTAACCAAGGACCTAGGAACTGTTAAGGTATCATTGGAGGATGTAAGCTGTTCCGAGTAAGGTGGATTTTTGTAGAGTCAAAATGTTCAAGTCTGTTCTGTCCCCGTACCACGCACACACCCAACCAGCCGAGGGTTAAATAAACTCTTCAAACACTCAACGTCAGTGATAGGGAACTCGGCAGCAACTCCATGGCTGCCTGCCAAGAACTTTTACTCTGATAACACAGACAAAAATACACACAGTTTGAATAGTCCAGTTTGTAATTAAATCCACAGCAAATAGGTGTTGTGTCTGAAGGTGCAAAGTGCCTTGCCAGAGATTAGCTTTGTCCGGCACAGAGTCCGAATGGCCACCACACTCCCTTTTATAGCCTGTGGGGTGTGGTCCAGTGACTCAGCTTAATCTCTGGCACGTCTCCTTTTCTGCTGCACCCGCTTGTCTCTCCGACGCTGGCATGGGTCCAACCACAATGTTTCTTCGTCACTATCCGACGGCTCGGAAACACCTGGCTCCTGGCCAATCTCTTCTCCTTCAGGAGACACCTGAGGCATTGCCAGAGAGGAGGGTCCTGGAGAGGGAGGCCTGGCCGTCTCCTTTCCTTCATGTTCGGAGCCTTCTTCCTCTGATAAGATAGGCTCAGAGGACGGAGCCACAACAAAGTCTGGCAAATTTAGAATTTCTAAATAGCGCGGTAGGTCTTTGGGTATTGCTCCAAGGGCTCCAAATATAATAAGATGATGATGATGATGATGATTAAATTCCCCACCCCTACACCATCCAAACATCCACACAACAGATCAAGTAATGCTTGAAGAAAGTTCTTCCGGAGTCAATCCTTCCATTTCCCCATCAGTGAGTTAGAACTGAAGAAGCTTCTTGGATGAGAAGCGAAACGCTTTCAAGAAAAAAAACCTTATTAAAAATCCAGTTGCCCTTTGGAAAAAACACCTTTGGAATAGTTGAGTAATGAAATCTGCAAGGAAACAACCAAGCTCAGACAGCATCAAGGACTCTGCAGCACTGATTCTTTTTAAGCCAGCAGTGTGTGGCAATAGCCAAAAAAGCGAATACAATCCTTGGTTGCATAAACAGAGGCATAGAATCAAAATCACCTGAAGTCTTAGTACCACTTTATAAATCCTCAGTAAGGTCACACCTGGAATATGGCATCCAGTTTTGGTCACCACATTACAAAAAAGATGTTGAGACTTTGGGGGAAAAAAGGGCAGAGAAGAAGCAACTAAGATGATTAAAGGCCTGGAGACAAAAATATATGGTTGCAGGAATTGGGTATGGCCAGTCTAGAGAAAAGAAGGACTAGTGGGGACATGATAGCAGTGTTCCAGTATTCGGGGGGCTGCCATAAAGAAGAGGGGGTAACTTATTCTCCAAAGCACTAGAAGGAGAGACGCAACCTGGAATTAAGGAGAAATTTCCTAACAGTCCGAACAATTAACCAGTGGAACAGCTTGCCTCCAGAAGTTGTGGGTGCTTCCTCACTGGAGGCTTTTAAAAAGAGATTGGACAGCCATTTGTCTAAAATGATATAGGATCTCCTGTTTGAGCAGGGGGTTGGACTAGAAGACCTCCAAGGTCGTTTCTAGCTCTATTCCGATTGGTTATAGTATTCTCTGGAAGAATAGTGCAGCAGGCACTGCTTCCTCTCCTGACCCTGTTGTCTACCTTCTGTTTCATCTCCAGGTCATTGCCCACCATTTCCCAGAGGTGAGGTTCTCCATGGTGCACAAGAAGATCAACCTGGCCGAAGACATGCTGGCCTGGGAGCACGAACGCTTCGCCATCCGTCGCCTCCCGGCCTTCACGGTTTCTCATCTGGAGAGCCACCGCGATGGCCTGCGCAACAGCATCATGGACGTCAGGTCAGCTGCTGGGTGAGGAGGCGCTGCATGGACCGATGGGTCGGCAAGAGGGGGCTGGGTGGGGAAGACTTTGTGCTGCCCCCTCTTGCCTTGAGAAGGGCACTGTCCCCTTGAGGCACGTCAGGCCGAAAAGGATCCAGGTTTGGTTGCTTCTTCCCTCTGTTTTCTTTCATCTCTCCAAGATGGGAGGTTGGGAAAAATGAGAAGAGCCTCCATGCTGCCACGCTCCCAAAGGCCTGTCTGTCAAGAGAACTTGAAGGGCTGAACCAATAGGGCTGTGAGGGTGCTTAGGTATGCACACACAGACATAGGTAAATTGACAAAAAAGATAGCCGCTTTCAAAATACAGATAATCCTCGGTTTACAACAGGGGTCTCCAACCTTGGCAACTTTAAGACTTGTGGACTTCAACTCTCGGCTTACAACAACTCTCGGCTTACAATCCTCAGTTTACAACAGGGGTCTCCAACCTTGGCAACTTTAAGACTTGTGGACTTCAACTCTCAGCTTACAACAACTCTCGTCTTACAATTCTCATCTTACAACAGGGGTCTCCAACCTTGGCATCTTTAAGACTTATGGATTTCAACTCCCAGAATTCTGGGAGTTGAAATCCACAAGTCTTATAAAGTTGCCAAGGTTGGAGACCCCTGGCTTACAACCACAGTTGAGCCCCAGATTTCTGTTGTTGAGCAAAACAGTTAACAGGTAGTCCTCGACTTGCAACAGTGACCATTCAAAGTGACAACGGCCCCGACAATAGTGACTAATTGTGACCGTTTTTCACATTCACAACCATTGCAGCATCCCAATGGTCATGTGATATTACGTGCTTGACAACTGACTCATATTTGTGACAGTTGCCGTGTTCAGGAGTCATTTTTGCACCCTCCTGACCAGCAAAGTCAATGGGGGGGAAGCCAGATTCACTTAACAGCCGTGTTACTAATTTAACAACTGCAGTGGTTCACTTAACGGATATGGGAAGTCGTAAAGTGGGACAAATTCGCATAACAAAATTTTCACTTAACATACATTTTGGGCTCAATTGTAGTCGTAAGTTGAGGGCTACCCGTATTAAGTGAGTTTTGCTCCGTTTTACGACCTTTCTTGCCACAGTTATTAAGTGAATCACTGCAGTTGTTAAGGTTGTAACCGATTTGCTTAAGTGGATCTGGCTTCCCCATTGTCTTTGCTTGTCAGAAGGTCGCAAAAGGGGATCACATGATCCCGGGACACTGCGACCGTCATAAATATGAACCAGTTGCCAAGTATCTGAACTCTGATCACATGATCATGGGAATCTGGCAGTGGTTGTAAGTGTGAGAAGTGGTCATAAGTGGTCACAATTCATGGGAATTATGTCAGAATGCTTTTTATAGACTATAGCTCGGCCTTTAATACCATCTTACCAGGCATTCTCATTGAAAAACTGACTGACCTGAATTTCCCTCCCCTCACTTGTGACTTGGATCGAAGACTTCCTGACGGATCGTCCACAAACAGTAAGGGTTGGTTCCTTTACATCTTCCACCCTGAAGCTCAGCACAGGCTCCCCTCAGGGCTGTGGGCTCAGCTCCTACCTGTACTCGCTTGTATACACATGACTGCATATCCTCTGATCCATCCAACATCGTAATAAAGTTTGCAGATGACACAACGGTGCGGGGTCTCATACAGGGAAAAAGTCCAGAAGGGTATCCGCATGGTGCTCAAAAAACAACTTACATCTAAATATTAGCAAGACAAAGGAGACGGTGCTAGATTTCCAGAAGCACAGAGAGGAACCTGCCCCCCCGTATATCGAGGGTGGCTGTGTGGAGAGGGTTTCCTCTTTTAAATTCTTGGGAGTGCTCATTAGTTAAGATCTCACATGGAAAAACAACACGTCCCTGGTGATTGGCGAGGCCCAACAGAGACTTCATTTCCTTAGACTCCTGCGGAAAAAAATCAGGTGGAACAACAGCTGATGACCTTTCTATTGATCCACGACAGAAGGTGTCCTCACATACTGCATCACGGTATGGAACACACTGGTTTAACAGCTGTGGACAGGAAGGCACTACAGCGAGCGATCAATTCAGCACAAGAAACCATCGATTGCCCTCTAACACCACTGGATGACACTGCCAGGCCTCGCTGCTTTAGCAGACTAAGGAAGATACTCAGAGATGATTCACACCCTGGTCAGGGTCTCTTCGCACTTCTGCCCATCAGGCAGAAGACAGCCGAACAAATAGGTTTAAAAATAGTTTCTATCCTTGGGCTGTCAGACTCTTAAACACAACCACAATCACTCCATGCACATGCAGAAACGTATGACGAGTTTTTCTTTTTCTTTCTTTCCCCCTAATTACTTGCATAGGGATTATTCTTTATACTATTTATGTTGTTTGTATTTTTAGTCATGGATTGCACCAGTGAGGCTAAAACCAATTCCGTTGCATACATGATGCACAATGACAATAAAGGTTCGACTATAAGCCACTTTTTTCAGTGCCATTGTGACTTCGGACAGTCACCAACTGAACTGTTGTTAAGTCAAAAGCTACCTGTAAAAGCAATCCATGTAGGCTGGCAGGGGCACCCAAAGGGCCCGTTGTAGCCCAGGAAGCATAAAATGCCCAGGTTTAGACATTCTGGTGCCTTTATAGATAGTCCCTGAATTATGACCATAATTGAAGGTGGCAATTATGACCTCTCAGGGAGATGAGTGGTTAAGAAGTATGACGTATTGGAAGGAAGGAAGGAAGGAAGGAGAATGAGGAAGGAAAAGGAGGGAGAGAAGAGGAAAGGGAGAGAGGGAGGAAAGAAGGATGGAAGCCTTTTTCCAAAAGGCAACTGGAGTTTTTTTTTTTTTCCTTTGCAAATGTTTCACCTCTCATCCAAGAAGCTTCTTCAGTTCTGCATCTCTGCACCAAAAACACCTTTGGGACAATGGTGACCTAGATAATTGAGAATCTCCCTTAAGACGGTCACCGTGTATGACCAGATCTGTTTTTATGACCTTTATTGCAACAGTTGCTAAGCGAACATGACAGTCACTTAAACCCACTATGGGCCAGGTTTGGCCGTAAACCAGAACTAAATGCCAATTTTCGACAAAAAAACCAGTCATAAATTGTGGTCATGGGACCCCACTGCAAAGGGCCCTAAACGCAGGCCGGTTGCTAAACATCCAAAATGTAGTCACATGACCACGGGGAAATGGGTATTGTAACTTTTGAACTGAGTCGTACGTAACTTTTGGGAGATCTGTTATAAATCGAGGGCCTATCTATACCTACAGAGCATTAGGATTGTTCATGCTTTGAAACTACAATCCCAGGTGGGAAAAAAGAGGTGGCCGCTTTAAAGAATTGCTAAATTGCTACACCAGCCTTCCTTCGTGTTCCCCAGTACCCCTTCCGAACAATTTTCAAGGCAGACACATTATACAGATCGTTTTATGGGCTAACCCCCAAATTTTGATCTGATCACCTAAGCTGGGATCGATCCTGTGTAGGCTGTGAGTCTGTGCGAAGGGCCATAGTTTCAGAAGCCTCACCTCAGCATCTCTCCGTTCCTAGAAACCTAGTTCTGACACGGCTGCTGTTTTCCCTCTTGCAGGCCACGGGTGAACCTTCAAATCCTAACTCGCAACACCAGGATCATTGTAGAGGCTCTGACAAGGGTGGTCTACAACTTAACAGAGAAGGTGAGTCTTTTCTTAGGGAGGATGAAATGGCTGCTGGAAATACCTGCAGGGGCTGGGATTGCTCAGTCTAGTGCAGGGGTTGGCAACTCATGGCTCTGGAGCCGCGTGTGGCTCTTTCATCCCTCTGCTGCGGCTCCCTGTTGCTGGTCGGCTCCACAATTGATAGGGCTTTCGGTTAGGACAGGTAGAGGAAAAAGGGCGCCGCGCTAGGAGGAGACTCTATGGTGGGGGAACTGGACTTCCAATTGGCTCCAGAATTGAACGGGGGCTTCCGGTTAGGATCTTTGTGGCTCTTTGAGTGTTTAAGGTGGCCGATCCCTGGTCTAGTGGGCTGCACCACTTGCTTCGATGCCCCCAAATCATGGGGTGATGGTGTGTGGGAATAGCCTTGTAGGAGATGAGCAGGCTGAGAGCCCGAGGGAGGGGGTCAAAGGTGTCAACAGTCTTGAGCCCCTGCATGCCCACAAGAGTTCTAAATCCAGTCCACCTTGAATTCCGTTGACTCTTTTATCCCCCGCCAATTTGTTTCAACCTTTTGTCAACCATCCCCTTGGCATTTGCAGCAAAAAAACCTCCTGGGGTATTATTTTACCAAGAGTATAACTTTACTTTTATTTATTTATTTATTTATATGCCGCCCTTCTCCGGAGACTCAGGGCGGCTTACAATGCGCTACGCAATAGCCTTCATTCTTTTGTATATTTATACAAAGTCAGCTTATTGCCCCCACAATCTGGGTCCTCATTTTACCTACCTTAGAAAGGATGGAAGGCTGAGTCAACCTTGAGCCTTGGCGAGATTCGAACCTGCAGTAATTGCAGACATCTGGTCTTAATAACCAGCTTAATAACAGGGTGCCTTAGACCACTGTACTACCAAGGCTCTTACTGATAGATCATACAGGCACAGAAGAAGCGAAGCGAGCTCTGAGGTTTTCACACGAAAAACAGCATGGTTAATTTCCCCTTTTCCCCATTGGGGCCATCCATTGTCCACCATTCCAACACATTCTTTTTATTTTGGGAAAACAGTCTGTGCCTTCGGAAGGTTCCCATCGCATGGCCTTGAAGTATAGGATCTTCTCAGGCTATAAAATGGCTTGCATAAATTCCTCACCTCCCAACATATTCCAAGCATTCCCCTCCCCCCCTCCCTTCGAGTCAGCCTTGATACCCTTAGTAGTTCAGATTTTTGTAGAGAACTTAATGCTTGCAATAAACCTTTATGCCCATTTGAACTGTCTGCATCTTCCGATTTCCCTGGAGCTTGACAGTCCTTAAGAGACGGAAGAACTACAGACTAGGCAACAGCCAGATAAAAATCAGCTGAGCCCATAAAAAAAGTGGGGGGGGGGCATGGGAAGCATCTCAGCAATAGCAATAGCACTTAGACTTATATACCACTCCACAGTGCTTTACAGCCCTCTCCAAGCGGTTTACAGAGTCAGCCTCTTGCCCTCAACAATCTGGGTCCTCATTTTACCCACCTCGGAAGGACGGAAGGCTGAGTCAACCTTTGAGCCTGGTGAAATTGGAACAGCTAAATTGCAGGCAGCCTGCAGTCAGCAGAAGTAGCCTGCAGTACTGCATTCTAACCACTGCGCCACCATGGCTCAGGAGAGACCCTCCCTAGTTTCTTAGGGTGTAAAGACGGTGGGGGGGAGGGATGTACTTTGAATTTTGCAAAATTCTGTCTCCAACCCTTGGTCTGTGAACTGGCATCAGTTCATAGCATTCCAGAAACCAGGCCGCGCGAACAAGTGAAGCCCCATCCAGGGGATGCAGGCAGCATGCGAAAGTATGCCTCCTCTGGTCCATGAAAAAAACCTCTCCACGGAATTGGAGCCTGGTGCCCAAAAGCTTAGGGGCCACTGCTTTACGGGACGGGTCCAGGATATCTGTGGAACCATGTTTCTCCCATGGGATTGGCCTGTCTCCCACGTGGTGGCAGAAACGACCTACTGCAGACCCCATCAGCCAAGGAATTTCGTCTGGTGGGAGCCCTTACTGCCACGGCCAGAAGCTCCTTTTCCAACTAACACATTTTATTAAAACGCATCGGCGTCTGTGAGCAGCAGCTCACTTAACCAGACCTGTGGAAGAGAGTGGCTTTAATTGAAATTCAGTTTAAAATCTTTCATCAGTTTAGACACGTCTCTTTCTTGCTTCGAGAGGACTGTAAAGCGCTGTGAAGTGGCATATAAGTCTAAGTGCTATTGCTAAGTAGTGGCAATCGGTGTTAAGGAATATGCACAGAGTAACCCTTGAGTAACAAGGTTGTGCACATGAGAAACGGCTGAGGGTGATTGCGAATAAGCACTGTCAATACACAGACACACCGAGTTGTGATATTCTTTTACTTTTAGGAAAAAGCAAAGCAAACTCCAATAAACAATCCAGGTCATACCCAGATAAAGATAGTTAAATTGTCAATCGAGGGATATTCCAAGAACAAAGTCTTCTTACCAGTTGTTGTAGTCATATGCAATAAAACAGTTCTTTTTGGAGTTGCAAACGGGAACAAGTACAACAGTACAGTAAAACAATAAGTAAAACAATAGAAAACAACAAGTAGCAATGATCAAGCAGTGATCACGCAGAGAGAACAGGCAGAGAGGAGCAGAGGTAGCAATAATAATGTAATAAGAAAAAATAAGCCATGATTCAAGCTTCCTCTTAAGTACATTGGCTACAGAGCTAGCCAATCAGAATACAGTGTGATGCAATACAGCATTACAGTCTTAAAGCTATACATTACATTTTGACTGCAAACATGCATTGATGGTTTATATATATTGCCAACCCAACCAGTTAGGCAATAGCCATTCCCTAACAATCGGCCTCAAGGTCTCTTCCCAGATTCCAGAACACCATAGAGCAGGAGTGAGCAATTCAGCAACTTTACAGCCTGTGGACATCAACTCCCAGCATGGCTGGCTCAGGAATTCTGGGAATTGAAGTCCACGGGTCATCAAATGGCTCACCCCTCCTACAGAGCAACCAGCAAGGCCTTCGTTCCAACGATGCGTCCCACCCACCTCATCTGAACTCTTACCATTAGAGAATCAGTGCTGGTGGGCTCCACAACAGGCGTCCCCAATCCCCCGGGCCACGACCCTGTACCGGAATGTGGCTGTTTGGAAGCAGGCGGTGGGCGAGCGTCAGTGGTGGGTTTCAAAAAAATTTTTGTTACTGGTTCTGTGGGTGTGGCTTGGTAGGTTATGGCGTGGCTTGGTGGGCGTGGCAGGGGAAGGATATTGTAAAATCTCCATTCCCTCTCCAATCCAGAGGAAGGTTATTGCAAAATCCCCATTTCCTCCCGATCAGCTGGGACTCGGGAGGCAGAGAATAGATGGGGGCGGGGCCAGTCAGAATTTTTACTACCGGTTCTCCGAACTATTCAAAATTTCCACTACCGGTTCTCCAGAACTGGTCAGAACCTGCTGAAACTCACCTCTGGCGAGCGTGCACTCAGCTCCACTTAACACGAGCGACCTGCGTGCATGCAGTTCCATTTTTTTGAGCAGTGTTGCATGTGTGCCGACTACTTGCGCGAATTGAGCTGCAAGCGCCTGCTCGCCCTGAACCATCCCTTCTCTCCCCGCTGTTCCGCAAAGCTGGAAAGTTTGCGGGACACTGCCCCACGCAATCCAACACTCTTGCCAACAAATGCCGAGGACAGAGCAGAGAGAGCGCACATGAGAAATTTCTCCAGTTGTTTGACGGGTCTTGGATCACAGAGCCCAGGACTCGCATGGGAAGGGAGAACTGCAGCTGTCTAGACTTTCAGCTTTGTGGGGATAACAGACACAATGGTCAGTTGAGTCCTAAAGTAACAGGATTTTGTCAGAGTTCGTTGCAGCACACTTCTTTTGTTGCAATCCGGGCTGGCTGGGTGACGAGCCGAGACACACACAATCAGACACAATTAAATGAACTTCAGCAGGATTCAAATTACATAAGAAACTTATTTATATTCAATACCAAACAGGAGAATTCAGCATACCGTATCAGGAACGCAGAAGCAATACTCACAGAAGCAAGTTATTACAGAGTAGAGAGATACAGAGGCTAATATATTGTACAGAGGCTCCCATTAGAGGCGAAACCAACTCTTATACATATTTACATATATATATGTACATATTGTGTTGTCCAATCACACTTGGCCAATAAAAAAATTATAATCTAATCTAATTTCAGCAAGTCTAAGCCACACCCAAACTTCAAACTGTCTCTTATGGTCCCATACAAACACATACTATGTTTCAGTTTCCAAACAGCCCTCATTGGCTGACCCAGTTGCCATGTCCTATTCCAGTTCATGACAGATTTTCATCCAACTCCGTTTTTTTTTTTCTTCCTTCCCTCATTAGGGTGTGCCTGCTGACCTCCAAATCTTCACTGAACATATGGTAAGCTCCTGGCCAGAGGGGTGTGTGTGTGAGAGAGAGGGAGAGAGGAGGGAGGGGGGAAGAGAGAAGGATGTTTTGGGGTTTTCACCTGCTGAACCGGCCAACTTCCGCTCTCCCTCTTCCCTGATTCAGCAGATTCAGCAGGAGCAGATGGAGTCAGTGATGGACTGGCTCAGCAGTCAACCAAGGGCTGCCCAGCTGGTGGACAAAGACAGCACGTTCATCAACACCCTGGAGTACTACCTGAGCCGCTACCTGAAAGACGTCAAGCAGCATTACGTGAAGGCAGACAAGCGGTGAGGATGACAATGGTGTTCCCAGGTGTTCAATGGCCACTCGTTCCCCCTCTTGATTTAGCCCTGATGACATGACCTAGTTTGGCAATGAGACGTCTGCAAGAAAACCACCAGGCTCAGACTGCACCAAGGACCCTGCATGCTACAATAGTCATATGGAAAACCTGTCCTAAGTCACTTTTTTCAGTGCCGTTGTAACTCGGTCACTAAACAAATGGTTGTAACTCAAGGAATACCTGTATGGGTTAGACGTGTGTTTTCACTTTGTATAAGGTCGTCCCTGGGTTTTCAATCCTGCCTTTAAAAATTGTAGCTCTTTTAAATCTAGGAATAGAATAGAATAACAGAGTTGGAAGGGACCTTGGAGGTCTTCTAGTCCAACCCCCTACTTAGGCAGGAAACCCTACACCACTTCAGACAAATGGCTGTCCAATCTCTTCTTAAAAACCTCCAGTGTTGGAGCGTTCACAACTTCTGGAGGTAAGTTGTTCCACTGATTAATTGTTCTAACTGTCAGGAAATTTCTCCTTAGTTCTAAGTTGCTTCTTTCCTTGATTAATTTCCACCCATTGCTTCTTGTGCCCTCAGGTGCTTTTGAGAATAGCTTGACTCCCTCTTTTTTGTGGCAGCCCTTGAGATATTGGAAGACTGCTATCCTGTCTCCCCTAGTCCTTTTCATTAAACTAGACCCATGATGGCGAACCTATGGCACACGTGCCACAGGTGGCACACGGAGCCATATTAGTGGGTATGCCAGCTCAGCTCTGGGGCGCATGCGCGCGCCAGCCAGCTGATTTTCGGGCCTTCTGGGCCCACCAGAAGTAGGGAAACACGCTGTTTCCTGCCTCTGGAGGGCCTGGGGGTGGGGTGGGGAAGGCCCGTTTTTTTTTTTCTTACGTGGCTCCAGATCCTTTCTGTGTATCTGGGAACGGCGAAAACAGCCTTTCCCACTCCCTTGGAGGCCCTACGGAGGCTGAAAGGGCCCATTTCCCCACTCCCGGTGGGACAGGAAGTGACGTTTTTTCCTGTTCCCCAGCCTCCAGAGGCTCCTACAGACTCCTAGAGAGGTTCTGGAGGCTGGGGACAGCAAAAAATGTCACTTCCTGTCCCACCGGGAGTGGGGAAATCGGCCCTTTCAGCCTCTGTAGGGCCTCCAAGGGAGTGGGAAAGGCTGTTTTCGCCGTTCCCAGATACACAGAGAGGATCTGGAACCAGGTAAGAAAGAAAAACGGGCCTACCAGGCCATCATGTGCCAGGAGTGGGGGGGAGGGGGTTGCGCACACATGCGCGTGGGCATGTGCGCGCGCGACCCTCCCCCTCCCCCCCTCTCCTGGCACGCGATGGCAAAAAGGTTAGCCATCACTGAACTAGACATACCCAATTCCTGCAACAGTTCTATATACGTTTTAGCCTCCAGTCCCCTAATCATTTTTGTTGCTCTTCTCTGCACTCTTTCTAGAGTCTCCACATCTTTTTTACATCGTAACGACCAAAACTGCATACAGTATTCCAAGTGTGGCCTTACCAAGGCATTATAATGTGGTCTTAACATTTCACGTGATCTTGATTCTATCCCTCTGTTTATGCAGCCCAGAACTGTGTTGGCTTTTTTGGCAGCTGCTGCACACGGCTGGCTCATTTTTAAGTGATTATCCACTAGGACTCCAAGATCCCCCTCACAGTTACTATTATTTAGCGAGGTTCCACATATACTGTACCTGTGCATTTTGTTTTTCCTGCCTAAATGTAGAACCTTCCTTTTTTCACTCTTGAATTTCATTTTGTTAGATAGCACCTAATGTTCAAGTCTGTCAAGAGCCTTCTGTATCTTAGGCCTATCTTCTATCACCTTCTTGATATTTCCTTTTTATATATATATACAGGGATCCCGAATTTGTTTTCTATGACCAGCTGAAGCAAGTAATGAACGCGTATAGGTAAGTGTGGAACAACAGCAAAAAGTATTTGGGAGTTTGATTAGCCCTGAGCTATTCCTTTAAGACTTGGGGCATAAAAAGCACATTCTTTTAGCAGATTAGAAGCTATCTAATTCAAAACTTGTCCCTGTATAATGCACCATATGGGCTAACTGGAGGGTACAAACAGATCAAGCAAGAGAGTTTTAGTAGCCTATAGATGTTATTAAACTTGTATGCTGCCCGACTCTAATTGATTCTGGGTGGCTCACAACCATCAAAGTTGGCCCTGTCTTTCGGGGCTGGGGGCATGCCAGAAGAGGTATGATATAGAAGAAAGAGGCCTTTGAAGAGCAGACGTGCGAACAAGCACCTCAGAAGGAAGGGAAACTCCAGTGTCTCAAGAACCTGGCTTGTGTCTTTCAGGGTCAAGCCGGCCATTTTCGACCTGCTCCTGGCTCTCTGCATAGCAGCCTACCTTGGTGTAGCATACATCGCTGTCCAGGTGAGTGCCAGCACACAACGCTTTGCTACGGCATTTTTGCTGCGTGAAATAGAATAGAATAGACTAGTGTATTGGCCAAGTGTGATAGGACACACAAGGAATTTGTCTTGGTGCATACGCTCTTGGAGTACATAAAAGAAAAGATACATTCATCAAGAATCATAAGGTACAACACTTAATGATAGTCATAGGGAAACAGCCAATATAAATCTTAAGGATACCAGCAACAAGGTTACAATCATGCAGTCACGAGTGGGAGGAGATGGGTGATAGGAACGATGACAAGATTAATAGTAATGCAGCCTCAGTGAATAGTTTGACAGTGTTGAGGGAATTATTTGTTTAGCAGAGTGATGGCATTTGGGAAAAAAATGTTCTTGTGTCTAGTTCTGGTGTGCAGTGCTCTATAGCGTCGTTTTGAGGGTAGGAATTGAAGCTAAGAATGTAGGAATGGGCCCTGCTGGATTAGGCTAAAAAGATAAAGGTTTGCCTTGTCCAGTTACGTCCGACTAGGAAGCGTTGTTCATCTCCATTTCTTAGCTAAGGGAGCCAGCATTGTCCGAAGACGCTTCTGTGGGTTATGGTGACAGGCATAACTATACACTGAGGCACATGGACCACTGTTACCTTAGGCTAAAGACAATCTTTAGTCGCTTTGTGAGCGAGATGGGCTACTTCTAAATTTGACATATAAATACAATTAAATAAATCTTGCTCTAGCATTTTGTTTGGCCCAGTGACCAATCAGATTAAAGTTGCGAGGTTTGAAGAAATCCTATACCCAACGTAGGAAGGGCTCTGCTTTCTCAATTTTTCTTGTGTCTTTTTAGCACCCCAGCCTCCCTTACCAGCTGGTCCAGAGGCTTACTTTATTAAATGTAATAAACATTTAATCAGTGGTGGGATTAACCAGTTTGCAGCACTTCGGGGGAACCGGTTGTTAACTTTGTGAGCAGTTTGGCAAACTGGTTGTTGGAAGAAACCATTAGGGCAGAGAACCGGTTGTTAAATTACTTGAATCCAACCACTGCATTTAATACTCTTTTCTTCGTAATACTCCTTGATTGAACACAATAATGTGTGAAGAAGACACACATCAACCTATACAGCGGTACCTCGGTACTTGGCGTTGTTTCTGGGAGGTGCAACGGATACTAAAAAAGATGAGTCCCAAGAAAACCATGTGATTAACCATATAACCCATTGTTTTGGCTGGGAAGAACTTTCTATCTGTTGCTTTTTTTTTTTCAAGAGGCAACCGGACTTTCTGTTTTTTCTTTGAAGACGTTTCGCTTCTCATCCAAGAAGCTTCTTCAGCTCTAACTGGATGGTGGGGAAATGGAAGGATTTATACTCCTTGCAGACAGCTGGTCATTTGCATCCTTTTAGAGCAGGGGTGTCAAACTCAATTTCATTGAGGGCCGCATCAGGGTTTTGGTTTTTTTTAAAAAAATTTGATTTATATGCTGCCCTTCTCCGGAGACTCAGGGCAGCTTACAATGCGTTAAGCAATAGCCTTCATACTTTTGTATATTTATACAAAGTCAGCTTATTGCCCCCACAAACTGGGTCCTCATTTCACCTACCTTTGAAAGGATGGAAGGCTGAGTCAACCTTGAGCCAGGTGAGATTTGAACTTACAGTAATTGCAGACAGCCGGTGTTAATCACAATGCTATCAGTCTGCTGAGCCACCAGGCCCATTGTGTTTGACCTCGGGGATGGGCGTGGCCAGGGTGGGCGTGGCCAGCTTGACATCATTCATGTTGGCACCTGTGATGGTCTGAGCACTCTGCCGGCAAAAACGGGCTCCCGAGCTCTATTTTCGCTGGCAGAGGGTTGCAGGTGGCCGTCGCTGTCGAAAAGGGAGCCTGGGAGCTGTTTTTGCTGGCAGAGACACCACGGGCCGGTCCTTTGTTGTTTCCAGGGCGGCCCCATGGGCCAGATATAAGGATCCTTGGGCCACATCCTGCCCGCACCCCTGTTTTAGAGAGTCGTTGAGGCCACCTGGAAGTCTATATGTGTACTCAGGGACAAAATTGCAGACTACAAGAACCATTTGCACCACTCAGGTGACCCTAAGGATACAGATAAACCTCCAAGTGACCTCAACAACTCACTAAAAGGATGCAAATAACCAGCTGTCTGCAAGGAGTATCAATCCTTCTGTTCCCCACCATCCAGTCAGAGCTGAAGAAGCTTCTTGGGTGAGAAGTGAAATGTCTTCAAAGAAAAATCAGAAAGTCCAGTTGCCTTTCTGTCTGTTCCTTTTCCTGTGTCCGCGACCTTCCCAGCATGTTTGACTTCTTGCCGTTCCCCACAGCCATTCCTCTCTTCCTATAGCCGCGTGTTGAGTACTAAGCAAAGGCCGAAAAGGGAAACAATGTTTTCAATGACAAAAAACAGAGTACAAAATTTGTCAAAATTTTGAAGCAGTCAAGTACTGTGGTACCTCTGTAATTATAAAAAAAATCTAAATACTGATCCCAGATTGACATGACACAAACTTTCTTTATAATGTCTCATGCTTTGGTGCATCAGCAATTCCTGATTTTGCTTCACACACGGTCCTGGGGGAATTCTGGGAGTTGAAGTCCACATGTCTTAAAGTTGCCAAGTTTGAGGAAAAAAACAAAACCGTTCCTGACGTACAATAGTGGCCAAAATTGTGGAAACCTTTTGGGAAAAGTATATTTTTGAGGTTTGATGGCTAATAACACCACTGGTTTTTTTGAGTTTCAATATAATCATATTCCACTGCTAGAATGGCCTGGGAATAGCCCAGACCTTCACCCAATTGAAAATCTATGGAGCCAACTAAAGAAACCTGTTAGTCAGAAGCGACCCAGCAATCAAACCCAGTTCATAGAAGCCATTGTTCTATCTTGGTTTCACATTAGAACAGCTGCAGAACTAAAAGGCTTGGTTCACTCCATGGGAACACGTTGTAAGGCCGTCATTCATGCTAAACTAAGTAGTAGTAGTAATAAGTAGTAGTAGTAGCAGTAGTAGTAGTAGTAGTAATAATAATAATAATAATAATAATAATAATAATAACAACAACAGAAAAACAAGGAAGCTTATGACAATGAATCATGCCTTGCACCCTAAAAGTGATGTTGACCGATTATATTTACCAAGAGCAGAGGGTGGTCGAGGACTCCTACAAGTAAAGCAGACTGTGGAAGACGAAAAACGCAGCTTGAATGATTATATCCAGAAAAGTGAAGAACCAATGATTAAGGAAGTAAATAAGGGAGGCCTTTTAAAGACAACTAAAACAAAAGCAGAATATAAGAAAGAAGTAATTGAGTAGCAAGCTGAAAATTGGAAACACAAAGCTCTGCATGGTCAGTACTTGAAAAGTATTGAAGGCAAAGCTGACCAGAAACTAACTTGGAATTGGTTAAGATCAGGAGTACTGAAAAAAGAAACAGAAAGCTCAAGAACAAGCCCTAGCCACAAACTGCATGAAGGCTAAAACTCAACATGTTACCACCAACAGCAAATGCCGCCTCTGCAATGAGAAAGATGAGACAGTCGACCACCTGATCAGTGGGTGCAGCAAAATTTCACAAACTGACTACCTACAACGCCATGACCGTGTTGCTAAGATCATTCACTGGAAATTGTGGCAGAAGTTTGGATTTGAGTACAGCAAAAACCACTGGGAACATCAGATTGAGAAAGTTTTAGAGAATGAGAAACTCAAGATCTTGTGGGACTTTAGGATCCAGACTGACAGGCACTTGGTCCACAACACACCTGACATAACAATAGTTGAAAAGAAAAAAGTATGGTTCATTGACATTGCAATACCTGGTGATGCACGGATTGAAGATAAGCAGCAAGAAAAAATCACAAAGTACCGGGACTTGCAAACTGAGGTTGAGCGACTGTGGAAAAAGAAATCGTGTGTTGTCCCAATTGTAATTGGAGCCCTTGGAGCAATACCCAAAGGGCTACCCCGCTATTTAGAAATTCTAAATTTGCCGGACTTGAACATTTTGATTCTACAAAAAACAACCATACTCAGAACAGCTTATATCCTCCGATGATACCTTAACAGTTCCTAGGTCCTTGGTTAGGACTCGAGCTGCTGAGTTATTAACCAGCCTCAAAGGCTGTGAATCTCACTAAAGATTAAATAATAATAATAATAATAATAATAATAATAATAATAATAATAATTTTATTGTCATTGTATATGTATACACAGTATACCCATACAACAAAATTCACAAAATTATTAACTGACATGGTGATAATTTTTGTATCTCTTGTTTTTTCTACGGTGATAATTTTTGTATATCTCGCTTTTTCTGTGTGTTTCACTTTTCTTCTTTATACTGTAACTGCTATTCTAATAGCAAATCCTTCGTAAAAGTGATTGCATTACATTCTTGATTAAATTATCTTTCCACTGATATATAATTTTATGGTGCTACTCCAAAAGAAAAAAATGGTGTTATTAGCTAGTTTTAGAAAAGACACTTTTCCCAAAAGGTTTCCACAATTTTGGCCACTGCTGTAGGTAAGGCCAGGCGCTTGCTCATTCTGTTTCTTTTCTCTTTTTTTAGCATTTCGGCCTCCTTTACAAGCTGGTTCAAAGAGTCTCTCGGAAATCCAAACAGCAATGAAACAACAGCGCAGAAGTCTCCTCCTGGTGTCGTTTCTTCCTCCGTTGGATCCTGCTTCTCTTCTTCTTCCTGCTCTCCTCTCCTGCAGGGGCAGGATGCAAAAGCTCGAGATGGTAAACAAACAACAAACAAACAAAAAAACTCACCAACCAACACCACAACAACCACACTCTCCCACATCCTTGCATTTCTGCAAAAGCTCCTTTTCCTCCTCCTTTTTCCCCTGGCACAGAACTGCAGAGAGACTCAACTCCTTTCAAGACGCGATCAAACCTCTGGACACGATTTTTTTCGACCCATTACAGATGGAAACCTTCTCCCGGATAAAATGACTTTTTTTTCCATCAACCTGTTGCTGCTGGTTGAGAAAAAACATGTGCCATAATTCTAAGCTAGGGAGGGGAGGGAGAGGCAGGAGTCTGGGGTGGGGAGGACCCCACGCCTGCTTGTCAAGAGAACTTGAAATGGGGTGGGGTGGGGTTGATTTTTTTTAAAAAATGTGCACATGTAAATTAAAACTATTACAAAAAAAACCAAAACCTCTTTATTATCTGTGAGCTTGCCTGATTTTGACATTCATTCATTCATTCACTCAGTTCCCATTTTATTTTGATAAATAATTCAAGATGGGGAACACACCCGATATTCCTTCCTTCCTTCCTCCCTATTTTCCCCACAACAACAACAACCCTGTGAGGCGGATTTGAGCTGAGAGAAAGTGACTGGCTCAAAGTCACAAGAAGAGAACTGCAACCTGTGACCCAGAGACACGACGGCCGTCACTGCCGATCAGAAACTAAAGAGCCTTCTCTCAGGGATGGTTTAATATGGGTTTTTCCGGATTTGGTCTTGATGACCTCAAGGTTCTTTTCCCCCCAACGATAACATTTTATACACAAAGGTAAAGGAAACACTATTTCCCCTATGGTATTGGGGGTGCCTCGTGTGCGTAGAACACGGGAGAAAAGAATTGGTCGCATGGAAAGAGATCACAGGACAAAAACATATTTTGGGGAATAAGTTGGCTTTACCAACGAATCTTAATGGGATGTGTTGTTGAAGGATAGACCATGAATTGTGGCTTGAACAGACCCTGGATGGACAGGACACCAGTAATAAGTCACTATTTTGACCAATTAAACACCTTTAGCTCAATGTTTCCCAATCTTGGGAGCTTGTACTCCACCTTGAAGTTCACACATCAAGCCGTTAAGGTCAGGAAATAGAGGTAGTCCTTGACTTACAACAATTCATTTTGCGTGTTCAAAGATACAACTGGAAAAAGGTGTCTTATGACCATTTTTTCACACTTATGCCCATTACAGATCCCCATGGTCATGTGATTTACTTTTGGATGCTTGACAACCAACTCACATTTATGACAGTTGCAGGTTCCAGAGGTCACGTTTTGCGACCTGACAAAGTCAATGGGGAAGCCAAATTCACTTAATAACCGTGTGGCTTAGAACTGCAGTGATTCACGTAGCAAATCTGGCGAGAAAAGTCGTAAAAACGGAGCAAAACTCACTTAACGAATTTCTCACTTAGCAACATAAATTTTGGGCTCTGTTGTGGTCGTAGGTTGAGGGCTACCTGTGAAGGGCAGAAGTGTACAAGTAATCCTTGGCTTACAACCCACATTCATTCAGCAACCACTCCAAGTTAACACCGGCATTGAAAAAAAACTTGACTTACAACCAGTCCTCGCACTTAGAACGGTCATAGCATCTCCACAGTCACTTGATCAAAATCTGGGTACCTAGCAACCAACATGAATTTATGACAGCTGCAACATCATGTGATCGCCATTTGCAACCTTCCCAGCCAGCTTCTGACAAAACAAAATCAACGGGGGAAGCTGGATTCATTTAATGACCGTGTGATTCACTGAACAACTGCAGTGGTTTGCTTAACAATTGAGCCAAAAAGGTTGTAAAATCAGACATGACTTACTTGACAAACATCTTGCTTAGTAATGGAAATTCTGATCCCGATTGCATCATTAAGATGATTAATACCTATACTTCTTTAACCTGTGGCTAAAAGCAGTAGAATCTCAATTATAAATACAGGTAGTCCTTGACTTAGGACCAACAACTGAGCCCAAAATTTATCTTGCAAAGTGAGAATGTATTGGGTTTTGCCCAGTGGTGAAATTCATTTTTTTTTACTACCGGTTCTGTGGGCGTGGTTTGATGGGCATAGCAGGGAAAGGATACTGCAAAATCCCCATTCCCTCCCCACTCCTGGGGGGGAAGGATACTGCAAAATCCCCATTCCCGTCCCCACTTCTGGGGGAAGGATACTGTAAAATCCCCATTCCCACCCTACTCCAGGGGGAAGGATACTGCAAAGTCCCCATTCCATTCCCTACTCCTGGGGGAAGGATACTGCAAAATCCCCATTCCCTCCCCACTCCTGGGGGAAGGATACTGCAAAATCCCCATTCCCACCCCACTCCTGGGGGAAGGATATTGCAAAATCCCCATTCCCACCCCACTCCTGGGGGAAGGATACTGCAAAATCCCCATTCCCTTCCCTACTCCTGGGGGAAGGATATTGCAAAATCCCCATTCCCACCCCACTCCTGGGGGAAGGATACTGCAAAATCCCCATTCCCTTCCCTACTCCTGGGGGAAGGATATTGCAAAATCCCCATTCCCACCCCACTCCTGGGGGAAGGATACTGCAAAATCCCCATTGCCTTCCCTACTCCTGGGGGAAGGATATTGCAAAATCCCCATTCCCTTCCCCACTCCTGGGGGAAGGATACTGTAAAATCTCCATTCCCACCCCACTCCTGGGGGAAGGATATTGCAAAATCCCCATTCCCTTCCCCACTCTAGGGGGAAGGATACTGCAAAATCCCCATTCCCTCCCCACTCCTGGGGGAAGGATACTGTAAAATCTCCATTCCCACCCCACTCCTGGGGCCAGCCAGAGGTGGTATTCGCTGGTTCTCCGAACTACTCAAAATTTGCACTCCAGAACCTACTGGATTTCATCACTGGTTTTGTCCCATTTTATGACCTTTCTTGCCACAGCTGTTAAGTAGATCACTGTAGTTGCTAAGTTGGTAACCTGGTTGTTAAGTGAACCTGGCTCCCCCCATTGACTTTGAAGGTCGCAAAAGAGGATCACATGACCCAAGGACACACTTCAACCGTGATAAGTATGAACCAGTTGCTAAGCGTCCAAATTTTGATCATGTGATCATAGGGATGCTGCAAAAAAAAATGGTCCTAAATTGCTTTTTTCAGTACCGTTATAACTTTGGTCACTAAGTGAACTGTCATAAGTCGAGGACTACCTGTATTTCCCCAGTTTTGCATCCATCCTTATTACAACACATTCAAAATGCTTGAGAGTGCAACTTCCTCTTGCTGGGTGAAAACAAATTTGGCACCAAGGCCTATTTTGGGATTTCAATTCTGTCTTGAGTGTTGAATATTCAAGTATTACATTTGTTATGTTGCATATATTTGTATTTTCATGTTAATTTATTGGCTGTTTGATAACGTTAAATAAATAGCAGCCATTGCCCGCACGCGGTGTGCTAAAAGAGAAAGAGAAATGGCTTTTCAGCAAAAATGCATCAGCCGTTCCTAAGAATAACATAGGATTATAATTTTTGCCTTTGTCTCACCACTCTTAGAATAGAATAGAATAAAATAACAGAATTGGAAGGGACCTTGGAGGTCTTCTAGTCCAACCCCCTGCTTAGGCAGGAAACCCTACACCACTTTAGACAAATGGTTATCCAATCTCTTCTTTAAAATTTCCAGTTTTGGAGCATTTGCAACTTCTGGAGGCAAGTTGTTCCACTGGTTAATTGTTCTAACTGTCAGGAAATTTCTCCTTAGCAACCTCCTAGGTTGCTTCTCTCCTTGATTACCGTACTTTTCGGACTATAAAATGCGCCAGACTATAAGACTATAAGGAAAACAAGGGGGAAAAAAAAGTTTTTGTCCTCCGCGCCAGTGGTGGGATTCAACCAGTGTAACAACTGGTTTGCTCCGCGCACACGCAGTGCGTTTTAAAACAGCGCTAAAACTTACCTTCGACTGCAGCCCCGGTGAGTAAAACAGCTGAGGTGTGGCAATCCGCTCTACCGCGCCTATCAGCTGGGTTTCAAACAAAGGAAATATAGGTCGGTATAGCGTAGGGGTGGGAGGGCGGGGAGGGCGGGCCCAGCTGATCGTCGGAGTGAACCGCCTATCAGCTGGGTTTCAAACAAAGGAAATATAGGTCGGTATAGCGCAGGGGTGGGAGGGCGGGCCCAGCTGATCGTCAGAGCAAACCAGTTCGCTCTCAGTTGATCGTCGGAGCTAATGGTTTGCCCAAACTACCCCGAACCGGCTGAATCCCACCACTTCTCAGTTCGTCCTGTTTTTGCTCTCCCCGGCATCCAGAAGCACAGTGCAGGCTAAAAAGGGGCTCGTTTTTGGCCTCCCAAATACTCCGCGCGTCCCATTTTCAGCCTCCCGGACGCTCGGTGGATTTGGGAAGCCAAAACCAGGCCCATATTCGTTCTATAAGATGCATAGACATTTCCACCCACTTTTGGGCGGCGGAAAGTACGTCTTATCGTCTGAAAAATAAGGTAGTTTCCACCCATTGCTTCTTGTCCTACCCTCAGGTGCTGTTCTGCCCCAGTTACGGACCCCAAAGAATGCAGCACACACAAAGTCCGTACAAACCTTAGTTTACTAATTAAGGACTACTAATGAGCTTTCTTAGTAGTTGTTCGAATACAAGTACAGTTTAAATCAGTCTTTTCTGAACAAGGGCTGTTAAGCCTTGATAGTACAGTGGTTTAGTGCACCCTGTTATTAACACAGCTGCCTGCAATTTCTGCTGGTTCGAATCTCTCCAAGGTTGACTCAGCCTTCCATCCTTTCTAAGGTAGGTGAAATGAGGACCCAGTTTGTGGGGGCAATAAGCTGACTTTGTATAAATATACAAAAGTATGAAGGCTATCGCTTAATGCATTGTAAGCCGCCCTGAGTCTCCGGAGAAGGGCGGCATATAAATCAAATTTAAAAAAAAATAAAAATTAACTTCATTAACAGCCGATAAGAATTCAAAGAATAATAACTCAATTCCGAAGCAGTATTTCAGTATTCAGAAATAAACAGTATTTCAGATAACTGTAATCTTACTGTGGTTGGCAGAATGCCCAGAAGCAATTTGCAGGAAAACTGATAAGAAAGGAGCAAGAGCCGATCAGATGTTTCTGGAATCAAGACACAAAGGAATATGAACCAAGTTGTTTCCTGCAAATTGCCTCAGTCATCGTCCTTCCTTAAATAGGCTAGGGGAGTGGCCAATTAGCCCCAAGCCTTACTCTTGAGGAGACCTCCTGTTATTCTATTCTATTCTAAACCCTGTGAGGTGGATTGGACTGAGAGGGAGGGACTGGCCCAAAGTAATCCAACTGGCTTTCATGCCTAAAGCGGGACTAAAACTCACCTCCTCCTGGTGATTGGCCAAGTCACCCAGCTGGCGATCATGCCTAAGGCGGAACTAGAACTCACTGTCTCGTTGTGATTGGCCTAGAGTTACCCAATCATCTTCCATGGCTAAGGCAGAACTTAAAACTCACTGTCTCCTATGGTTGTCACCCATCTGGCTCTCGTACCCGAGATGGAACTAGAACTCACCAACTCCTGGTTCCTAGGCCAGCACTTCATCACTAGAGCAAACTGGCTCTGAACTGGATTTGTGCAAAGAACTCCCTGGTCACCTGCTCCTTGGATCCAAAATGCCCCCCCAATTACGCACCGGCCCTTAAAGGGAGCATTACACCTATTCAGGTCTAAAGGGGGAGGAGCATCTGAAGATCTGGGTAGCACCAGGGATAGGCTTCAAAAATTTTACCAAGGGGTTCTCTGTCCGGTTGCTAGGTGGGTGTGGCCATAGTGGGCGTGGCCTAGTCGGCCTCCTGCACCATGGCGGAGGGGATGAGGGTTTGCCTTCCCCAGGCTCCGGAGGCTTTTCTTGAGCCTCCGGGAAGGCGAAAACGGCCTCTCCAGGCTCTGGAGGCCAGAAATGGGCCCGTTTCAGGCCTTCCCGAACTTCCGGTAGGCCCGTTTTTCGCCCTGCCTGAGCTTCCGCGCGTGCCCTGCACTTACCTGCATCCAAAACGGTCCGCATGGGGACTCCTGGGAGGGGTGGAGTGGGGTGGGGCAGGGCGGGGCCAGCCAGGAGTGGGATTTGGGGGTTCTCCGAACTGCACAGAATTTTAGCTAGAGGTTTTCCCGAACCCTCAGCAGCTCATCCCTGGATAGCCCCAAAACCAACCGGTCTTTTCTGGATTATGATCCAGACTCACGCAGTCCCCAGGCCCTCCAAGACGACCTTAAGAGCCTCACCTAATCAAGCCAATGTTGGTGGTATCTTGGGTTACCACCAAGATATATGGATGGTGCCTGACTCACAACTGATGGACCACAATCACACCCAATACAGCAGTGTTTCTCAACCTTGGTAGCTTGAAGATGGGTGGACCTCAACTCCCAGAATCCCCCAGCCAGCGCTGCTGGCTGGGGGATTCTGGGAGTTGAAGTCCACCCATCTTCAAGCTTCCAAGGTTGAGAAACACTGCAACAGCAGAGGTGGCAGTACTGGGCCCTTGAAGCAAAATCTCACCCTTTCACACCCTTTGCTGGGTGTGAGGAAAAAAACAACAACAACACACTTTTGTTCTCCGAGTGTGGAATTTTTCAAAGGATGACTTCAGGCTCACACAGTGCGAAAGAGGGAGGAAAAACCCCTGGCGTGTGATCTCTGCCATTTTTCACAGGGGTTTTGGAGCTGCCCTCAAACCAAGGTGTTGGCTCGGGGTGCCACAGAGTAGAGAGATCCGATCGAATGAAAAGAACCTGCCCCCCCCACCCACCCCCCACCCCCCACCCGCAAGACGAAGACCACAAATCCAATCCACTGAGGTGAAAAGCCCGGCTGAGGAAGACTGGACCACCCCCCACCCCACACACAAACCCCTCTCTTATGAAATGCTAGACGAGGATGTGGGGAGTTTCGTGCGTTGAAACCCCAAATGCTGGAAATCTTCTCCAGGGAATCTGCTCAGTTCCTGCGTCATTTTCTTTTTTTTTCCCTCTCTCTCTCTCTCCTTTCTGCCCGCCTGCCTTTCCCTCTTTCTCCTTCTTTCTTCTTTCCTCCCTCTCTCCTTCCCATTTCCTTTCTCCCTCCTATTTCCTTTCTTCTTTCCTTCCCATTTCCTTCCTCCCTATTTCCGCCTTCCCATTCTGTTCTTGCCTATCTGTCTTTCCCTCGTTTTCCTTCTTCCTTCCTCCCTCCCTCCTTCCCGTTTCCTTCCTTCCCATTTCATTTTTTCCTCTCTCCTATTTCTTTCCTTCCTTTCCCTTTTTCCCCTTCTTCCTTCCTTCCCTTTCCTCCCTCCCTCCCTTTCTTTTTCTTTCTTTCTTTTCTTTTCTTCCTTCCTTCCTTCTTTCTTTTTCTTTCTCCTTCCTTCCTTCCCTTTCCTCCCTCCCTCCCTCTTTCTTTTTCTTTCTTTCTTTCTTTTCTTTCTTTCTTCCTTCCTTCTTTCTTTTTCTTTCTCCTTCCTTCCCATTTCATTTTTTCTTCTCTCCCATTTCCTTCCTTCCTTTCCCTTTTTCCTCTTCTTCCTTCCTTCCCTTTCCTCCATCCCTCTCCTCCTTCCTTCCCTCCCTCCCTCTTTCTTTCTTTCTCTTTCTTTCTTTCTTCTTTCTTTCTCCTTCCTTCCTTCCTTCCTTCCTTCCTCCCTCCCTCCCTCCCTCCCTCCCTTCCTTCCTCTTTCTCATCCACTTCAGCATTAAAACACCCTTTTGATGAAGAACCAATTTTCCAAGTGGGGCCCCTCCATAGACTGAACTGAAGGAACGATTAAATGGTATGTACTTTTAAAAAATCCTCTTGATTCCAACCATGGGATTCCTCTCTTTTTCCTCCCAGCAACCCATCCCTGAGTTATCCTTTGAAGCCGGATTTTCACCTCCTTGATGCCAAAGTTCCTTTCTGCCATCCCACGGAGGATTTTGGGATCTTCTGGGTCAATGTCTCTGCTAGTGGGAGCTCAGTTTAAATATCCCACTCTGCCTTGTAATGATTCTCTCTCCATCTCTCTCTCTCTCTCTTTCTTTCTTTCTTTCTTTCTCTCTCTCTCTCTCTCTCCCCTTCCACCCTCTCTCCCCTCCCTCTCCCTCCCCCTTTCTCCCTCCATCCCTTTCTCTCCCCCCCTCCCTCCTTCCTTCCCTTTCTCTCTCCCTCCCTCCCTCTGTCCCTTTCTCTCTCTCTCCTTCCACCCTCTCTCCCCTTCCTCTCTCTCCCCCTTTCTCCCTCCCCCTCTCCCTCTCTCCCTTTTTCTCCCCCTCCCTCCCTTTCTCCCTCCCTCCCTCTTCCCTCCCTCCCTCCCTTTCTCTCTCTCCCACCCTCCCTTTCTCTCTCTCTCTTCCCTCCCTCCCTTTCTCTCTCTTTCCCACCCTACCTTTCTCTCTCTCCCTCCCTCCTTTCTTCCCTTTCTCTCTCCCTCTTCCCTCCCTCCCTTTCTCTCTCTCTCTCTCCCACCCTCCCTTTTTCTCTCTCCCTCCCTCCCTCCTTCCCTTTCTCTCTCTCCCTCTTCCCTCCCTCCTTCTCTCTCTCTTTCCCACCCTCCCTTTCTCTCTCCCTCCCTCCTTCCTTCCCTTTCTCTCTCTCTCCCTCTTCCCTCCCTCCTTCCCTTTCTCTCTCTCTCTCTCCCCCTCCCTTTCTCTCCCCTCCCTTTCTCTCCCCTCCCTTTCTCTCTCTCTCCCTCTTCCCTCCCTCCCTCCCTTTCTCTCTCATTTTACCACCCGGAAGTGTTTGGAGTCGCCCCCAAACGTGCCCCCTCCGTGCTTTACCGGGCTGTGACTCTTTCAACAGCTTTCACCCGCTGCCGATCCACGGGGAACAGCTGTCTCTTCCTCCCATCGCCTCCCCCCTCCCCATCCCCGGGGCTCTCAATACCCTCCGCACACCCGAACCAAGCCCGGCCGGTCGTGGTCGTGAACATCGCGGGAAGCGGCTGCTTCTCTCGCGACCCCGGGGAACCCCCCCCTCCTCCTCCTCCTCCTCCTCCTCCTCGCCGGGTCCCTCTTTCTCCCGCCACCGCCACCCCCCCATTTCTCGCGCGGCGGCGCTGCAGTTCCGCGTCCGTCCAGGCGGCGTCGCTGCGGAGCGTCCGCCTTTTGTGGTCCTGATGCTGCGAGCGCCACTTCGCCTCCCTCTGCATCTCTGGTCGCCGCCCGCAGCTCCCGTCTCCGCGCCGCCCGCAGCATCCTCCTCCCGTGTGGCGCCCGCCCGCCCGGCCGCGTCGGCACCCGGGGCATGGCCAGACTGCCGGCCAGCGAGCCCAGGCGGCAGGCGCAACCCCAGCAGCAGCCGCCCCGCGCCTCCCCCATGAGCGGCGCCGCCGACCCGGAGGGCATGAAGGATCTGGATGCCATCAAGCTGTTCGTGGGCCAGATCCCACGCAACCTGGAGGAGAGGGACCTCAAGCCCCTCTTCGAGCAGTTCGGCCAGATCTACGAGCTCACCGTGCTCAAGGACCGCTACACCGGCATGCACAAAGGTAGGGCGACGGCCCCCCCCACCTCTTTCAAACCCCCCCCCCCGTTCTCCCCAGGTTGGCCCTCTGCTCTTCCGCCCCGCCTGGATTTCCTACCTTTCCAACCTGGCCTTTCTCCCCAAATCTGTCTCATTAAACGGGATGGACTACAAATCCCATATCAGGATGGGAGCTGTAGTCCAAGACAATTGGGGGGGGGAGGAGGAGACCAGGTTGGACAGCAGGCATTCTCCGCCTCCCGGTGCTCTTTGCCCACCCCCACCTCGCTTCCCCCTCTTCAGTTGGGTTTCCTGCATCCCTTTTTTTTAGCATCTCCTGGGTGTTTCTCCATCTTTTTTGTCACCCTCCCTTTCACATTCCTCATTTCCTCTTGATTCGTTCTCCCAGTCGTTCCTTCCTTTCATTCTGGCCACCCGGCTTGCGCTCAACACACATCTGGGCACACACCCGCACATGTGCGTTTTCCTCTCTCGCACACAAACACACACCTTCCCACCTTCCCTTTTTTTTGCTGTCCACCCAGCTGTCCCATCCGATTTGCCTGCAACCAAACAACAGCCCCTTTTCTTTCCAGCCATTTTATTTCAGGTTTTCCCCCACCCCGTGGTCAGCTCTTGGGGTGCGCCATTGACATAGACAGGAGTCCAAGCCCTTATACACACAGAAACCCTGGACTTCAGGCCTGATACTCTACATTTTTTTTCCCCCCAACCATGATATTAAGAAGCTGGGAAGGCCCTGTGTCTGGTATTGTTTGCAAATGAGGACCCGGATTGTGGAGGCAATAAACTGACTTTGTATAAAAAAGAACACCGCTTGGGGTGGGGGGGAGAAAGCTCTACTAAGCAGGTATATACACAGGGCCGGATTTTCCTATAGGCTAACTAGGCTTCAGCCTAGGGCCTCAAGATCAAGAGGGGCCTACATTCAAATTGTTAGCAAAATTAAAATTACACTTTCACTATAGGTGAAAGGGTCTCATAAGTGGAATAGCCTAGGGCCTCTTTTCATCTAAATCCGGCCCTGTATATACAAAAATATGAAGGCTATTGCTTAACGTATTGTAAGCCGCCCTGAGTCTCCGGAGAAGGGCAGCATATAAATCGAACCAATAAATACATACATACATACATACATACATACATACATACATAAATGAAACATGGTCGGAAAGAGGGCCCTAGATCTCATATCAGCGGGGCTTCCTTCTTTCTCACCCCATAACCATCTCCTTGTGGAGATGTATAAAGAAGAGGGAGTCAAGCTATTCTCCAAAGCACCTGAGGACAGGACAAGAAACAATGGGTGGAAACTAATCAAGGGGAGAAGCAACCTAGAACTAAGGAGGAATAGTGGCAGGAATTGAGTATGTCTAGACTAAGGAAGAGAAGGACTAGAGGGTGACATGATAACAGTCTTCCAATATCTAAGGGGCTGCCACAAAGAAGAAGGGAGTCAATTTATTCTCCAAAGCGGATGGAAAGTAATCAAGGCGCGATCCATCCTAGAAGTAAAGAGAAATTTCCTGACGGTGAGAACAATTAACCTTTGGGATGACTTTCCTTCAGAGGCTGTGGGCGCTCCAGCATGGAAGTTTTTAAGAAGAGACTGGACAACCATTTGTCTGAAATCTATAGGGTTTCCTGCTTAAGCAGAGGGTTGGACTAGAAGACCTCCAAGGTCCCTTTGAACTCTTGTTATTCTGTTGTTATCCAGAGGCCTTTCTCGCAACACTTCTGTCTCAACCTCTTTCGGTCATCTTCACATTATTTTTTTTTAAATTCCTGCACTCAAATTCCATCTCTCGTCTCCCTTTCCCCCATCACTGCTGCCAACCTGTCTCATTTTATGTTTTTTTCCAGCCTGCAGGCCACTCCCTTCCAACTCTCTTCTGTATTTCAATGTGTTTTTAAAGATGATAATAATAATAATAATAATAATAATAATAATAATAATAATAATAAAATAATTAAAAAATACCAAAAAACTGGAAGGTCTGTGAAAGCAGAGGGAATGCGATTGCATTTAAAAATATATTTTTGCGTTCAAGAAACAAACGCAAATTTGGGAAAGGGATCTTGGTAACTTAACCTAGTGGATCCGAGCTAAATACAAATCCTTTTTTTTTTTTAAATCAGCTTTATGAAAACAAAATCCTAACAGAGATTCAGGTCTTAAGGCAATGATGATAAACCTTTTGGGCTTGGCTTCCAAAAATTTGGAAAACGCCTAACTTGATTCTGTTGGTGTGTCACCAACACCAAAACAAAAGAGGAACACTTCTTTACCTATTCATTTATTTTACAAAAACCACAATCTATCCATGAGTGGTGCTTTGTATTATATAAAGAAAGGTCCAATGAATTACAAGTAAAACTAATTTTCGAAGTGAGAGCACATCCCATATTCAGGCAGCCTACGAAAATCACACAGGTAGACGTCAACTTACGTTCATTTAATGACGGTTTGAAGTTAATACAGCACTGGAAAAAAGTGATTTATGACCGTTTTTCATACTTACGACCATTGCAGCATCCCCATGGTCACGTGATCAAAATTCAGATGCTTGGCAACTGACTCACATTTAGGATGGTGGTAGTGTCATGTTATCCTCTTTTGTGACCTTCTGATAAGCAAAGCTAATGGGGAAGACAGATTCACTTCAAGTCCTGAAGGCTGTTGCCTCCCTCCTTAAGTTCCTTATGCCTTAAGGTCCAGATGTTGGGGTGGCACCAAAGAACCACCCCAACACCTGGAACTCGCCCCTAGAGGTTTAGGGCTAGAAGGGGCCTTGGAGGTCTTCTAGTCCAACCCCCTTCCCAAGGCAGGAGTCCTCACACTATCCTGGACAAATGAATGTCCAATCTTTTCTTGGAAATTATCCAGTGATGGAGCACCTGAAGATGGCCTTCTGGCCAACTTCTCACCTGCAACAGCTTGGTCACCCTGAATTGCTAAAAGGTGCTCCTAGTCATAAATCAAAGACTGAACCCTTTGAATATCAACTGTTGGGCAGTGAAGAATGGAGTGGAGTGGAGTGGAGTGGAGTGGAGTGGAGTGGAGTGGAGTGGAGTGGAGTAGAGTAGAGTAGAATATAGGATATGGAATAGAAAGGAATGGAGTAGAGTAGAATAGAGTAGAGTAGAGTAGAGTAGAGTAGAATATAGGATACGGAATGGAATGGAATGGAATAGAGTGGAGTGGAGTGGAGTGGAGTGGAGTGGAGTGGAGTAGAGTAGAGTAGAGTAGAGTAGAGTAGAGTAGAGTAGAATATAGGATATGGAATGGAATGGAGTAGAGTGGAGTAGAGTAGAGTAGAGTAGAATATAGGATACGGAGTGGAGTGGAGTGGAGTGGAGTTGAGTGGAGTAGAGTAGAGTAGAGTAGAGTAGAGTAGAGAATATGGAATGGAATGGAATGGAATGGAATGGAATGGAATAGAATAGAATAGAATAGAATAGAATAGAATAGAATAGAATAGAATTTTAAAGCTCCATTCGAAAATCACTTGATTCATTTATTTGTATGCGTCCTTCAATATTTTTACAAATAACTTAAGCGACAAACATATCCAACTTAAACCTTCCTCTTCCTCCTTTCACCGATCAGCTCCTTCTTTCTAGCCTGGCACGTTGACCACTGGACAAAACTGTTTCTTATTTTATTATTAAAGCTTAAGATGATTGCTAAGTTAAGCATAAGTGTGTTATATTGACACAAGCCATGGTGTTTTGTTTACCTGGGCGTGGTAGGCTTAAAAATCTGGTGTGAACTCAAGACTAGAACTCACAATCTCCCAGTGATTGGCTCAGAAACCCAGTTTCTGAGTCTTCCAGTTTCTAGCCTGGTGCCTTAAATGTGTTATATAGACATAGTCATGATGTTTTGTTAAGCAGAAGCATTTTAGCCAGTAAGCTACTCTAACCAACAATCATGGTTAATTTAATTGTTATTTTTCCTTGTACGTTTTTAATTCTTTTCTTCACTTATGCTTTTATCATACGCTTTTATTACAATGTTGCAAACCGCCCGGTGTCACTTCGGCGAGATGGGCGGTGCAGAAATTTAATAAATGTATATACATTCGATACCTAAAGAAATCCGCACGAGTTTGCTATCGCCGCATCCTGCGGCAAGGAGTTCCGCAGGCTAATTTTATACCCTGACTTCGAAGAGAATTCGTTGTTTGGTTTTGGGAGGGACAGGAAAACTATTTCTGGCTTTGGAAGTCGGGATTGCAGCTGTTAATTTTGCCACCTTCTCCCTGGCGCTTCAAATCCTAATTTTGGCCCAGCATCCTGGCTCATCGAAACTCATATTCAGAAGTCCCAGTTGGGTGCAATAAATCCCCCAGGAGTGGGTTGAACAGCTGGGAAGTGCCAAAATGCGTGGCAGGTGGGCTGAATTTGCCGGGCGAATTCTGCAGACTTGTTTTTGTGTGTGTGTGTGTGTCAGTTTGTGTGTGAGAGAGAGAGAGAGAGAGTACACGCACTCGCAGAGCTGAAATCATGAGTAATTTCTCCTCTCGAGAATTCTTGTCTGCTTTATTCACAATTTTCTTTGAATTCTTCCCAAACCCAGCAGAATAGTGGAAGGAAATTATGCAGAGAGGGGTGGGTTTGTGTCAAATCTCTAAAGGTCAGCTTGATGGGTCTCCCCTCCCTCCCCCAATGAACACAATGGGACTATTTAATGTATATAAGAAGAAGAAAAAAAAAATAGGAAAAGAGAGATCAAGATTGAAAATGGACCAGATCCAGCAAGTGGCTATAGACCAAAAAGATGCAGGGGGAGCAAATTCCCTAATCTATTCCATTCCCCCCCCAATTTACCATGAAGCTTTCTTTCTTTCTTTCTCTTTCTTTCTTTCTTTCTTTCTTTCTTTCTTTCTTTCCTTTCTTTTTCTTTCTTCCTTCCTTCCTCCTTTTCCTTCTTCCTCCCTATTTATTTATTCATTCATTCATTCCCCCTCTCTCCCTCCTTTCTTTCTCTCTTTCCTTCCTTCCTTCCTTCCTTCCTTCCTTCCTCCCTATTTATGTATTCATTCATTCATTTCCCCTCCTTTCTTTCTTTCTTTCTCTCTTTCCTTCCTTCCTTCCTTTCTTCCTCCCTATTTATGTATTTATTTATTCAGTCAGTCAGTCAGTCAGTCCCCCTCCCTCCCTCCCTCCTTTCTTTATTTCTCTCTCTCTCTCTTTCCTTCCTTCCTTTCTTCCTCCCTATTTATTTTTCCTTCCTCTTTCTTTCTTTCTTTCTCCCTTTCTTTCTTTCTCCCTTTCTTTCTTTCTCCCTCCCTATTTATGTATTTATGTATGTATGTATGTATTCATTCATTCCCCTTCCCTCCCTCCTTCCTTCTGTTCTCTCTCTTTCCTTCCTTCCTTTCTTCCTTTCTTTCTTCCTCCCTATTTATTTATTTTTCCTTCCTGTTTCTTTCTTTTTTTCTTTTTTTCTTTGTTTCTTTCTCTCTCTCTCTTTCCCCCTCCCTCCCTCTCTGCCTCCCACCCCCTTCCTTCCTTCCTTCCTTCCTTCCTTCCTTCCTTCCTTCCTTTCTTCCAAACTTATTAAACATCCACCTCCCTCACTTTCCTCGTAATGCAAAAAAGGGGACTGTCCGGCTGGCCTAAAATCACCCAGCGGGCTTTGTGTCTAAGGCAGGACTCGAACTCATAGCGTCCCTGTTTCTAACCCTGTCTCAGTAATATTCCCTCAGTCAAGGCTGCATTGTTTCGGCAACCCTTCGGCCTGCAGTGGCTTTGAAGGGGAGTATGCATTGGTTGCCTTTGTTTTGTAATTTAACTTTTGAGAGAAAGTACACAGATAGTCCTCGAGTTACGACGGCACCGGGATTTCCACTGCTCAGCAATGTAGCTGTAATATGTGACATCACGTGACTCCATCACTAAACGACAGTAATCCTGGAAGTCCCTTTGCTATCGTTAAGTGAGACTTGCTGGCTGTTAAGCAGGCAGTGCTCATGACTTCCTGCCAGCTTCCAACAATCGAAGTCAATGGCAGGAAGTTCAAAATGCCAGGCAGTTTGCAAGGAGGCTGGCAGGCAGGTAAGTATTTATGTACTTGACTTTTTATCTTACTTATATTGTTATCTATAAATAACTCAAGGCAACCTAATGCGCCTTCCTCTTTCTATTTTCCCCATAACAACGGTCCTGTGAGGTCCGTTGGGCTCAGAGAGAGTGATTGGCCCAAAGTTACCCAGCCAGCTTTGATGACTAAGGCAGAACTAGAACTCACCATCTCCTAGTGATTGGCCCAAAGTTCATCCACCTGGCTTTCATTCTTAAGGGAAGACTAGAACTCACCATCTCTTGACTATTGACTCAAAGCCACCCAGTCGGCTTTCATGCCTAAGGCGGGACTAGAACTCACTGTCTCCTGATGATTGGCCTAAAGTCATCCACCCGGTTTTCATGCCTAACTTGGGACTAGAATTCACAGTCTCCAAGTGATTGGCCCAAAATCACCCAGCCAGCTTTCATGCCTAAAGCAGGACTAGAACTCACCGTCTCCTAGTGATTGGCCCAAAGTTCGTCCATTTGGCTTTCATGCTTAAGAGAAGACTAGAACTCACCACTTCTTGATGATTGGCCTAAAGTCATCCACCCAGTTTTCATGCCTAAATTGGGACTAGAATTCACAGTCTCCAAGTGATTGGCCCAAAGTCACCCAGCCAACTTTCATGCCTAATGCAGGTCTAGAACTCACTGTCTCCTGCTTCCTAGACCAAACTGCTACTGCTGGGTGGGAGAGGGAGTGAGGGTTGTCTCTGTGTGTGTGGCCGGGGAAGCGTAGTGCAAGCTTAGTGAGCCTCAATGTGGCTGTACAGATTGTGCAGATGGCCAGCGAGGCACAACATCCATGTAGAGAGGCTGGGAAGGGCCCGTAGGTTGTTGAGACTGACCAGAGCAACTTGTGACCTTCCTTGCCTGCATCCTCATTGATGTTGCTAGTGTGAAACCAGCCGGGAAGGTTGCAAGTGATGATTGTGGGTCCGTGGGACTCACAACCATTATAAGTGTGAACTTGTTGCTAAGCACCGAGATTGTGACCACATGTCCACAGGAACAGAACGTCAAAGACCAGTCATAACCGCCGTTCATTCAGCACTGTTGTAGCTTCAAGCAGTCACTGAAGGAGTGGTCGTTAACCGAGGACTCAGGGGTGAAATGCTCCCGGTTCGGACCGGATTGCCCGATCTGGTAGCGATGGCGGTGGGTGGTTCGGAGAACCGGTAGCAAAAATCCCTGCGCCCCCCCGCCATGCTTAGCTGAGTCGCACGATCATCAGAGGCTTTTTTTTTTTTTTACTTTTCAAAGCATTTTTTCTACAACCTCTTCCCACGAAAAAATGCTTTTAAAAGTAAAAAAAAAAGCCTCTGATGATCTCACGGCTCAGCTGGGATCGTCAGAGGCTTTTCAAAGCATTTTTTTCTGCAACCTCTTGGCCAAAGAGATGGTAAAAAAAAATGCTTTGAAAAGTCTCTGACGATCCCAGCTGAGTTGCCTGATCGGCAGAGGCTTTTCAAAGCATTAGAAAAAATGCTTTGAAAAGTTTAAAAAAAAAAAGTTGGCCACGCCCACCCAATCACATTACCCCCCCCCACCAAGCCATGCCCACAGAACCGGTAGTAACACATTTTACATTTCACCCCTGCAAGGACTACCAGTATAAATCAATGCAAATAGAAAAGAGAAAACAGATGAAGGAAATAAAAGAAGAAAGCACAAAAGAGTAAATAGCAGATCTGACAAAGGTCAAGGAAAGGCAAGTTTTCTGGCATATCATTTGTGAATTGTTAAATTTACTAATACATAAATACAGGTGGTCCTCGACATACGACCGCAATTGAGCCCAACATTTCTGTGGCTAAGCAAGACAGCTGTTAAGTGAGTTTTGCCCCATTTTACGACCTCTCTTGCCACAGCAGTTGGGTGAATCACTACAGTCATTAAGTTAGTTACACGGTTGTTAAGTGAATCTAGCTTCCCCATCGACTTTCTTTGTCAGAAGGTCTCAAAAGGGGATCCCGGAACCCCGGGACACTGTGACAGTCATAAATATGAGTCACTTGCCAAGCATCTGACCATGGGAATGCTGCAACAGATATAAATTTGGAAAACCATCATAAATTACTTTTTTCAGTGTCGTCGTAACTTCGAAAGGTCACTAAATGAACTGTTGCAAGTCGAGGGCAACCTGAAGCAACAAGTGAATATATCACTTTAAATGACTGAAAAACACTGCCGAGATTTAAGCATAAATTAATATCAGGAACCAGGCTCCATACAATCCAAATCAGTATAGATAACCAGCAATAAATTGAATCAACACCGAGACTCGGTTCTTGCTTTAGTTATCACATGAGATCGAAGAACAAATCTGAGATGTAAAATTTTGAAATTTTAGATAGGATATAAGTCCATGCACTAAATTATGATGCAGGAACGGTTTCCACTTTGAATTAATTTCTATGTCGATTTACTTTTAAGGGTTGACTTTACCATGCTTTTTACAATTCGGAATTCAGCTTTTAATAATTGTTTCCTTTTAGTATGAATCATCTTCCAGAATTGTTGAGCTCTGCAACATTGCCACTATATATATATATATATGCAAAAAATTAAAATCTCGGGTGTTTTTAACTTTTTGCATATGCACACCCACAAAAACTTAAGAAGACATATATATATATATATATATATATATATATATATATATATATATATATATATATATATATATATATATATATATATATATATATAAAATATATTTTACTGATAAAGAAATAAAGGGAGACTGGTATAGATCTATTTCAAGCTTCTTAGCTCTCATCAGCCAGCCTTACCCTTACTTGGATTCAAACCTGGGCTGCCTGCATGTTAGGCAGTTGTATTAACCACTGAGCTACAGGTTCTCCTCCCTTCATCAGCCTGAGCCAGGGGCAAGATTTTTATTTGGTATAAAAAATGGTTTGTTGTGGATGCAACTGCTTGAGGGCTCCTGGGTTGGAGCTGAAAGGCAAAAGAGAGCAGAATGCCCCCTCCCGCATGTTGGAGTAGACCAGGTATCTCGGTAATATATATATATATATATATATATATATATATATATATATATATATATATATATATATATATATGTGTGTGTGTGTGTGTGTGTGTGTGTGTGTGTGTGTGTGTGTGTTTCCTCTAGCCAGGTTTTTTCCTACGTAACCAAGGTTTTTCTGGAAAAACCTGGCTAGAGGAAAAAAACACATAAATCCTACGAAGAAGTAAGAATATATATATATATATGTATGTATATATGTATGTATGTATGTATGTGTGTGTGTGTGTGTTTGTGTGTGTGTGTGTGTTTCTTTTAGCCAGGTTTTTCCTACGTAGCCAAGATTTTTCTACAGCCTTAGCTCAGTGGAGTCACATCCACTCGATTCTGGGCTTTTTTCTATATATAATGACCCAAGTTGCTCGTTATATTTCCCACAATTTTTTAGAGAAGGCTTTATCTATTTTAGGAATTAAGACTGGGGTGATATCCCAGCGATAAAACAGCTTGAAGCCATTCTGTCTAAGGGCGACATTCACCATAAATTTAATATTTTGCTTTCATTGCAATTCCCATCGCTGCATTGCTATTTCTACATTCCGGTGTGGCATCCATTTAATCCTGTAATCGTTGAAATGCACAGATTCTGAGTCATTTTTCATCCCACCCAAAAATTCTGAATTATGTATTGGTAGTCCTCGTCTTACGACTACAATTGAGCCCAAATTTTTGGTTGCTAAGGGAGACTTTTGTTCAGTGAATTTTGCCCCATTTTATGACCTTTCTTGCCACAGTTGTTAAGTGATGTTTTCCCAAAAATAAGACCGGGTCTGATATTAATTTTTGCTCCAAAAGACGCATTATGGCTTATTTTCCTTCTTATTTTGGGGGAAATATAGTACTAAACGCCTCCGTCTGATTGATGATCTTAACTGTCACTTTTTCCAGCCGTTGTAACTTTGAACGGTCACTAAACGAGCTGTGGTAAGTGGAGACTGCATTACAAGACTTTTGAATTCAGTCAAATGACCCTCGTTTCTGCATTTTTTTTGATACCCTGTTACTTATTTGAAGATCCTACAGCAAGTAGGGTAAACTAGATTACTGTGAATTGAAAGTCTCAAAAAAAAAATGGATTTATCTTTGTCTTGTTGATAATTAGATTTTGCCGTCTAAATAAGTTATTTATGTCCTACTGATCAAATTTCTTAGCACTTTCCTCTTCATGTGATTAGTTGTTTAATAAAAAAAAGAAGTAATATGGGTTTTTCTAAAAATACAGGTAATCCTCCATTTACAACAATTCATTTAATTTTTTCAGTGCTGTTGCAACTTTGAATGGTCATTAAATCAGCTGTTGTAAATCAAGGACTGCCTGTATTTACGACGGTTGATATGTCCCAGGGTCATGCGATCCCCATTTGCGACCATCCCTGACAAGGAAAGTCAATGGGGAAGCTCGTTCGGCTTAACAATCCAGTGATTCACTTAACAACCATAGCAAAAATGTCCTCAACTCGGGCAAAACAACTGTCTTGCTTAGCAATGGAAATTTTGGGCTCGGTTGTAGTCGCAAGTCGAGGACGACCAGTAGTTATTTGCGAATGCATCCCCTTAATTGCCACACTATCTACAGAGGGGAGGTCAAAAAATTCAAAATGGCAGCTGCAGCCATCCCATTGGAGCCTTGCTCACACAAACCACGTTGAACAGAGGCAGGGCATTGGCGGAATGACTGTGTCTGCCATTTTGACTTTTTTGACCTTACAGGGCCTCTTGCTGTTCTCCCATGGCAGAACTTAAGCGAACTTCATAGAACGATCTGTTCTCCGCCGTCCCCTCCCCCAAAATCTCGGTCATTTCTTCTCTTCCCCCTTCATTTTTTTTCACTATCTCTCTGCCGTGGCGGCTCCAGCTGGTGTGTAGGTTGCACTTTTCACAGATGGTGCCGAACGAACACATGGAACAAGAGGCACACACACACACACACACATACACACACAAAAGTGTGGGTTCCGTTTCTCCTGTCTGTAAATTGTCCCCGTTCAGGAAACCGGAGGAGGAATTGAGATGCAGCAAGGAAGAGACGGAAGCTCTCGCCCATCCGCATGCTCGCCAGGTCTGATTCTGCTTAGCTTTCGGGCAATCAGACAAGGCGGGTTTGGTTCTGTGGAATAGTGTTTCTCCACCTCAGCAACTTTAAGATGGGTGGACTTCAACTCCCAGAATGCCCCAGCCAGCATTTGTGGATTTGAAATCCCAGAATGCCCTAGCCAGCATCTGTGGACTTCAACTCCCAGAATTCCCCAGGCAGCATTTGTGCATTTGAAATCCCAGAATTTCCAATCTCTATTCCCAGAAATCCCTAGCCAGCATTTGTGGATTTGAAATCCCCAGAAATACACACACCTTGACAGTAACAACTGGGATCTGCTACAAAATGTTGTAGTAGTACATCTATGCACTACTCACTGATGTGGGGGCAGACATCTTTCTTTAACAGGCCAACGTCCTGCCATCAATTTTAATTTTTTATTTCCATTCTGTTGTGAATCTTTTGTGGTTTGTGGGCTAGTTGTGGCAAAAAAAAGTGATAAAATTGGGCATGGATCACTTAACAACGGTCTTGCTTAGCAATTAAAATTCTGGCCCCGGCTGTGGGCATAAGTCCAGGAGTATCTCTATGGGGTTGCTTTAGCAAACAGGGAGCAAGCAGAGCTGCAGGTAGTCCTCAATTTACAATAGTTCCTTTAGCAACCATTCAAAGTTACAATGGCCCTGACAATAGTGGCCGATGACCATTTTTCACACTTATGACCTTTCCGTCATCCCCATGTGATGTACATGTGGTTTACATTTGGATGCTTGACAAACTGACTCACGTTTGTGACGGTTGCAGTGCCCTGGAGTCATGGGTTCCCCTTTTGCGACCAATTGATAAGCGAAGTCAACGGAGAAACCAGGTTCACTTAACAACCGTCTTACTAGTTTAACAATTACAGTGATTCACTTAACAACTGTGGCAAGAAAAGTTGTAAAACTGTAAAAGAGCCTTGGTAGTACAGAGGTCTAAAGGACCCTGTTATTAAGCTGGTTATTAAGACCAGCTGCCTGCAATTACTGCAGGTTCGAATCTCGCCAAGGCTCAAGGTTGACTCAGCCTTCTATCCTTTCTAAGGTAGGTAAATTGAGGACCCAGTTTGTGGGGGCAATAAGCTGACTTTGTCCTGTAATTTGCAACTGCTACACTGCAAAAACATATGGACTACACAACTCGACCAGAGTAAAGCAATAGACGCAATTTACATAGACTTCTGCAAAGCCTTTGATTCAGTGGTACATGACAAACTACTGTTGAAACTAAGCTCTTATGGCATTTCCGGATCCCTGCATAAGTGGATAGCTGTGTTCCTGTCAAACAAGCAACAAGTAGCCTTGATAGTACAGTCGTCTAAGCACCCTGTTATTAACACAGCTGCCTGCAATTACTGCTGGTTCGAATCTCTCCAAGGCTCAAGGTTGACTCAGCCTTCCATCCTTTCTAAGGTAGGTGAAATGAGGACCCAGTTTGTGGGGGCAATAAGCTGACTTTGTATAAATATACAAAAGGATGAAGGCTATTGTTTAGTGCATTGTAAGCCGCCCTGAGTCTCCGGAGAAGGGCGGCATATAAATCAAAATAAATAAATAAATAAATAAATAAATAAATAAATAAATAAATAAATAAATAAATAAATAAATAAATAAATAAAATGGGACAAATACACTGAACCAATTTTTTCCCCTTCACCACATACATTTGGGGCTCCATTTTGGCCGTAAATTGAGGACTACCTGTATGTTGTTTGCAAACCAACCGTTTTGTATAGGAGGGGACGTCAGATAATCAAAAGCGGAATTTGGGGTTTTTAAAAACCCAGATCCGTGATGGCGAAGCTATGGCAGGGGTGCCACGGGTGACACGCGGAGCCATTTCTGCCGGCACGCAAGCCGTCGCCCTAGATCAGCTCCACTGTGCATGCATCCACGCCTCCCGCCTGCCAGCTGATTTTCGGGTCTCTCCTGTGCCTGTTTTGGATGCCGATTTGAATGACATGGCTCGCGCAGAGGCTCTGGGAGAGCAAAAAACGGGCCTACTGGAAGTCCGGAAATGGGCCATTTCTGGCCTCTGGAGGGCGGGGGAAGGCAGTTTTTGCCCTCCTGGAGGCTCCAGAAAAGCCTCCGGAGCCTGTGCAGGGCGAAAAATGGGTCTTCCGGAAGTCTGGAAACAGGCCGTTTCTGGCCTCCGGAGGCTTCAGCGAGGCCTGGTAGGCCCAAAATGGGGGTCGTACACAGGAGGGCGGGGCAGCACGGGGGAGTATTGCGTGTGCGTGCGCAGGGGGTCGGGGTGTGCATGGGGGGCATTGCATTATGGATGTGGACACACGAGTGTGCTATCGCGCATGTGTGCACACCAGGGGTGGGTTCTAATTTTTTTTACTACCGGTTCTGTGGGCGTGGCTTATTTTGTGGGTGTGGCTTGGAGGTCATGTGACTAGGTGGGCGTGGCTAGCTGGTCAGAGTCATTTCTGGAAGGTCCTCGCACTTACGACCCGACTCATTTGTTTGCTTTTAACACTGATCAGCTGTAGGACGGCCCTTTGAAGCCCCGCGGCAAGAGTTTAAACAGTTTTTTTTCCCTCTAGTCATCAGCTGGGACTCAGGAGGCAGCAAGAGATTGGGGGTGGGGCCAAATAAAAGGTAAGAATAACTGGGTGGGGGTGGGGTGGGAGTGCGGGGGGGAGAACTGGTTCGGTGACGTCATATCGTCACCACTACCAGCTTGGCCGAACCGGACCGTCCCGGGAGGAACCCACCACTGGTGCACACTTTTGGCACCCGAGGGAAAAAAGGTTTGCCATCACTGCCCCAGATTATGTCCTGATTGGACCTGACACCGGTCCTTCCCTTGGAGCCTTGTTCGAAGTGGCTTTTGATAGAGGAGGAAATCAGATTTCGTAAACTTCAAGAACGGTTTCATTCAGACAACTCCTTTGCCCTCTGTAAGGCTCCGGGGATTTCAAATGAAAATGGCTTTATTTACAGTTAAAAGGATCAACTGGTGAATTTGAACTAGAAATGCCCAAGTCAGGAGAACTATGAATAATCAGAGTTCAATCAGAGAGAGCCGTGCATATGAAAAGAATGCAGGTAGTCCTCGACTTACGACCACAACTCAACCCAGAATTGCTGATGCTCAGCGAGACAGTTCTTAAGTGAGTTTTGCCCCATTTTAAGACCTTTCTGGCCAGAGTCGTTCAGTGAACCACTGCAGTGGTTAAGTTAGTAACAGGGTTGTCAAGTGAATCTGGCTTCCCCATTGACTTTACCTGTCAGAAGGTTGCAGAGAGAGACCCCAGGACTCCGCAACCCTCATAAATGCATGCCAGTTTCCAAGCACCTGAATTTTGATTATGTGATTACTGGGTTGCTGCAACGGTTGTAAGTGGAATATGGAATATGGAATAGGATAGGATGGAATGGAATGAAATATAGAATATGGAATATGGAATAGGATGGAATGGAATATGGAATAGGATGGAATATGGAATATGGAATATGGAATATGGAATATGGAATAGGATAGAATGAAATATGGAATATGGAATATGGAATATGGAATATGGAATATGAAATATGGAATATGGAATAGGATGGAATGGAATATGGAATATGGAATATGGAATATGGAATAGGATGGGATGGGATGGGATGGAATATGGAATATGGAATATGGAATAGGATAGAATGAAATATGGAATATGGAATATGGAATAGGATGGAATGGAATATGGAATAGGATAGGATAGGATAGGATAGGATAGGATAGAATGGAATGAAATATAGAATATGGAATATGGAATATGGAATATGGAATATGGAATAGGATAGGATAGGATGGAATGGAATGAAATATAGAATATGGAATAGGAATAGGATGGAATGAAATATGGAATATGGAATATGGAATATGGAATAGGATGGAATAGGATAGGATGGAATGGAATGAAATATAGAATAGGGAATATGGAATAGGGAATATGGAATATGGAATATGGAATAGGATGGAATGGAATATGGAATATGGAATATGGAATATGGAATATGGAATATGGCATAGGATAGGATAGGATGGAATGGAATGAAATATAGAATATGGAATATGGAATATGGAATTAAATACAGAATATGGAATATGGAATATGGAATAGGATAGGATAGGATGGAATGGAATGAAATATAGAATATGGAATATGGAATAGGATGGAATGGAATATGGAATATGGAATATGGAATAGGATGGAATGGAATATGGAATATGGAATATGGAATATGGAATATGGAATATGGAATAGGATGGAATGGAATATGGAATATGGAATATGGAATATGGAATAGGATGGGATGGGATGGGATGGGATGGGATGGGATGGAATATGGAATATGGAATATGGAATATGGAATATGGAATATGGAATATGGAATAGGATAGAATGAAATATGGAATATGGAATAGGATGGAATGGAATATGGAATATGCAATATGCAATATGGAATATGGAACAGGATGGAATATGGAATATGGAATATGGAATATGGAATAGGATGGAATGGAATGGAATGGAATATGGAATAGGATAGGATAGGATAGGATAGGATGGAATGGAATGAAATATAGAATATGGAATAGGATGGAATAAAATATGGAATATGGAATATGGAATATGGAATAGGATGGAATAGGATAGGATGGAATGGAATGAAATATAGAATAGGGAATATGGAATATGGAATATGGAATATGGAATAGGATGGAATGGAATATGAAATATGGAATATGGAATAGGATAGGATAGGATAGGATGGAATGGAATGGAATGAAATATAGAATATGGAATATGGAATATGGAATTAAATACAGAATATGGAATATGGAATAGGATAGGATAGGATGGAATGGAATGAAATATAGAATATGGAATATGGAATATGGAATATGGAATAGGATAGGATAGGATGGAATGGAATGAAATATAGAATATGGAATAGGATGGAATGAAATATGGAATATTGAATATGGAATATGGAATAGGATGGAATAGGATAGGATGGAATGGAATGAAATATAGAATAGGGAATATGGAATATGGAATTAAATACAGAATACAGAATATGGAATATGGAATAGGATAGGATAGGATGGAATGGAATGAAATATGGAATATGGAATATGGAATATAGAATGGAATGGAATTAAATATAGAATATGGAATATGGAATAAGATGAAATGGAATGTGGAATGTGGAATATGGGATAGGATGGGATGGGATGGGATGGGATGGGATGGGATGGAATAGACTAGAATAGAATAGAATAGAATAGAATAGAATAGAATAGAATAGAATAGAATAGAATAGAATAGAATAGAATAGAATTCTTTATTGGCCAAGTGGGATTGGACACACAAACAATTTGTCTCCGGTACTGAAGCTCACAGTATAAACACATACAACAACAAAACAATAGGCCATAGGTCATAAATCGTAGTTAATTGGTCATAAAGTCACTTTTTTCAGTGCCATTCTAACTTTGGACTTTGAACTGTCACTTTGAACTGTCGTAACTTTGAACTGTCGCTAAGCGAATGTTGTAAATCGAGAACCACTTGTAAACCGTCTCCGTTGAAAAAGGGTTATCCTCCTGATGTTTGTTAACGTGATCGTTTGCCTACACTACAGTGTGGGCGACGAGTAGATTCTCCTGGGCTTGATAGCGAGAGGGATTAAACCCAGGGTCCTAGACTCCGTTTCCTAGTTTCAGTCAATCAGAATAGAGCTGGAAGGGACTTTGGAGGTCCTCTAGTCCAACCCCCTCCTTTAGCAGGAGGCCCATTTCAGACAAGTAATTGTTCACTTCAGTCTCTTCTTAAAAGCCTCCAGTGATGAAGCACCCACAACTCCTGGTGGCAAGCTGTTCCACTGGTTAATTGTCCTCACTGTTAGGAAATTTCTCCTTAGTTCTAAGATGCTTCTCTCCTTGATTAGTTTCCATCCGTTGTTTTTTGTCCTGCCCTCTGGAGCTTTGGAGAATAGATTGAACCAGGGGTGAAATGTAAAATTTGTTACTACCGGTTCTGTGGGCGTGGCTTGGTAGGGATGGGGTAATGTGACTGGGTGGGCGTGGCCAACTTTTTCTTTTTTTAACTTTTCAAAGCATTTTTTCTAATGCTTTGAAAAGCCTCTGCTGATCAGGCAACTCAACTGGGATCGTCAGAGAGGCTTTTTAAAAAATGCTTTGAAAAGCCACTCTGACGATCAGGCAACTCAGCAGGGATCGTCAGAGACTTTTCAAAGCATTTTTTTTTCCATCTCTTCGGCCAAGAGGTTGCAGAAAAAAATGCTTTGAAAAGCCTCTGACGATCCCAGCTGAGCTGCGGGATCATCAGAGGCTTTGTTTTTACTTTTAAAAGCATTTTTTCATTGGAAGAGGTTGTAGAAAAAATGCTTTTAAAAGTAAAAAAAAAAAAGCCTCTGATGATTGTGTGGCTCAGCTGGGCATGGGGGTGGGGGAGGCAGGGATTTTTGCTACCGGTTCTCCAAACCACCCACCGCCATCGCTACCGGATCAGGTGATCCGGTCTGAACCGGGAGCATTTCACCCCTGGATTGAGCCCCCCTTCTTTGCGGCAGCCCCTCAAATACTGGAAGACTGCTATCATGTCCCCCACCCCACTCCAGTCTTTCTTTTCTCTAGACTGGCCAAACCCAAATCCTCCAACGGTTCTTCATATGTCTCCACTCTCCAGGCCTTTAATCGTTTTAGCTTCTTTTTTTGCACTTTTTCCAACATCTTTTTTGTAACGTGGTGACGAAAATTAGATGCAGAATTCCAGGTGTGGCCTTAACTGAAGTTTTATAAAGCGCTACTAATACTTCAAATGATTCCTCCATGCTTATGACATGGTGTGTGACGTACAGGCAGCCCTCGACTTACCACCGTTCATTGAACAACCTGCTCAAAGTTACCACAGCACGGAAAAAAGGGACTAGCGGCCAGTCCTCACACTTACGACCATCGTAACATAGCACTAGCAACAGCACTTCTTAGACTGATATACCGCTTCACAATGGCTTTTACAACCCGCTTTAAGCGGTTTACAGAGTCAGCCTATTGCCCCCAACAATCTGGGTCCTCATTTTACCCACCTCGGAAGGATGGGAGGCTGAGTCAACCTTTGAGCTTGGTGAGATTCGAACTGCCAAATTGCAGTCAGCCGGCAGTCAGCAGAAATAGTACTGCACTCTAACCACTGCGCCACCATGCATCAAGCATCCCCACAGTCATGTGATTAAAAAAATTGGATGCTTGGCAGCTGGCATATGTCTACCACAGATTGCAGGATATACAGTATCCCAGGTTAAAGATAAAGGTAAAGGTTCCCCTCGTACATATATGCGAGTCGTTCCCGACTCTATGGGGTGGTGCTCATCTCCGTTTCAAAGCCGAAGAGCCAGCGCTGTCCGAAGACATCTCCGTGGTCATGTGGCCAGCATGACTCAACACCAAAGGCGCACGGAACGCTGTTACCTTCCCACCAAAGGTGGTCCCTATTTTTCCACTTTTTAACTGCTTTCGAACTGCTAGGCTAGCAGAAGCTGGGACAAGTCACGGGAGCTCACCCCGCTACGTGGCACTAGGGATTCGAACCTCTGAACTGCCGACCTTTCAATCAACAAACTCAGCATCTTAGCCACTGAGCCACCGGATCCCGAATCCCAGGTTAAGATATATCTTTTATTTTTTTTAAATGTGGTGATCAAAACCGGATGCAGTATTCCAGGTGGGATCTTACTACCTGTAAGGTTTTATAAAGCGGTTAAATGCTTTCTGCACACAGAGACGACATCACAGGTGGTATTCAGCCGGTTCGTATCGGTTCAAGCGAACCGGTAGCGGAGATCGCAGGTGGCCCGCCCACACACTCCAGTGCTATGCTGTCCTATTTAGGCATGTTTTCAAAGGTGGGCACAAGTGCGGAAGGCGCGCGAGCAAGCAAAGCACATGCGTGGAAGGCCGGGCGCATGCATGGAAGGCACACGCATGAAGCAAGCATGTGCGTGCGCAGCGAACCGGTGGTAAGAATATTGGAAACCCACCGCTGGACGATGCGCTTAATGTGCCTTCTGCTTCCGTTTCAGGGTGCGCTTTCCTGACCTACTGCGCCCGAGACTCTGCTATCAAAGCTCAGACTGCCTTACACGAACAGAAGACGCTTCCGGGGGTAAGTGTGGGAATCTGACAATTTTGCAGGGGGGGGGGACCCATTAAATCTTGGAACGATTTCAGTTTTGCGTCATGTGCCAAAATGTGCTTGGAGAATAGAGGAATGTTCCTGGGATTTTTTTCCCCCATTGGCGTTAACCCTGCAAGGTAGTGCAGACAAATTTCACCATCAATTTCTTGCATTTCTTCATTTGAGATAGGAGGCCAAGGGCTGTCTAAAAAATCTGGTTTTTCTGTGTCCAAACCTTTGGCAATGAATTCCAATTTTTCAAGCACCCCGAATTTTGGCTCAGGTTGAACGGCAGACCTTAGATGTTTTATTCATGCTTTTTTTAAAACTATCGATCTATCTGTCTATCATCTAAATATCTATCTATCTCTGTCTCACCTATCCACCTACCTATCTACCTACATCTATCATCTATCCATCCATCAATCCATCCATCCATCATCTATCTATCTATCTATCTCACCTACCTGCCTACATCTATCTATCATCCATCCATCCATCCATCCATCAATCCATCCATCAATCCATCCGTCCTCTATCTATCTATCTCACCTACCTACCTACCTACCTACATCTATCATCTATCCATCCATCCATCCATCATCTATCTATCTATATCTATCTATCTATCTATCTATCTATCTCACCTATCTACCTACCTACCTACCTACATCTATCATCTATCCATCTATCCATCATCTATCTATCTATCTATCTATCTATCTCACCTACCTACCTACCTACCTACATCTATCTATCATCCATCCATCCATCCATCAATCAATCCATCCATCAATCAATCCATCCATCAATCCATCCGTCCTCTATCTATCTATCTCACCTACCTACCTACATACCTACATCTATCTATCATCTATCCATCCATCATCTATCTATCTATCTATCTATCTATCTATCTATCTATCTATCTATCTATCTATCTCACCTATCTACCTACCTACCTACCTACATCTATCATCTATCCATCTATCCATCATCTATCTATCTATCTATCTATCTATCTATCTATCTATCTATCTATCTATTCCCATTCACAGCTAAATATAATACAGGTAGTCCTCGAGTTATGACCACAATGGAGCCCAAAATTTCCATTGCTAAGCAAGACAGTTGTTAAGTGAATTTGTCCCATTTTACAACCTTTCTTGCCACAGTCATTAAATGAATCACTGTCAAAAAATCTGGTTTTCTGGTGTCCAAACCTTTGCCAATGAACTCCAATTTTCAAGCACCCCGAATTTTAGTTCAGTTTGAACCTTAGAAGAAATTTTGTTCACAATTGTTTTTATTCATTCATTCATTCATTAATTCATTCATTCATTCCCCACTCACAGGTAAATATAACACAGGTAGTCCTCGAGTTACGACCGCAATGGAGCCCAAAATTTCCATTGCTAAGCAAGACAGTTGTTAAGTGAGTTTTGACCCATTTTACAACCTTTCTTACCACCGTTGTTTAGTGAATCACTGCAGTTGTTAAGCGAGTCACATGGTTGTAAAGCAAATCCGGCTTCCCTATTGACTTTGCTTGTCAGAAGGTCGCAAAAGGGGATCACGTGACCCCAGGACACTGCAACCGTCACAAAGGTGAGTCAGTTGGCAAGCATACGAATGTAAATCACATGACCCGGGGGATGCTACAACGATCATAAGTGTGAAAAACTTCAGTGCCATTGTAACTTTGGTCACTAAACGAACTATTGTATGTCGAGGACTACTTGTATAGCTCTATGTTTGTTGCAAGAATCTTGCAAAGGTGAAATTATTTCTTTCTTTTCTTTCAAACTCTGGAAAATTAGAGAGGGTCCCTTCTGGGATGCTTCCCACATCCCTTTTCCTTTGGTGGATCTGGAAAATTTTTTACAGGCAGACGTGTGAGAAACGGTCATAAGTCTCTTTTTTCACTGCTGTTGTAACTTTGAACGGTCACTAAACGAACTGTTGTAAGTCAAGGACAACCTGTATCATCGTTTGTAATCTTCTTCGAGCAAAGAGATTGAAAAGAATATTACTTTTTTCAGCAGCTGGAACAAGAAAGAAACAGATACAGATTAAAAGAGTTGGAAGGGACCTTGTAGGTCATCTAGTCCAACCCCACGCCCAAGCAGGAGACCCTCCACCATTTCTGACAGTTGGCAGTCCAGTCTCTTCTTGAAAGCTTCCAGTGATGAAGCTCCCACAACTTCCGAACACAACTTCTGTTCCATTGGTTGATTGTTCTCACTGTCAGAAAGTTCTTCCTTATTTCCAGGTTGAATTTCTCTCCTTGATCAGTTTCCATCCATTATTCCTTCTCTGGCCTTCAGGTGCCTTGGAAAATAATTTGACCCCTTCCTCTCTGTGGCAGCCCCTCAAATATTGGAACACAGCTATCCTGTCTCCCCTGGTCCTTTTCTTCACTAGACTAGCCATGCCCGGTTCCTGCAACCGCTCTTCATATGTTTTAGTCTCCAGTCCTCTACTCTTCACACTTTCTTTCTTTTATCCTTCTGCCACTCTTTTATAAATAGTAAATGGCAGAGACTGCCTTCGGAACCAGCAAAATGTTGTTTTAAAAATGCAGACTAAATCAATGAAAATTAAGAACTTAGCAAACGTTATTTTAGGAATGTATAAACCTCTCCTCAAAATGATTAGTATGTTTCTAAGAACTGCTCCTTCGCCCCCCCAAAATTGTAATAGTTAACATGAATAAGCCTCAGCAGGCGACACATTTAGCTCAACTCAGAAAGCTGGACCAGTTATTTAGAAGGGAGACCACTCAGAGATCACAAGGCTGTAACCTAAGCCAGGGGTCCCTAATCTTTGCGGCTTGGCAGCCTGTCTTGGGATGGTGGGGGGGGAAGGGGAACTGGGCCACACGAGCACGAGTAGCAAACTGGTGTGCACCGGTCTAGTTCGACTTGCACAAACGGTGGGCCAGTGTATGCGTGGGCTCGCCGGCCCACTGCTCACACAAATTGAGCTGTGTGCACACACACGCTCCAGCCATCCACTCACGCGGCCCAATTCCGAATAGGCTGAAGCCCAGTCATGGGCCGTGGCCTAGGCGGTTGCGGACAGTGGTGGGATTCAAATAATTTAACAACCGGTTCTCTGCCCTAATGGGTAGGTGGGCATGGCCAGGGGGTGTGACAGGCAGCACTCGGCCTCTTGCACCCCCCTAGATCCAAAAACGGGCCATGGGGGGCACCCTCATCCCTATGCCCCATTTTGGGCCTAGTAGGCCTCTCTGCAGCCTCCTGGGAGCCAAAACGGGGCGCGTGGGAACTCCTGGAAGGGGCGGGGCCAGCAAGAAATTTAATAACCGGTTCCCCCGAACCGGCTTAATCCCATCACTGGTTGGGGACCCATGGCCTAGCTCTTGTCACTTACTTTAATTATCTTAAATCAGCTTCAATTTTAATAACATCATTTTGGTTTTAGTCTGTCCCAACCCAATTTTTTAAAAATTTTGAACCACTTTTCACTTTTAGGAGTGAAACCTCTTCGTGCCTTTGTTTTACAGGTTGTCCTCTACTTACAGCCATTCATTTAATGACCGTTCGAAGTGACAGCGGCACTTTAGAAAAGTGATCCTCGCTTATGCTGTTTTTCACCCTTAACGGCCATTGTGGCTTCCCCACGGTCATGTGATCAAAATTCGGACACACATCCCTGACTACCGACTCATATTTCTGACGGTCGCAGTGTCCCCAGAGGTCGTGAAATCCCCTTTTCCGACCTTCTGACAAGCAAAGTCAATGGGGAAGCCGGATTCACTTAACAACCATGTTCCTGACTTAACAATTGCTTAACAATGGTGTTATTAATTTAACAGCCGCAGGATTCAATTAATAACTGAATCAAAAGTTCGTAAAATGGGGCAAAACTCAACAACTGTCTTGCTTAGCAACAGAAATTCTGGGCTCAACTGTGGTCGTAAATTGAGGATTATCTATATACTCAGGCAATTAGTTCCTACTATTCCTATTGGGGGTGGAAAACAGCTTTTTCTTTTGTGAAAGGGAAGAGCTGACCATTTAACGGAATAACAGAATCACAGAGTTGGAAGGGACCTTGGAGGTCTTCTAGTCCAACCCTTTGCTCAGGCAGGTAGCCCTATATCCGTGTTGGTGAACCTATGGCACGCGTGCCAGGAAGTGGCACGCAGAGCCATTTTTCCGGGCATGTGAGCCGTCGCCCATCCGCACGCGCCCCAGCTGCTGTTCAGGCCTCTGGTTCACATGCGCGCAATTCAGGGGACAGAGCTGCTCTTCGGAGCTCTCCTGCGCATGCGCACCAGAGGCCTGAACAGCAGCATGTTTGCACATGCGTGTGAGATTGTGTGTGCATGCGCAGATAATGTTTGCGCATGTGCATTGCGTGCATGAAAGCTGTGCACATGCGCATATGGTGCGGTTGCATGCACGGCATGTGGTGTTGTGGCCCCGCCCTCTGAGCCTGTCCCATCGGAGGAAGAAAGCTCCGAGCATGAGGAAGAGGAGTCAGCCAGGCCTCCCTCTCCAGGCCCCTCCCCTCTGGCACTGTCTCAGGTGCCGGCCGAGGGAGAGGAGATTAGCAGGGAGACAGGTGGCTCAGATGAGAGCGAGGGAGAGACATCATTCCTGGACGCACGCCTCCGAAGGCGTGATAAACGATTGCAGCAGCTCAGGAGGCGTGCTAGGGATTAGAACTGAGTCACTGGACCACACCCCAGAGACTATATAATAGAGGGTGGTGGCCAGCGATCCCTGTGACGAACAAAAGTAAACCTTGGATAGTCACTAAAGCCTCGTCCGGAAACTGCTGAGAGAAATATTATTCTGATTGGACTTTTGTACGCTAAGTATCTTATCTTTCTGTTTTGTGGAAATAAAAGCACTTGGCAGACGGTGTGTAAATCGCTGCCAAGTTGGAGATAAAGACCTGGGTGTGTGCCAAAGTGTTTCCTTAACCCTCGGCTGGCTGTGTTTGTGTGTGTGTGTGTGTGTGGACGGGGACAGATCATGGGAGGAGCCGCGCATTATCGCGGATGGCACGCGAGTGTGCTCAGGGCACAAAACGCGTTCCTGCTCGGCACTTGGTAAGTAAAAGGTTTGCCACCACTGCCCTACACCACTTCAGACAAATGGTTGTCCAATCTCTTCTTAAAAACTTCCAGTGTTGGAGCATCCACAACTTCTGGAGGCAAGTTGTTCCACTGGTTAATTGTTCTCACTGTCAGGAAATTTCTCCTTAGTTCTGGGTTATTTATTTATTTATTTATTTATTTATAAAATTTGTATGCCGCCCTATCTCCAAGGACTCAGGGCGGCTCACAACAACAATCGACCAAGCAACTGTTAAAATCAACAAATATACAGAAAAATATGAAAAGTTTTAAAAAATTTTTAAATATACTACCCCATCAATCCAGTCTGGGGGACATAAATAGCCAGGTTTTCAATTCACGGTGGAAGGTGCGAAGGTCAGGGGTCAACCGGAGCCCCAAGGAAAGTTGATTCCAAAGGGGGGGGCGCTCACAGAGAAAGCTCTACCCCTGGGGGTCGCCAGCCGACATTGTCTAGCCGACGGCACCCTGAGTAGGTCCTCTCTGTGAGAGCGCACCGGACGATGGGAAGTTGACGCTGGTTGCAGGTGGTCCAACGAATAGCCTGGGCCTAAGCCATGAAGGGCTTTATAGGTTGTCACCAGCACCTTGAATCTCACCCGGTTGCTTTTCTCCTTGATTAATTTCCATCTGTTGCTTCTTGTCCTGACTTCAAATGCTTTGGAAATTAGCTTGACTCCCTCTTCTTTGTGGCAGCCCTTCAAATATTGGAATACAGCTATCATGTCCCTCCTAGTCCTTCTCTTCCTTAGACTAGACCAGGGGAGTTAAACTCAAGGCCCGGGGATCACCGGGTGCCTAGATCTGGCCCACAGAGCTGCCCTGGAAACAGTGCCTGCAGTGCCTCTGCCAGCGAAAACGGAGCTCGCGGGGGCCGTGTACGGCCCTCCCGAACTCCGTTTTTCTCTGGCAGAGAGTTGCAGGATGCCGTCCCAGCTGAAAACGGAGCTCGGGAGCACGTTTTCGCTGGCAGAGCACTTGGGCCACCACAAGCGCCCCCAACACGAATGATGTCATGCTGGCCACACCTGCCCCAAAGCCCCCCCCCTGAGGTCAAACACAACCCTGATGCGACCCTCAATGAAATCGAGTTTGACACCCCTGGACTAGACGTATCAAATTCCTGTGGCTATTTTTTATATGTTTTCGCCTCTAGTCCCCTCATCATCTTTGTTGCTCTTCTCTGCTCTCTTTCTAGAGTCTCAACATCTTTTTTTATATGGTGGTGACCAAAACTAGATGCTGTGACCTTACCAAGGCATTATAAAGTGTTATTAATACTTCAAGTGATTCTATCCCTCTGTTGATGCAGCCTAGGATTGTGTTAGCATTTTAGCCAATGCTACTGTAGTCCTTTTGTCTGGAGGGAAAGCAATTCTCACAGCATTTTTCTTCCACACTTTCGCTGAAAGCTGTGGCACATACACACACACACAAACATTTTCACACTGCAGGACGGTTTCTCACATCCTGGTGGTGATCCAGGCTCACTTCTCTTCTTGCACAGTTTTGAGGCCAGAGAGACAACCTGGTCCCCGGATCTCAAGATGTTTCTTTATTAACTATTTCCATTAATAGCCAGTTTGTTCTATCCTCTTATCGCCTCTGACAATAAAAATAAATAAAACCACAGCAAAACGGGAATAGTTTAAAAGCATCCGCTTTGCAGAAGCTGAATTCATGGCCTGGAAAGCAGTCCTCTTGAGTTAGTTTATCTGATTTACCGTAAACCGAGTACAGGGAATCCTCGGCTTACGACCTCAGTTGAGCCCAAGATTTCCGTTGCTAAGCGAGACAGTTGTTTAAAAGTGAGTTTTGCCCCCATTTTGTGACTTTTCTTGCCCCTGTTGTGATTGGAATTGCTGCAGTTGTTAAGTTAGTTAAGATGATCCTAATCATCTTAAAATACATTCATCATAAATCATAAGACACAACACTCTATGACAGTCATAGGATACTAAATAAAAGCAATCGACATAAATCATGCGATACAAACAACAAAGGGAAAGTCATAAGGACCTGGATACCTTCGAGACCGTCTTCTGCCACCAGTAGCCTCCCACCGGCCAGTCCGCTCCCACAGAGAGGGTCTCCTCAGAGTGCCATCGGCCAAATTATGTTGGCTGGCGACACCCAGGGGGAGGGCCTTCTCTGTGGGAGCCCCTGCCCTTTGGAATGAACTGCCCCCAGAAATGCGTAAGATCTCCGATCTCCGTGTATTTCACTGTGCCCTCAAAACCGCCAGGCCGGGCTATCAATGTAAAGATTTTAATTGGTTTTAAATGTGGGATTTTAAATTTGGGGGTTTTATAATTGAGCCAATTATTTAATAATTTTAATTATTTTTAAATTTTGTCTGTCTTTGTGCTTTTAATCAGGCTGTACACCGCCCTGAGTCCTTTGGGAGAAGGGCGGTATAAAAATAAAATAAAATAAAATAAAATAAAATAAAATAAAATAAAATAAAATAAAATAAAATAAAATAAAATAAAATAAAATAAAATAAAATAAAATAAAATAAAATAAAATAAAATAAAATAAAATAAAATAAAATAAAATAAAATAAAATAAAATAAAATAAAATAAAATAAAATAAAATAAAATAAAATAAAATAAAATAAAATAAAATAAAATAAAATAAAATAAAATAAAATAAAATAAAATAAAATAAAATAAAATAAAATAAAATAAAATAAAATAAAATAAAATAAAATAAAATAAAATAAAATAAAATAAAATAAAATAAAATAAAATAAAATAAAATAAAATAAAATAAAATAAAATAAAATAAAATAAAATAAAATAAAATAAAATAAAATAAAATAAAATAAAATAAAATAAAATAAAATAAAATAAAATAAAATAAAATAAAATAAAATAAAATAAAATAAAATAAAATAAAATAAAATAAAATAAAATAAAATAAAATAAAATAAAATAAAATAAAATAAAATAAAATAAAATAAAATAAAATAAAATAAAATAAAATAATAAAATAAAATAAAATAAAATAAAATAAAATAAAATAAATAAAGTTAAGGATAGAGGTAAGAAATAGGAAAGATGAGAAGGATAATAGTAATACAGTCCCTACTAAAATGGTTTGACATTCCAGGGCATAGAATAGAATAACAGAGATGGAAGGGACCTTGGAGGTCTTCTAGTCCAACCCCCTGCTTAGGTAGGAAACCCTACACCACTTCAGACAAATGGTTATCCAACTTCTTCTTAAAAACTTCCAGTGTTGGAGCATTCACAACTTCCGGAGGCAAGTTGTTCCACTGATTAATTGTTCTTTTGATCACTGATTAATTGTGCATAAGACAAGATAAGGAGGAATTTTCTGACCGTGAGAACAATCAACCCACGGAACAGAAGTTGCCTTTGGAAGTTGTGGGAGCTTCATCACTGGAGGCTTTCAAGAAGAGACTGGACTGCCATTTGTCAGAAATGGTGTAGGGCAGGGGTGAAATCCAGTAGGTTCTGACAGGTTCTGGAGAACCGGTAGCGGAAATTTTGAGCAGTTCAGAGAACTGGCAGATAACACCTCTGGCTGGCCCCAGAGTGAGGTAGGAATGGAGATTTTGCAATATCCTTCCCCCAGGATTGGGGAGGGAATGGGGATTTTACAGTATCTTCCCCTGGAGTGGGATGGGAATGGAGATTTTGCAGGATCTTTCCCCTGCCACGCCCACCAAGCCACACCCACAGAACCGGTAGTAAAAAAAAATTGGATTTCACCCCTGGGGTAGGGTCCCGTGTTTGGGTGGGGGGTTGGACTAGATGACTCGATGACCTACAAGGTCCCTTCCAATTTTGTGAATCTGATGAAAGCCTTGTGGGAATTAGTTTCTTTTAGCAGAGTGATGGCATGTGGGGGAAATGGTCTTTGTATCTGGCTGTTTTGGCGTGCAATGCCCTGTATCATCGTCTTGAAGGAAGACATTGAAACCATTTATGTCCAGGACGTGAGGGGTGGGTGGGTCTGTAGATATTTTCACAGCCCTTTTCCTGGCTCGTTGTTCTGTCCCCATCTCACACATGCACACAAACAGATAGCCAGGGGTTAAATAAAACTGGCAGACAACAAATTCTTTCGATAAGAGGATTGGCAGCAACCCAGTAGCTACTTGCCAAGAACTTTACTCAGAGGGAGGCGTTGTTCCTCCGACAGATAAACCCAAACAAGATACACACAGTTCAAGAATTGTCAAGTCCAGTCCGTATTAAATCCAAGGCAGATAACGTTGTTTCAAAGATACAATGTGACTCGCTAGTAGTTTGTTTTGTCCGTCACAGAGTCTGAATGGCCACCTCATCCCCTTTTATCCCCTGTGGGGTGTGGTCCAGTGACTCAGCCTAATCTCTGGCACGCCTCCTTTTCTGCTGCGCACGCCTGTCTCTCCGACGCTGGCGTGGATCCAGCCAAGACTTATCTCCGTCACTGTCCAACTGCAAAGAGATACCTGGCTCCTGGCCAATCTCTTCTCCTTCGGGAGACACCTGAGGCATTGCTAGAAAGGAGGGTCCTGGAGGGGGAGGCCTGGCCAACTCCTCTCCTTCATGTTCGGAGCCTTCTCCCTCCGATAACACAGGCTCAGGTAACGGAGCCACAACACTCGTGCAGAAATGGTGTGAAGCCACCTCTGTAGGTAAGCTGTGCCTCTCACCAGATGGATGCAACTGCCAGCAGCTGCAGAACAACATAAAAAGAAAGGGAGCGATTTATGGGCCTTGTAGTCAGCAAAGGCTCCTGGCCTGTAGCAGCTTGGAACACATTCTGTGAGCTCTGTAGCCATTTGAGGCCGCCTGGCTCTGGTGTTGTGGGAAGCACGATCTTAAACTCTTATTTCTGCACCCCAACAGAAGGAGGTCATTCCCAAAGCTCTCCTGTGCTCCCCTTAACAACCCATGCAACTGCTTAATGACTGCAATTGGTAGAGCCGGGATTTCAATCGTTGAGTGAAGCAGTCATGTAGGCGTCTCGTTTAATTGGTTCTCATCTTTAAAGCGCTCCATGGCTTAGGGCCAGGGTATTTGCGAGACCGCCTGCTGCTACCGATAACCTCCCATTGGCCAATACAGTTTCACAGAGAGGGCCTCCTCAGAGTGCCGTCGGTCAGGCAATGTCGGCTGGCGGCCCCCAGGGGGCGAGCCTTCTCTGTGGGGGCACCCGCCCTGTGGAACGAGCTGCCTCCTGGAATACGATTGATCCCGGACCTCCGGACCTTCCGTAAAGCCCTGAAGACTTATTTATTTCACCAAGCCGGCCTAGCCTAAATGGTTCTTAATTGGGATTTTAAATTTTATAGACTTGGGGGTTTTAAATTGGGAAGCCAATGATTTAATTCTTTTTAATTATCTTAACTTTTGTATTGTATGTATTTTAATTTTGGCTGTTCACCGCCCTGAGTCCCTTCTGGGAGAAGGGCGGTATACAAATTAAAGAAATAAATAAATAATTGCAATTAATGCTCAATGGCAGATTCCAGTCCCAGCTGGGTTTCCAAGTTGAGATCTGTCCGTAGCTGCGATAACCAAAGCTGATGGGAGTTGTAGTCCAAAACCCCTGGCCAGGATCCAGTCTGGGAAAGGTAGTTCTAAAACAGCTGGTTGTTTCTCCTTCCCTCTCACACGGAAACATCAAAAAGGGATTTTTTTTCTCCCCCCTTCTAAAGTTCAGTTTTTTCCACAGCTATTTCTTAAAGGTAAAACAGACAAGGAAGAAGGCCATTAACCTTTCACCTCTGCTATTTTGAAATATTTTCTTGCTGGCTTCGTTCTTTTATATTTGTAGAGGGGGGAAAAAAAACGACGACTGCTTCACAGAGGTGCCACCTGTGGGGGCTCGAAGAGAAACGGAAAATGTCAGATCCACGTTCTGTGGTTTTAAAAATAAAATCTCTGAATTTGCGTGTGGGTGCATCTCCTCTCAAAGTCCTGTGCATAGAAATGCTCCGTCTCCTTTCGGGAACCTGGGGAGTTCATTTCTCTACAGGTAGTCCTCGACGTACGACCACAGTCGGTGCCAAAATTTCTGTTCATTAGGCCAGACAGTTGTTAAGTGAATTTTGTCCCATTTTGCAACCTTCTGTTGGAAGAAATATCCATCTGGTTCAGTTCCAAACAGGGAGAAAGACACTGGAAAGATGGTTTAATGAAGCAGAACATATGAACAGACCTGGGCAGCTGACCACATGGAGTTGAAAGTGGGGGGTATTTATATCTTAAGAGTGGGGCTTTGCATTTGAACTTCCTGTTCCTGTGCAAGAACGTGTATTCTATTGGCTGTTGTCAGACTCCTATGAGGCCATGTAGGGGTCATGTTTGTCTGAGCTAAGTTTCGTTGAAGTTTGGGCTGATGCAATGAAGGGGCTTGTTGGGCAATTCCTATTGTGGCTGTGGGCTAATCCTACCTTTGGTCAGACCTTGCTGCAGGGAATTTGCTTATGAATAGAGCTAGCTAGCTCTTTATCTCTTAAGTGCTGACATCCACTGAGGGCTATTAAGGAAGGTGGGGGCTGCTTTCGAAGAGCATGTTTCTCCATTTCTCATCCAGGGAAATATAATATTCTGCCTTTTTTTAAATATTTCTCAAAATGTTTCATTCTTCTAGGAGGGGGGTTGGTGCTAACTTTCTATGCTTCCTTGCCACAGTGGTTGTGAATCATAGACTTTGCTTGTCAGAAGGTCGCAAATGGAGAACACATGACTCTGGGACACTGCAACTGTCATAAATACGAGCAGGTTGCCAAATTTTGATCACATGACCATGGGGATGCTGCAACGGTCGTAAGTGTGAAAACTGGTCCTAAGTCACTTTCTTCAGTGCCGTTGTAACTTCGAATGGTCACTAAATGAACTGCTGTAAGTCGAGGTCTAGCTGTAAATCAATTCCTCTTGATCATTGGTTCTTCTATCAAATTGCTCTAACTCCCAAAGAGTTCTCTCATAATGTTCAGCCCAAATCTGCCATTCTGTCACTTAGAGTCCCTCTGTGCCTGTCTTCCAGGGCAGTAGAATATTTATATATATTTTACTGCCCTTTAGATCAGTGGTGAAATGTAAATTTTGTTACTACCGGTTCTGTGGGCGTGGCTTGGTGATCGTGGTGGTAATATGACTGAGTGGGCGTGGCCAATTTTTTTTTTTTTGACTTTTAAAACCATTTTTTCTACAACCTCTTCAGCTGAAGAGGTTGTTAAAAAAATGCTTTTAATAGCCTCTGACGATCCCAGCTGACTTGCCTGATCGGCAGAGGCTTTTTTCCCTTTTAAAAACATTTTTTAAAAGCCTCTGATGATCCCAGTTGAGCCGCGCGATCATCAGAGGCCTTTTTTTTTTTTACTTTTAAAAGCATTTTTTCGGCCAAAGAGGTTGTAGAAAAAATGCTTTTAAAAATAAAAAAAAAGCCTCTGATGATTGCGCGGCTCAGCTGGGCAATGGAGGGGGCAGGGATTTTTGCTACCGGTTCTCCAAACCACCCGCCTCCATCGCTACCGGATCGGGCGATCCGGTCCGAACTGAGAGCATTTCACCTCTGCTTTAGATAGATAGATAGAGAGGGAGAGAGAGGGAGTGAGAGAGAATAGATACCATGTTTCCCCAAAAATAAGACCTCCCCTGAAAATAACACTGCCCCCGAAAATAAATCCTCCCACGAAAATAAGCCCTACCCCAAAAATATTTAACCGCATGCACAGCCGGTCCCTGCCATTTCCTCTGGTTAGGGTTAGGGAGACAGAGCTGGAAATCAGGTAAGATGGCAAGAAGAGCCCCATGTTGCTCCACACACCCCAAAATAATAAGACCTCCCCAAAAATAAGGCCAAGCGCTTATTTCAGGGTTCAAAAAAATATAAGACAGAGTCTTATTTTGGGGGAAACACGGTAGGTAGGTAGGTAGATAGGTAGGTAGGTAGGTAGGTAGGTAGATACCATGTTTCCCTGAAAATAAGACCCTGTCTTATATTTTTTTAACCCCGAAATAAGCACTTGGCCTTATTTTTGGGGAGGTCTTACTATTTTGGGGTGCATGGAGCAACATGGGGCTCTTCTTGCTGTCTTACCTGACTTCCAGCTCTGTGTTTAAATATTTTCAGGGAGGGCTTATTTTTTGGGGGAGGCTTATTTCAGCGCATGTGTTCAAAAGCCCGATTGGGCTTATTATCAGGGGATGTCTTATTTCTGGGAAAACAGGATAGGTAGGTAGGTAGATAAGATTCAATTCTAATAGAGCTTGAAGGGATCTTGGCGGTCTATAAAGAACGGTTGCAGGAATTGGGTATGTCTAGTTTAATGAAAAGAAGGACTAGGGGAGACATGATAGCAGTGTTCCAATATTTGAGGGGCTGCCACGAAGAAGAGGGAGTCAAGCTATTCTCCAAAGCCCCTGAGGGCAGGACACGAAGCAACGGATGGAAACTAATCAAGGAGAGAAGCAACCTAGAACTGAGGAGACGTTTCCTGACAGAACAATTAACCTTTTAAGAGGAGCTTTTAAGCTTTTAAGAGGAGACTGGACTTGTCGGAAATGGTATAGGACATGGGTCAGCAACCTGCGGCTCTGGAGCCGCATGTGGCTCTTTCATCCCTCTGCTGCGGCTCCCTGTTGCTAGTCGGCTCCACAATTGGTAGGGCTTTCGGTTAGGACAGGTAGAGGAAAATGGATGCTGCGCTAGGAGGAGACTCTATGGTCGGGGAACTGGACTTCCGGTCAGCAGAGGAAAAAGGATGCTGCGCTAGGAGGAGACTATGATGGGGGAACCGGACTTCCGGTCGGCTCCAGAATTGAACGGGGGCTTCTGATTAGGACCTTTGTGGCTATTTGAGTGTTTAAGGTTGCCAACTAGTGGTGGGTTCCTCCCGATTCAGCCCGGTTCTGCCGAGCTGGTAGCGGTGATGATATGACATCACCGAACCGGTTCTCTTTGTTCGGGAGCTGGGCCCTCTCGCCCAGCCCCGCATTATTCTTACCTTTTATTTGGCCCCACCCCCAATCTATTGCTGCCTCCCGAGTCCCAGCTGATCGGCTAGAAGGAAAAAAACTGTTTAAACTCTTGCCGCGGAGCTTCAAAGGGCCGCCCTACAGCTGATCAGTGTTAAAAGGCAGTGTGGTGGTAGACCGGTGCCTCCAAAAACAAATGAGTAGACCAGTGCCTGCAAAAGTAAATGGGTAGACCAGTGCGTCCAAAAACAAATGAGTAGATCAGTGCCTGCAAAAGTAAATGAGTAGACCAGTACAGCTCTGCAAGCAGTTAAAAGCTTGGTAGACCAGTACCTCTGCTAAATCCTAAAGAATTGACACATGACCATCAAGCCACACCCACAAAATAAGCCACGCCCACAGAACTGGTAGTAAAAAAATTTAGAACCCACTCCTGTTGCCGACCCCTGGTATAGGGTCTCCTGTTTGAGCAGGGGGTTGGACTAGAAGACCTCCAAGGTCCCTTCCCTCTGTTATTCTGTTAGTCCAACCCCCTTTCAGTCTCTTCTTAAAAACCTCCAGCGATGAAGCACCTACATAATCTTGTCTCTCCATTCAGTCACAAGCTTGACTTTTGGGTGATTTAACTTCAAGTGACAGGTCCTAATAGCTGATCTCCAAAAGCGGAGTCCTGTCAGGACAGGTTAGTTGCTTGTGTATAGGAGGCCACCAGGTGAGCCCAATCCTATGCAGGTAGTCCTTGAGTTACAACCGTTCATTTAGTGACCGTTCGAAGTTACGACAGCACTGTTCAAAAAGTGACCTTTTTCACACTTCTGACCGTTGCAGCTTCCCCATAAACAAAATTTAGACGCTTGGCAACTGACTCATATTTGTGACGATTGCAGTGGCCCAGGCTCATGCGATCCCCTTTTGCGACCTTCTTACCAGCAAAGCCAATGGGGAAGCCAGATTCACTTAACAACCATGTTACTAACTTAACAACTGCAGTGATTCACTTAACAACGGTGGCAAGAAAGGTGGAAAAATAGGCCAAAACTCACTTAACAAATGTCTCGTTTAGCAACCTAAATTTTGGGCTCAGTTCCGGTCGTAAGTCGGGGACCAACTGTATTAGAAGAAGGCCCTGGCCAACCACTTCTAAGAACATTATCTACGGTATTTCTCCCGTACAGTCACAAGCTTGACTTTTGGGAGATTTAACTTCAAGTGGCAGGGCCTAATCGGCCTTCCCTGATCTCAAAAAAACTGACCAGCATCAAGACAGGTTAGGTGGCGGAAAGGAGACCACTACGCGCGCCCAATCTGAGAGCTAAATTAAGATACGGCAGAAAAACATTAAAGGAAGCAGCTGAGCTATTTTTGCAGGCGAAAAAGCCACGGTGGACAATTCCTTCAAGTCCCTGGGAGAACACGCTCGATTCAAAAGAGACCTTCCCAAATTATACCACTAACACCCCGCAAAAGTTAGGGTCATTTACCTTTTCCAAAGGGAGAAACTATCTTGCATGTACACCCCCAAAACAGCTCTTCGGATGTCAGGCGGGATTCAGGTTCTCCCCGCTTCCCCACTGAGCAAGCAAGGAAAACTGGCTTGCAAACCCCTTCTTCTCCGGCTTAATTACCATAATTTGGGAATAATTTAGGCTCGGCTAATTAAATGTTCTTTCTTGTCGAAGGAAAGAAGGGAGGGAGGGAGGGTGCCACCGTTCTCCACTTGGCCTCGCGCAGCCCTGGATTCACACCGCCACTGTTCTCATGGCAACACGGCACGGTGCATTTCCCTCCCAACCTGGGTGCGTTTGTGTGTATGTGTGTGTGTGTGTGCGAAGATCCATTTCAGCTTCCCCAATTTTTGTTTTCTCTTCCACTTTGCTTGGCTGTCCGAAAGTTTGACGTATGTCCCTTGGCGTCGGCTCGACATGCAGCGAAGAACCGCCGAAGATACCAGCGGCTGCAGGACGTTACGGGCTGCCTCGCCTGACGTCAGCCCCTGTTGCACGCTCCATCTGAGTACACACAAGACACAGAACCAGAGTTCTGCGTCTCGCACGCTATGCTAATGGGGCTTTGGACCCCAAAGGATGGAGACGTTGCCTTGGCTTATGCACTCACTCGGAGGTGCTTCAGAGATAGAAGGAAGACTGCAACCTGTTGTTGTAGCCCTGGGGGTGTCTGTGTCTGAAGGCAGCACAGGTGATCCTTGGCTTACAACGGGGTGCTTAGCAACCATTCGAAGTGATGACAGACCTACCTTACTTATGACCCGGATTCAAAGTTCTGAGGGTTGGCGCTCCGCTCCCGTGTCATGTGATCAAATTTCAGACGCTCGCTGGCCACGTCTATGGCTGTTTGCGGTGTTCCGTGGACACCTGATTGCAGTTTATGATGGTTTTGCCAAAAAAAAGTGGCACTTATTTCCGGTTTTCGGCAAAACTTCGACCATAGCAAATGATTGCTTCACTTAACGACTGCTGCAAAAACAAGGTCATAAAATCAGATCGGCCATACCACACACTACTATGTTTGTCTTGTTTATAGATTCTGTGTTTTATAAGATTTTATTGTTGGATCCTCTAAGCTGGCCAGACTCAAATGGATTGGGTTGGTCTGTAAATTGGATGAATGGATGGATGGATGGATGGATGGACAGACAGATCAATGGATGGATGGATGGATGGATCAATCAATGGATCGATAGATGGACGGGCTGATGGATCGAGGGATCGATTGATGGATGGATGGAGCGATAAGAGTAAGTCAATGGACAGACAGATGGTGGGTGGGTGAGCGGCTGTCCATATGGATGAATGGATGGGTGGGTGTGTGGATGGATGGATGGATGGATGGATGGATGGATGGATGGATAGACAGATAGATGGATGGTTGGTTGGTTGGTTGGATGGATGGATGGATAGATAGATGGAGAGACAGATGGATGCAGAGACGGACGGATGGATGGATGGATGGATGGATGGATGGATGGTGTGGATGGACGGACTGATGGATCGAGGGATCGATTGATTGATGGATGGATGGAGTGATAAGATAGTAAGTTGATGGACAGACAGATGGGTGGGCGGGTGGACGGCTGGCCAGATGGATGAATGGATGGATGGGTGGATGGATGGATGGAGAGACAGATGGATGGAGAAATGGAGAGACAGATGGTTGGAGAGATGGATCGATCGATACATACATAGGTAAGTGGATGGAGGATGGATAAATAAAGTAGATAAGTAGATGGATGGAAGGATGGATGGATCATTGATAGATAGGATTGTTAGGTAAGCGGATGGATGGATAGATAGTTAAGGCAGGCAGGCAGGATGGATAGATAAATAGATGATAGACAGAGCAAGCAGCATTTTATGTTGTATGCTATACACTCTCTATGTTGTATACCTGGGGTGTTGTTAAAGCTTTGACCAGGTGTTAAATCAGTCCATGCATGGCCGATTTTTTTCCCCCAGCGTCGCCTATACGGTGTCATCTTAATCAACTTAAACCTCATATTTGGAAAAAAAAAACAGAAAGAGGGGAAGAGACTCAGGCCTTCTGCAGATGCTAGTGTGAGCTTTGAGGCACAGTGGCTGTTTTTTTTCACAGTGTGTTTGTCTGTATTGGGCAGAGTCCCTTTTATGTAACCAGGAAGCAAATCACCACATCGTGACGATTCTGGAATTTGCCAGAATTTGCCAGACTAGAAGGCAGGTTGTGATTAGAATACAGCCTTGCAATATTGTCCCCAGATAGCATATGGAAGGGTGTGTGTGTGTATATGTGTGTTACATTTGGTAGTATCTCATGTGTGAGTGTGTTCTTAACCTATGTGCACAACGCTAGGCTTATACACATAGCTACAGGTACAACCAGGTAGTCCTCGACTTAGGACCATTCGCTTAAGAAGCGTTTGAAGCGACGACGGTGCTGAAAAAATAATGTGACTTATGATAGGTCCGTACAGTCAGACTTGCAATCTGCACAACAAGCCAACCAGCAAATTCCTACGAGTGAAAAATATATCTCAGTTATCAGTTGGACTTCCCTCAACAGGTTCATTGGTTGCAAACCCAGCAGCGGCATTCAGACAGGATGTTATGAACCAACCCGGGTTCATGTTTTGAGGTTTACTGTGATTTACAGAATAACACAGTTGAAAGGGACCTCGGAGGTCTTCTAGTCCAACCCCACTCCTCAAGCAGGAGACCCCGTACCGTTCCAGACAAATGGCTGTCCAATCTCTTCTTAAAAACCTCCAGTGTTGAAGCACCCACAACTTCTGGAGGCAAGTTGTTCCACTTATTACCGTATTTTTCGGAGTATAAGACGCATCTTAGTTTTTTGGGGAGGAAAATAAGAAAACAGCTGATTGGCAGGTGGATCAGCCTCCCGGAATACCCCCAATCAGCTGTTGCTAGAGGTGAATTTTAGCAACAGGTTCCTTGGTTGTGAGCGCTGTGCCTTGCTTTTTTTTTCTGCCTCTGAAACTTCTGAAACTCCATTTCAAAAAAAGCCTTTTTTCCTGCCTCTGAAAGCCTCCAAAACAGCTTCAGAAAAAAAGCCTCTGAGGCTCTGTTTGGGGGCTTCTTTTCTGAAGCTTCATTTCTGATGCTTTTTTCAGCCTCTGAAACCTCCACTTGAGAAGCTGGGCAGGGACTACATTCGGAGTATAAGACGCACCCAGATTTTCACCCTCTTTTTTGGGGGGAAAAAGGTGCGTTTTATATTCTGAAAAATACGGTAATTGTTCTGTCAGGAAATTTCTCCTTTCTAAGTTGGTTCTCTCCTTGATTAGTTTCCATCCATTGTTTCTTGTCTTGCCTTCTGGTATTTTGGAAAATAAATTGATCTTCCTCTTCTTTGTGGCAGCCCCCCCCCCCAAATATTGGAAGACTGCTATCTAGGGTTCCCAGGTCTGCTTCCAAAAAATAGCGGACAAGCGGGGGTGTGTGTGTGTGTGTGTTTAAGTAGTAAAAAAATAAAAAAAAATGTGTACAATTAAATTATATATTTTCTTACAAACATTTTAACACGTATTAAAATAATCACTTCAAAACTTTACTTAAAATTCAAAACATCAAATATATTATAATAATATGTAAAATATTAAATTACATTTTACTTTGCTGTCGGGTGTATTTTTTATTTGACTGCGCAGCTTTGATCAATTCTTTGTGTTTAAGGAATAATTCTTTAATTTCAGTACAAGGTTGAGAAATATTAAAAAAATATGCAATCATAAAGCTTTTGAATAAAAAAAATGTCCACTATTTTGTGAAAAAAAATAGTGAACATAATGTGAAAAAAAACGGACTGTCCGCTCAAATAGTGGACACCTGGCAACCTTACGCCCCCTGATCCTTCTTTTCACTAGACCAGTGATGGTTAACCTTTTTGGTGCCGAGTGCTTCAATGTACATGCATATACCCGGACCCCCAAAATTCAATGTGAGCAACCCCCTGTGCATGTGCCCCCCCCCCGGCTCCTTGTTTTGGCTTCCAAGTTGGTGGAAGAAGCTTTCCAGGCCCAAAATGGGGCGTGGGGGGAAGTGGTGGGCTGCCCCTGGTTCGGACCGGTTCGCAAGAACCGGTAGTAAAACCAGCAGGAGGCTCTGCCCTTTGATCTGCGCATGCACAGTAGCTTCTGTGCATGTGCAGAAAAGCATGCAGGCGCGAGTGGGCGCGATGCGAACCAGTAGTAAAGAACCCACCCCTGATAGGGGGTCTCGCACGGTGCCTCCGCACCATGTTTTGGCTTACAGGTTGGTGCAGGAGGCCTTCCAGGCCCAAAACGGGGTGGGGAGGCCGTGCACAAACCCCCAAAGTGCAATGTGAGCACCCTGTGCATGCACCCTGCCCCCACGCATGTGCGTCCTCGTCCCCCGCATGTGCTCCAACCCAGCGCATGCACGGCAGAGACCCGAAGACCAGCTAGTCGGTGGGAGGCGCGCCCACATACACGGTGGACCTGGGCTGGGGTGACGGCTGGCATGCCAGGCGACATGGCTCCGTGTGCCATAGGTTCGCCATCATGGCACTAGACTAAACATATCCAGTTCCTGCAACTGTTCTTCGTATGTTTTAGCCTCCAGTCCCCTAATCATCTTTGTTGCTCTTCTCTCCACTCTTTCTGGAGTCTCCACATCTTTTCTATAATATGGTGGGCAAAACTGGATGCAGGATTCCAAGTGTGGCCTTACTAAGGCTTTATAAAGCGGTACTAATACTTTACGTGATCTTGATTCTATCCCTCTGTTAATGCAACCTAGGATTGTGTTGGCTTTTTTAGCTGCCGCAACACACTGCAAGCTCATATTTTGGAGAAGGGCGGTATAGAAATTTAAATAAATAAATATTGAAGTGATTGCCCAATAGGATTCCAAGATCCTTCTTGCAGTCACTACTATTGAACCAGACTTCACCTAATCCAGTGATGGCTAACCTTTTTGCCATCGCATGCCAGAAGGGTGGGGATGGGGGGGGGAAGGTTGCGTGCGTGTCTGTCCACACCCATATGCGCCCCACCCCCACGCATGCGCACACACCCTGCTCTCCCCCCTCCTGGCATGTGATGGCCCGGTAGGCCTGTTTTTCTCTCTCACCTGGCTCCAAAGCCTTTCCAGGAGTCTGGGGAGGGCGTAAACGGCCTTCCCCACCTCCCCCGGAGGCCAGAAACAGCCCATTTGCCAACCTCCGGTGGGCAAAGGGTGAGACCGGAAGTTGGCAAACAGTCTGTTTCTGGCCTCCTGAGGGCCTCCAGGGGGGTGGGGAAGGCAGTTTTTGCCCTCCCCAGACTCCTAGAGAGTCTCTGGAGGCTGGGGACAGCAAAAAACAGGCCTTGCCTAGCACCACCACCCAAGGCCCTCTGGAGGCAGGAAACAGCCTGTTTCCCTACTTCTGGTGGGCCCAGAAGGCCCGAAAATCAGCTGGCCGGTGCGTGCATGAGCACCAGAGCTGAGCTCGCATGCCCACTGATACGGCTACGCATGCTACCTGTCAGACGTTTCATTACCCCATTAGGTAACATCATCAGTGCTAGAAGGGAATGGGGATGACTCTCTTTTTTATATTCAAGTGGCTTTCCCTGACAATGTTGATGGGAGTGTTTTGGAGGTTCTTTGATTCAATGTTTTATTTTTTTGTCTGAGTTGGTAGTTCTTTGATTGGGGTGTTGTTTACTTTCTTGATTCTTGGTCTAGTCTTAATCTTGGTGTTAATCTCTGTTTAAGATGTTTTGGTCTTTTTATTTGCTCTTTGGCTTTTCGGTTGTCTCGTTTGAATGGAGTGTAGCTGTTGTTTATTTTTATGTGCCTGTCGATGGCTGATTTGTCCGAGTGTCAGGCTTCCAGGAATTCTCTAGCGTCCTTGGTGTAGGATGCTCACAGTTTCCCAGTTGATACTAAGGTAAAGTCGATCCACATGTTAAGCAATGAAGGCGTTTCCATCATGACTTCTGACTGCTGGATGCGCTGTGCTAATCTTCTGCCTGTTTGTCAAACATATAGGTTTAAATAGATTTTTTGGGGTAGTTTTTCGCTGTAATTTTTTGTCACGGATGCCAAGACAGTTTTTCAAAAGCAGTTTCCCACAGCTGCTTTTTTTTCAGGAGGCAACTGGATTTTCTTGTTTTTTCCTTGAAGACATTTCCCTTCTCATCCAATGACTAGCTGTCTGCAAGGAATATAAATCCATCCATTCCCCATCATCCAATCAGAGCTGAAGAAACTTTTTGGAATGACAACCATGACCTGGATGACTGAAAATCTCCATAGATTTTTTCAACCTTAGCAACTTTAAGATGTTTCACACTTGGAATACTGCATCCAGTTTTGGTCAACACAATATAAGAAAGATATAGAGACTCAAGAAGGAGTGCAGAGAAGAGCAACAAAGATAATCAGGGGGCTGGAGACTAAAATATATGAAGAATGGTTGGAGGAATTGGGTATGTCTAGTCAAAAAAAAAAAAAAGGGCAGTGGTGGGATTCACCGGTTGTAACAACCAGTTTGCTTCATGCACTCTCCGGAGGTTGAAAATGGGCCCGTTTCTGGACTTCCGATACTTCCGGTAGGCCCGTTTTTGTGCCCTCCCCAGGCTCTGGAGGCTTTTCTGGAGCCTCCAGGATGGCAAAAACGGCCTCCCCTGGGCATCGGAGACACTCCGGAGGCCGGAAACAGGCCCGTTTCTGGACTTCTGGTACTTCTGGTAGGCCTTTTTTTTTTTTAAATTTGATTTATATGCCGCCCTTCTCCGGAGACTCAGGGCGGCTTACAATGCGTTAAGCAATAGCCTTCATACTTTTGTATATTTTATACAAAGTCAGCTTATTGCCCCCACAAACTGGGTCCTCATTTCACCTACCTTAGAAAGGATGGAAGGCTGAGTCAACCTTGAGCCTTGGAGAGATTCGAACCAGCAGTAATTGCAGGCAGCTGTGTTAATAACAGGGTGCGTAGACCACTGTACCATCAAGGCCCTCCCCAGGCTCCTGAGGCTTTCCTGGAGCTTCCAAGAGGGCAAAAACGGCCTCCCCTGGGCACTGGAGGCCAGAAAAGGGCCCATTTCCAGACTTCCAATAGGCCCAATTTTTGCCCTCCCTGAGCCTCTGCGCATGCCTCCACTTACTGGCATTCAAAACGGGCCGCGCGGAGACTCCTAGGAAGGGAGGGGTGGGATGGGCGGGGACAGCCAGTCCTTGGAACAACCAGTTCGGTGAACCAGATTAAAATTAACATCCTGTTTGCCCGAACCAGCTGAATCCCAACCCTGAGTAAGGGTGACATGATAGCAGTCTTCCAGTATATGGGGGGCTGCCGCAAAAAAGAGGGAGACAACTTATTTTCCAAGGCACAAAAGGAAAGACAAGAAACAACGGATGGGAACTACTCAAGGAGAGAAGCAATCTAGAACTAAGGAGAAATTTCCTTAGTGACAGTGACAGTGAGAACAATTAATCAGTGGAACAGCTTGCCACCAGAAGTTGTGAATGCTCCAACACTGGAAGTTTTTAAGAAGAGACTGGTCAGCCATTCATCTGAAATGATATAAGGTCGCCTGCCTGAGCAGAGGGCTGGACTACAAGACCTCCAAGGTCCCTCCCAACTCTGATGTTGTTCTATGTTCTATGTGTGGACTTCAACTTCCAGAACTCCCCAGTCCTCATTCAAATTACCAAGTTTGAGTAGTAACTCCCCACCCCCACCCTCATTTTCTTCCTTTTAAATTATCTGCCTCCTCCTTTTAGCTTTAGAATTGCCCATCCCATCCTGATGTTGCTGTACAGTGAATCAAGCCCACTTTTTTGATATTTTATAGGAAATTTGAGTGGGATGACTTCCGACATGTGAGTCAGAACTCAGGTTTTGTCTGTTCGTCGTGGTAATGTTTTTGTGGATCTTTGTCTTGGTCTCTCTTGAGTTTCTCTTCCACCAAGTGTTCAGGGTATGCCTTCCTGTATTTTATTTTCAAAACAAAGCAAGGAAACTTGGGAAAATCCAAGTCATTCTTTGCCCTTACCTACGCATATTTTCTTTCCATGGGTGAGAAAAAATGAAGAATAGAATGGAGTGGAGTGGAGTGGAGTGGAGTGGAGTGGAATGGAATGGAATGGAATGGAATGGAATGGAATGGAATGGAATGGAATAGAATAGAATAGAATAGAATAGAATAGAATAGAATAGAATAGAATAGAATAGAATAGAATAGAATAGAATAGAATAGAATAGGAATGAAGAATGGAATGGAATGGAATGGAATAGAATAGAATAGAATAGAATAGAACAGAACAGAATAGGAATGAAGAATGGAATAGAATAGAATAGAATAGAATAGGAATGAAGAATGGAATGGAATGGAATAGAATAGAGTAGAATAGAATAGAATAGAATAGAATAGAATAGAATAGAATAGAATAGAAATGAAGAATGAAATGGAATGGAATAGAATAGAATAGAATAGAATAGAATAGAATAGAATAGAATAGAATAGGAATGAAGAATGGAATGGAATGGAATGGAATAGAATAGAATAGAATAGAATAGAATAGAATAGAATAGAATAGGAATGAAGAATGGAATGGAATGGAATGGAATGGAATAGAATAGAATAGAATAGAATAGAATAGAATAGAATAGAATAGAATAGAATAGGAATGAAGAATGGAATGGAATGGAATAGAATAGAGTAGAGTAGAGTAGAGTGGAATAGAATAGAATAGAATAGAATAGAATAGAATAGAATAGAATAGAATAGAATAGAATAGAACAGAACAGAATAGGAATGAAGAATGGAATGGAATAGAATAGAATAGAATAGAATAGAATAGAATAGAATAGAATAGAATAGAATAGGAATGAAGAATGAAATGGAATGGAATGGAATAGAATAGAATAGAATAGGAATGAAGAATGGAATGGAATGGAATGGAATAGAATAGAATAGAATAGAATAGAATAGAATAGAATAGAATAGGAATGAAGAATGAAATGGAATGGAATGGAATAGAATAGAATAGAATAGAATAGAATAGAATAGAATAGAATAGGAATGAAGAATGGAATGGAATAGAATAGAATAGAATAGAATGGAATAGAATAGAATAGAATAGGAATGAAGAATGGAATGGAATGGAATAGAATAGAGTAGAGTAGAGTAGAGTGGAATAGAATAGAATAGAATAGAATAGAATAGAATAGAATAGAATAGAATAGAATAGAATAGAATAGAATGGAATAGAATAGAACAGAACAGAACAGAACAGAACAGAATAGGAATGAAGAATGGAATGGAATAGAATAGAATAGAATAGAATAGAACAGAACAGAACAGAACAGAACAGAACAGAACAGAATAGAATAGAATAGAATAGAATAGAATAGGAATGAAGAATGGAATGGAATGGAATAGAATAACAGAGTTGGAAGGGACCTTGGAGGTCTTCTAGTCCAACCCCCTGCTTAGGCAGGAAACCCTACACCATTTCAGACAAATGGTTGTCCAACATCTTCTTAAAAACTTCCAGTGTTAGAGCATTCACAACTTCTGGAGGCAAGTAGTTCCACTGGTTAATGGTTCTCACTGTCAGGAAATTCCTCCTTAGTTCTAAGTTGCTTCTCTCCTTGATTAGTTTCCATTGTTGCTTCTTGTCCTGCCCTCAGGGGCTTTGGAGAATAGCTTGACTCCCTCTTCTTTGTGGCAGCCCCTCAAATACTGGAGTACTGCTATCATGTCTCCCCTAGTCCTTCTTTTCATCAAACTAGACATACCCAGTTCGTGCAACCGTTCTTCATATGTTTTAGCCTCCAGTCCAATTAATCGTAGCCCAAGAGGCTTCCATGCGTCATGGTTTAAGGTGAATCACCTGGTTGAACGACAAGACAAGTTTTCTGCCTGGAAATGCCTCTATGTTAGCAGCAGGGACTTATTTCCGTTCAAGGCTGACCAATTTGGTGAGGATTACATGCAGAGTAGCGAGAGAGAACCTCCTCTGTAGTTTGGGAATGAGTGTTTCCCTTACCTTCTTATTCTTCTTTCGGTGGTTGAGGTACAAAACATGCAGAGACACTCTGGGCAGCCTCTTTCATTGCCCATACAGCTACAGATAGTCCTCGACTTATGACCATAATTGAGCCCAGAATTTATGTTGCTAAGCAAGACATTTGTTATGTGAGTTTTGCCTCATTTTAGGACCTTTCTTGCCGCAGTTGTTAAGCAAATCACTGCAGTTGGTAAATGAGTCACACGGTTGTTAAATGAATCCGGCTTCCCCATTGACTTGGCTTGTCAGAAGGTCGCCAAACGGGATTGCGGGACACTGCAGCTGTCATAAATACGAGACAGTTGCCAAGCATCTGAATTTTGATCATGTGGCCACGGGGATGCAGCAATGGTCGTAAGTGTGAAAAACAGTCAGAAGTCACTTTTTTTCAGTGCCGTTGTAACTTTGAACAGTCTCTAAATGAACCGTTGTAAATCGAGGACTAGCTGTATTTATGATGGTTGCAGTGTCCCAGGGTGTCCCACGTGATCTCCTTTTTATGACTTTCTGACAAGCAAAGTCAATGGGGAAGCCAGATTCATTTAACAACCGTGTTACTCACTTAACGACTGCCATGATTGATTTAATAACTGAGGTAAGGAAAGTCGTAAAAGGGGGCAAAACTCACTTAACAAGTGTCTCACTTAGAAACAGAAATATTGGGCTCAATTGTGGTCATAAGTCGAGCACTACCATGATTCACTTAACAACGGTAAGATATATACCGGTCGCAAACGGCAATCACATGACCTTGGGGTGCTGCAACTGTCATTAATACATGCCAGTTGCAAAGCAGCCAAATTTTGATCATGTGACCGTGGAAGGAATGCTGCACTGGTCGTAAGTGCGAGGACTGGTTACAAATCACTTTTTCAGTGCCGTTGCAACTTCGAATGGTCACTAAAGAAATGGTTGTAAGTCGAGGACTAATTATACAAGCAAATACAGGTAGTCCTCGACTTACATCAGTTCATTTAATGACTGTTCAAAGTTACAACGGCACTGAAAGCAGGGACTTGCGACAATTTTTCACACTTACGACCGTTGCAGCATCCCCGTGGCCACGTGATCAAAATTCAGACGCTTGGCAACTGACTCGTATTTATGACGGTTACAGCGTCCCAGGGTTTTGTGACCTTCTGACCAGCCAAGTCAATGGGGAAGCCAGATTCACTTAACAACTGTGTTACTAACTTAACGACTGTGGCAAAAAAGGACGTAAAATGGGGCAAAAATTCCCTTAACAAGTGTCTCACTTAGCAAACAGAAATGTTGGTTGCTCAATCGTGGTCGTAAATCGAGGACTGCCAGTACAGAAGCATTTATAAAAAAATCTCTTCGCCAAATTTCAGCCAGTTGGGACTCAAATTTGTGATTTCTTCCCAGGTAGAATTCCCATCCCCTCTCAGGGAAATAAAATATCTGTCCCAAATTGTCCCGTCCCAAAAATTCCTCTCAACATATGAAAACTATTTACATCAATGAACATTACAAACTCTTAAAACATTAAAACGGGAATCTAAAATATACCCAGGACATCTAAAAATATTAGAGCAGCGAAGTAAAACATATGTCGCTGAAAAAGAAAAAAAAAAAGCAGCAAGGAGCAGCAATTAAGGCTCACACCTGCTAAATGCCAGCTATAAATACTTTTCCAAAGAATTTTGGAATAAGTGAAATTTTAAGGCCCGTTTTCAAAATAACAGAGGCCTGCCCTGGAATCTGGTGGAGATTTTTAAGGGCCGGGCTGCAATTATAGCAAAATCCCTGCTTCCAATCTAACCTCTTAATTTAACGACTGCAGGGATTCGGGGGGGTTTTCAGGGTCGTTGTCACGTCAAACAGTCACTAAATGAATGGTCATAAGTCAAGGACTAACTGTACCTTGATTCAAAACTTGCTATTGCAGTTTGCCACTCTGGATATAGAGAAGTAGTTTTCTGCTGCTTTCTTAGGTCTTTTTCCTGTTACCAGTTTCCAGACTCCTGGATCTCCTGGTGGTGTTCCATCCAGGATCTATTTCAAGTCTTGGAGAAATAAAATAACTCATCCTGGCCAAACGTTTTCAACAAATTTAAAGGTTACAAATAGACCACGGTCAGAGTTTTATAGTATATAGATAGATGATTTCATCAGGCCGGCCTGGCCTAATTTTCCCCCTCTTTTATAAAAGATTTTTAAAATTTTAAATATCTTTTAGTATTTTATATATTCAATTTTAAATTGGTTTTAAAAGTTTGGGGTTTTAAATTTGTTGGGGCCAAAATTATTTAATTTGATTTTATTCTATTTTTTAAATTTTGTATTGTATGTGTTTTTATTGTTTGGCTGTGCACCGCCCTGAGTCCTTCGGGAGTAGGGCGGTATAGAAATCTAATAAAATGAAAATGAAATGAAAAATGATCTGGTGTTCCTTTTGGCTAATATAGGTACTCCTCAATATACAACCAAAGAGAAATCCTTTGTGTGTGTGTGAGACTCTTTCATTCCCAGTAATCTATCGTAGTTTACCTTACTTGCTGTAGTATCTTCAAATAACTAACAGGGTATATATATAAAAAAATAATAATGCAAAAACAAGGATCATTTCACTGAATTCAAAAGTCTTGTAATACAGTCTTGACTAACAACTACAAGTAGTCCTTGGCTTACAAATCATTCATTTAGTGACCGCTCAAAATTACAACAGCACCAGAGATGCTGGCTTGGTGGCTTGGACCAGTTCGCCCGAACCGGTAGCGGAAATCACAGGTGGCCCAGCCCACCTGCCCTGGCTCTATGCTATTCTATTTAGGCATGTTTTTGAGCCTGGGGGCATGTGCAAAAGGCTGGAGGCATGCACAGAAGGCAGGCGTGTGCGTGTAACAGGTGTGTGCACACATGAAGCGAGCGTGCATGTGCACAGCGAACTGATAGCAAAATAATCTGAAACCCACCGCTGAACAGCACTGACAAAAGGGACTTATGACCGTTTTTCACACTTATGACACTTATGACTGTTGCAGCATCTCTGCGGCCACATTCGAACCAGTGGTGGGTTTCAAATTTTTTTACTACCAGTTCTGTGAGTGTGGCTTGGTGTGCGTGGCAGGGGAAGGATACTGTAAAATCTCCATTCCCACCCCACTCCAGGGGAAGGATACTGCAAAATCTCCATTCCCACCCCACTCCAGGGGAAGGAGACTGCAAAATCTCCATTCCCACCCCACTCCAGGGGAAGGAGACGGCAAAATCTCCATTCCCACCCCACTCCAGGGGAAGGATACTGTAAAATCCCCATTCCCACCCCACTCCAGGGGAAGGATACTGCAAAATCTCCATTCCCACTCCACTCCAGGGGAAGGATACTGCAAAATCTCCATTCCCACCCCACTCCAGGGGAAGGATACTGTAAAATCTCCATTCCCACCCCACTTCAGGGGAGGGAGACTGCAAAATCTCCATTCCCACCCCACTCCAGGGGAAGGATACTGCAAAATCTCCATTCCCACCCCACTCCAGGGGAAGGATACTGCAAAATCCCCATTCCCACCCCACTCCAGGGAAAAGATACTGTAAAATTCCAATTTCCTCCTGATCAGCTGGGACTTGGGAGGTAGAGATTAGATGGGGGAGAGGCCAGTCTGCATTTTTACTACCAGTTCTCCGAACTACTCAAAATTTCTGCTACCGGTTCTCCAGAACTGGTCAGAACCTGCTGAAACCCACCTCTGATTCGACGCTTGGCAACTGACTCATATTTATGACGGTCGCAGTGTCCCAGGGTCACGAGATTCCCCTTTTGTGACCTTCTGACAAGCAAAGTCCACGGGGGGAAAGCCGGATTCACTTAACAACCGGGTTACCCACTTAGCGACTGCCGTGATTCACTTCACAAAGGTGGCAAGGAAGCTCGTGAGATGGGGCAAAACTCAATTTTAATGACTGTCTCGCTTAGCTGCAGAGCTTTTTGGGGGGACTCCTTGTACGGCTGGTGTGAGCCGTTGACACCTGTGAGAGAACAAGTTGTGTTTTTCAGAGTGGTGGTGTGAAGGAATTTAGAGCAGATGTGGTGGAAGATATGAATGAGTCACTGAGGAGAAAAAAGAGATTATTACACCATCTACTGACTGAAGCAAGCATGAAAAAAACATACCTCAAAATCACCCCATCCTGATTTTCGTCACCATAAGGGGGGACAGAGAAGAATTTTGAAATTCTATTATTCTACTTTACAACGATAAAGTTCTGGAGTCTCCGGCGTGTCTGCTACAGGTAGTCCTTGACTTACAACAGTTCATTTAGCGACCCTTCAAAGTTACAACGTCACTGAAAAAAATGACTTTTATGACCATTTTTCAGGGTTACGACCTTTGCAGCATCCCCACGATCATGTGATCCAAATTCAGACGCTTGGCAGCTACTTCATACTTATGACCATTGCAGTGTCCCAAGGTCACGGGGCTGTCAATATAATCATTTTAAATTGGGGTATTTTAATTTTTAGAGTTTTAAATCAGCCAAATTTATTTAATTATTTTAATTTTTAATTATTGTTGTGTCTTGTGTTTTTAAACTGGCTGTACACCGCCCTGAGTCCTTCGGGAGAAGGGCGGTATAGAAATAAAATTATTATTATTATTATTATTATCCCCTTTTGCGACCTTCTCACAAGCCAAGTCAATGGGGAAGCCAGACTCGCTTAACAACCGGGTTACTAACGTATCAACTTGAAGTGATTCACTTAACAACCGTGGCAAGAAAGGTTGCAAAATGAGACAAAACACGCTTAACAAATGATTCATTTAACAACAGAAAATTCGGGCTCGATGGTGGTCATAAATCGAGGATTATCTGCATAACCACAATTTCTGAGACCAGAATTTAGGTTGCTAAGCAAGCAAGGCACTTGTTAAATGAGCTGGGGTTTTTTTGCCATAGTGGTTAAGCGAATTTCTGCAGTTGTTAATTGAATCACACAGTCATTAAAGCGAATCCGGCTTCCCGCATTGACTTTCCTTGTCAGAATCTGGCTGGGAAGCTCACATATGGCGATCCGATGACCGCAACACAAGACAACCATTATAATTGCATGCTAGTTGCCTCGTGTTCTAACTTTGATCATGTGACGATACAGAGGCTTGACAGTTGTAAGTTCAAGGACCATCGTAAGCAGGGGTGGGCTTCAAAAAATTTAGCAAGGGGTTTTCTGCCTCGATGCTGGGTGGGCGTGGCCATTGTGGGCGTGGCCTAGTCGGCTTCCTGCACCGCAGGGAGGGAGGTGTTTTTGCCCTCCCCAGGCTCCAGTGGTTTTTCTCAAGTCTCCGGGAGGGCGAAAACGGCCTCCCCAGGCTGCACAGGCCCTCTGGAAGCTGGAAGTGGGCCCATTTCCGGCCTTCCTGAACTTCCGTTAGGCCTGTTTTTCGCCCTCCCTGAGCCTCCGCGCGTGCCCTGCACTTAACTGCATCCAAAATGGGTCACGTGGGGACTCCTGGGAAGGGAGGGCAGGGGTGGGCGGGGCCAGCCAGGAGTGGGATTTGGGGGTTATCCGAACTGCACAGAATTTTAGCTAGGGATTCTCCCGAACCCCTACGAACCCCCAGCAGCCCATCCCCGATCATAAGACACGTTTTTCAGTGCTGTTGAAACTTTGAACGGTCGCTAAACGAATGGTTATAATTCGAGGACTACCTGTCCTTGACCTGACCTACTCTATAGGATGGATGGATGGCCCACCTTCCATCCTGGGGGGCGGGGGGTTTACAGCTGAGATCAGTTTAATGGCTTCAAGTGTACTAAATGAAACTGGAAAATTGGATTGATGTTTTTTGATAGTTAAGATTTAATGACAAGCACATTATATGAAACAGCTAATGAGTTTAAGGGACAGTTTGTGAGTTATGGCAACGCTATGATTATTATTTTTCTTTCTCCAGCTTTTACGACCTTTCTTGCCTCAGTTGTTAAGTGAATCACTGCAATTGATAAGTTAGTAAACTGTTTGTTAAGTGAATCTGGTTTCCCCATTGACTTTGCTTGTCAGAAGGTTGCAAAAGGGGATTGCGTGTGGTGGTGAAATCCAAATTTTTTTTACTACCGGTTCTGTGGGCATGGCTTGATGGGTGTGGTGTGGCTTGGTGTGCGTGGCAGGGGAAGGATACTGCAAAATATCCATTCCCACCTCACTCTGGAGCCAGCCTGAGGTGGCATTTGCCAATTCTCCGAACTACTCAAAATTTCCGCTACCAGTTCGTCAGAACCTGCTGGATTTCACCCCCCTGATCACATGACCCCAGACACAGCAAAGGTCATAAATATGAGTCAGTTGCCAAGCATCTGAATTTTGATCACATGCTCATGGGGACGCTGCAATGGTCATAACTGTGAAAAACGGCCATAAGTCACTTTTTTCAATGCCGTTGTAACTTTGAACGGTCACTAAATGAGCTGTTGTAAGTCATGGAGTACCTGAATTAAGGATGTCTCCAAGGATTGTTGTATATAATAATAACAACTTAAACCACTGTTTCTCAATCTCTTTAAGCTGCTTTAAGGTGGGTGGACTTTAACTCCCAGAATTCTCCCAACTGGAGGAATTCTGGGAGTTGAAGTCCCCAAGCCTTAAAGCACTCTGCCTAGGGGATTCTGGGAGTTTTGATGGTTAAGTTAAGACTTAATGACAAGCCATGTTATATAAAATAGCTAATGGTTTAAGAGACGGTTTGTGAGTTATGACAGCGCTGTGATTATTATTTTACTTTCTCCAGCTTTTGCAAGTGATCGGTGCCAACAGGGGGGAAAAAATGGGGGAGCTTAGAGGATAGATTAATTTAGGGTCAAAGAGATGAGTTTTATCTCAGGTGGCTGAAATGGTATATTTCTTAACTTAAGCAAGTTCAAGATGTATGGACTTCAATTCCCAGAATTCCCTAGCCAGCATGAGCTCGCTGGGGAATTCTGGGAGTTGAAGTCCACACACTTTCCGGATGCTGATATTGAGAAACACTGTCCTAGACTGTCAAAATAGTCATAATTTTATATATCTCGTATTATAATTCTCATCCTAAGTATATTTTGTGGGAGGAAGATTGGATGATTTTTGACGGAGTTAAATTTTCAAACTTTAGGGCACAGAGAGTCTTTATATTTCATTTATCTGTCTGGGAATTGGTTTATTCCAGGAATTCAGTAAGGAGAAATCATTTTCTTGCCTGCTATTGAAAACTGGCAAATTTTTTAATGAAAAACAAATACCATACTAGGTTGCTTGGATGTTGTGGGTTGCAATTGGCCACTCTGGGTTTAGAGAAATAGTTTTCTGCTGCTTTCTTATGTCTTTTTCCTATTACCAGTTTCTAGACTCCTGGATCTCCTGGTGGTGTCCCAATCTATTTCAGCCTTGGAGAAATTCATTTACTTAAAATAACTTATCCTGTCCAAAATCTAATCAGACTGTGCAAGTAATGATCAGCTTTGCCCGTCCTGACATCCATACATTTGGGCCTTCAGTTTTCGTCCCCATCACCTGGACACTGGGCAAGAGTGATGGATGTTATACAGGTAGTCCTTGACTTACAACCATTCATTTAGTGACCATTTAAAGTTACTATAGCACTGAAAAAAGTGACTTACAACTGTCCTTACAACTGATACCTATTGCAGCATCCCCAACCATCATGTGATCAAAATTTGAGTCCTTGGCAACCGGCATGTTAGAGCATCCCATGATCACATGATCAAAATTCAGGCCCATGGCAACTGGCATGTATTTATGACAGTCACCATATCCTGGGATCACGTGATCCCCATCTGCGACCTTCCCAGCTGCTTCCAACAAGCAAAGTCAATGGGGAAAGCCGGATTCGCTTCACGTCCGCATGATTTGCTTAACAGCTGCAGCGATTCACTTAGCAACTGCAGCCAAAAAGTCATAAAGTCTCATAGGATTCCCTTAATGACCTCTTAGCAATGGAAACGCTGGTCCGTATTGTCGTAAATCGAGGACTATCTTTAGTCTAGAGCCTTCGAAGGCTGCCATAGTGAGGACGCACAATTTTCACACGCGCTACAGGCAATCCATGGATTGTTTGATTCGATGTGTGTAAACCTTGCAACCCAACCAGACAAAACCACTTTGCAAATCTGAAAAAATTTGCAAAAATCGGAAACTGAAAAAACAACAAAACAAACAGAGAAGGGGATTTGCAAACTGACATTGTCCTGGATCAAATCTGAGTCTGCGACCCCCTCATTCACCCTTCCCCACCTTTCCCCATCACACCCCCTTACCTCTCCAGAGAGAAAAAGTTCCCCCCCTCCCCAAGAAAATCCAGTTGCCACGGCAACCCACAAATGTCAGACCCCGTGCGGTGCATAGCTGTTGCTACGGTAACCGTTTCTCTTTTTGGGGTTTTGAAGACACAGAAAGTGAGGCCTTCTTGAAGAGATGTGGGTTTTTTTGGGGTGGGGGAGTGGGGTGGAGAAGCCCAGCAATTGTGAGGGAAAGAGGAAAGGATGGAAGGGGCCTAAAGGAGCCATTTTGCCTCCAACCAAGGAGGTACATGCATGGTATCCTTAATGGAAAGAAAGAAAGAAAGGAAGGAAGAAGAAAGAAAGAAAGAAAGAAAGAAAGAAAGAAAGAAAGAAAGAAAGAAAGAAAGAAAGAAAGAAAGAAAGAAAGAAGGGAGGGAGGGAGGGAGGGAGGAGAAAGAAGGAAGGAAGGAAGAGAGAGAGAAAGAAGGAAGGAAGGAAGAGAGAGAGAGGAAGAAAGGAAGGGAAGAGAGAGAAAAAAGAAAGGAAGAGGAAAAGACAGAGAAAGGAAGAAAAAAAGAGAAAGAAAGAAAGGAGGGAGGGAGGAGAAAGAAGGAAGGAAGGAAGAGAGAGAGAGAAAGAAGGAAGGAAGGAAGAGAGAGAGAGGAAGAAAGGAATGGAAGAGAGAGAAAAGAAAGGAAGAGGAAAAGACAGAGAAAGGAAGAAAAAAAAGAGAAAGAAAGAAAGAGGAGAGAGAAAGAAAGAGAAAGAGAGAGAGGAAGGAAGGAAGGGGAGAGAGAAAGAAAGAGAAAGGAGGAAGAGAGAGAAAGAAAGAAAAAGAAAGAGAGAAAGAAAGAAAGAGGAGAGAGAAAGAAGGAAGGAAGAAAGAAAGAAAGAGAAAGAAAGAGAAAGAGAGAGAGGAAGGGAGGAAGGGGAGAGAGAGAGAAAGAAAGAAAGGAGGAAGAGAGAGAAAGAAAGAAAAAGAAAGGGAAAAAGAAAGAAAGGAGAGAGAGAGAGAGAAAGACAGACAGACATTATTACCACTGGTTTCTCTTTAAGGAGCTCCCTCTTACTCACTCATCCCATTTTGTCCTTGGAAAAAATGCCTCTTTTCATTTTCTTTTGGGGATAATAGCCGAAAATGCCATCATTATTAAGGATGTCTATCCAGCTCCTTAGACACTAGAGACATCCCAGGGACCAGCGTGCGTAAATGGCTGGTTTGTGTATGTCAAGAGTGCAGAGTGGCACCCAAAAACAGATGCATGCGTCAAACAAAATCAGGGAAAGCCTTAACACGCCCAAACAGGCAGAGACGGGAAGCCTAAACCATTGCAAACAGATTGGTTGATGGATGGATGGATGGATGGATGGATGGATGGATGGATGGATGGATTGCAAAGATTTGAAGGTGGCCTGATTCACTTAACTCTCTGCAGAAAACCCCATTACAGGTAATCTTCGATTTACGATTGCAACTGTTGCTAACCGAGACATTTGTTAAGTGAATTTTGCCACATTTTATGAGCTTTCTTGCCAAAGTTGTTAAGTGAATCACTGCAGTTATTAAGTGAGTGACATGATTGTTTAAGCGAATCTGGCTTTCCCGTGGATTTCATGTCAGAAGGTCGCAAAAGGGGATCATGTAACTTTGGGACACTGCAACCGTCATAAGTGCAAGTAGTCCTTGACATACGACCACAACTGAGTCCAAAATTTCTGTTGTTAAGTGAGATGTTTGTTAAGTGAGTTTTCCCCCATTTTGCGACCTTTCTTGCCTCAGTTGTTAAGTGAATCCCTGCAGTTGATAAGTTAGTAACCTGGTTGTTAAGTGAGTCTGGCTTCCCCGTTGACTTTGCTTGTGAGAAGGTCGCAAAAGGGGATCACGTGACCTTGGGACACAGCAACGGTCATAAATATGAGTCAGTTGCCAAGCATCGGAATTTTGATCACATGTTCATGGGGATGCTGCAATGGTCGTAACTGTGAAAAATGGTCATAAGTCACTTTTTTCAATGCCGTTGTAACTTTGAACGGTCACTAAACGAGCTGTTGTAAGTCGTGGAGTACCTGTATCAAGGGTTGCATTATAATAACAACCTCAACCACTGTTTCTCAATCTCTTTAAGCTGCTTTAAGCTGGGTGGACTTTAACTCCCAGAATTCTCCCAACTGGAGGAATTCTGGGAGTTGAAGTCCCCAAGCCTTAAAGCCAGGGGTGAAATCCAGCAGGTTCTGACAGGTTCTGGAGAACCGGTAATGGAAATTTTGAGTAGTTCGGAGAACTGGCACACCTCTGGCTGGCCCCAGAGTGGGGTGGGAATGGGGATTTTGCAATATCCTTCCCCCAGGAGTGAGGAGGGAATGGGGATTTTGTAGTATCCTTCCCCCAGGAGTGAGAATGGAGATTTTGCAATATCCTTCCCCCAGGAGTGGGGTGGGAATGGAGATTTTGCAGTATCCTTCCCCCCAGGAGTGGGGAGGAAATGTGGATTTTGCAGTATCCTTCCCCCAGGAGTGGGGAGGGGAGGGAATGGGGATTTTGCAGTATCCTTCCCCCAGGAGTGGGGTGGGAATGGGGATTTTGCAGTATCCTTCCCCCAGGAGTGGGGAGGAATGGAGATTTTGAAATATCCTTCCTCCAGGAGTGGGGAGGAATGGAGATTTTGAAATATCCTTCCTCCAGGAGCGAAGTGGAATGGAGATTTTGCAGTATCCTTCCCCCAGGAGTGGGGAGGGGAGGAAATGGGGATTTTGCAGTATCCTTCCCCCAGGAGAGGGGTGGGAATGGAGAATTTGCAGTATCCTTCCCCTGCCTTGCCCACCAAGCCACGCCCACAGAAAAAAATTGGATTTCACCACTGCTTAAAGCATGCTGCCTAGGGGATTCTGGGAGTTGAAGTCCATGCATCTCTTGAAGTAGGCTACCTGGGGAATTCTGAGAGTTGAAGCCCATCCATTATAGAGTGATGGAGATTGAGAAAGATTGATTTAAATGATCAATTAAATTCAAATTAAAGCTTCGTAAGCCCCCAATGCCAGTCCCCACAATGAAAACAAGCTGACTTAGAGGAAAAAGCTGTTTTATAATGGCGGGGGAGGGCGGGGGGCACCACAGTAAAAAGCCTCTGAATTCTCTGAAGCATGGGTGGGGAACTGTGGCCCCTTTATGACCTGTGGACTTCAACTCCCAGAATTCCTGAGCCAGGAATTCTGAGAGTTGAGGTCCACAGGTCATGAAGGGGCCATCATTGCCCATCCCTGCTCTGAGGGGTTTCTCCTAAAATAGCGAAAATCACCCAGCAGAAGAGAAACCACATTTTGTCCCAGCTGCAATTTTCAGATGTCCTTCTGGACAGCCCCTCATATAGCCAGCTGCAGTAGTCTAACTGGTGCAAATCACCAACTTCAGCATCTACAGAGCCAGGAGATATTGCAATGGACCGAAGCTGACCAAATGGCTTTTCAACTTTTGCCCATCTCCATTCTCAAAGCTCTCCTCCAAATGCCTTGGCAAATGGGGAGGGGGGATTGTTTTAATTTGGCTAAGCAGCCCCCCCCAGCCTCCCTTCAGGGGTCAGAACAGCTGGCAATGTTTCCTTGCACACCAAGAGATGTGGGGGAGTTGTGTGACCCCACAATCTCCTGTCTGTGTGTAGAATTGAAATCCTTAAAAGAAAGTTTGTGTGTAGACGGAAGTTTAGGACTACAATTCTCATCAGGCTGATAGGACTAGGGACGATGGGTGCTGTAGTTTGAAATCTCCTAAATTTGCCTTCCTTGGTAGGCCCAAGTTTTATATTGCTTGCGGACAGTGGGAGTTTTGTCTGGATTTATGATGGACCGTTGAGTTGGTGCCAACTCTTAACTAGATAGACTTTCAATTTGATCCAACCATGAACCCATCATTGCTGGGACTCGGACCCTCTCTCTTGCTGCTGTTGGCCCTCTTTTTCTCTTTCCTTCCACCTTCCCCAGGATCACAGCCTCCTCAAGAGATTTGGGACTTCAAATCATGTGTCAAGAAGTAGGCGTCAGGATTCCTACGGATGCCCTAATTAAATCATGAACCTCGAGCCAACTGGATTTCGAAAGAAATCCAGTTATTTATTAGGAGCTCCATGTTGGCAGTACCCAAATGAAGCCAACTCTGACCCCACGTAATTTACGGCCCTAATCATGACCCTGTTTCCCCACTTCCCCCAGAGTGTGTCATCAATCACATTCACCAATGAACCAATTTCACGGGTTGTAGAGATCACTCCTCTCCGGGCCGCTGTGGGTAACCCTGGGAGACAGCCTTGAGAAAGATATGTCTGGAATGTGCTCGTCTTTGGCTGCCGTGTTGCTTCATTGGTTTCCCATCCCCCTTTCCTATGGCAACTTGAGAGCAGGCCAGGGATGCTTTGCGAGTTGACAGTAGGATCATTTGAGTCTAGTCATCGGTGCCTTGAGTGAAAACTCTGGGTTGCTTTGTTTGATGATCCATTGGTTTGTTTTCTTGCATGTCCAGGGTCTTCTTGGGGTCTTCTCTAACACCAACGTTCAAAATCATCCATAATGTTTCTATCTTTCTTCAAATATGGTCGCCATGATATCAAAAAGATGTTGAGACTCTAGAAAGAATGCAAGGAAGAGCAACAAAGATGATTAGGGGGCCAAAAGCTAAACTATATGAAGACCGGTTGCAGAAATTGAGTATATCTAGTCTAATGAAAAGAAAAACTAGGGCAGAGGTGGGTTTCAGCAGGTTCTGACCAGTTCTGGAGAACCGGTAGCGGAACTTTTGAGTAATTCGGAGAACCGGTAGTAAAAATTCTGACTGCCCCCCCCATTTGTTCTCTGCCTCCCAAGTCCCAGCTGATGGGGAGGAAATGGGGATTTTGCAGTAACCTTCCCCTGGAGTGGGGAGGGAATGGAGATTTTACAGTATCCTTCCCCTGCCACGCCCACCAAGCCACGCCCACCAGAACTGGTAGTAAAAAATTGGAAACCCACCACTGGACTAGGGTTGACATGATAGCAGTCTTATAATATTTGAGGGGGCTGCCAAAAAGAGAAGGGAGTCAAGCTATTCTTCAAAGCACCTGAAGGCAGAACAAGAAGCAATGGGTGGAAACTAATCAAGGAGAGAAGCAACCTAGAACGAAGGAGAAATTTCCTGACAGTGAGAACAATTAATCAATGGAACTACTTGCCACCAGAAGTTGTGAATGCTCCAACACTGGAAGTTTTAAAGAAGATGTTGGACAACCATTTGTCTGAAGTGGTGTAGGGTTTCCTGCCTAAGCAGGGGGTTGGACTAGAAGACCTCCAAGGCCCCTTCCAACTCTTGTTATTCTAGTCCATATTTCTCGACAGCTGGTCCTTTTACTGTTGTTGGTTGATCCTCAAAGGCAGAAGCTCTCTAACCACTTCAATAGCTTCATTGTCAATTCCAAGGTTGGTTGCCACCTGTGTTGTCACTCATCCTGCTTTTTCCCCCCCCAGCACGTCTTGACTTTTAGCCCTACGGCATTTGAGATCATTTGCATTTTCAACTCCCTAAGGAGGGGAGGGGGAATCAACAAGAGTTCTGTTTGTCTTTTAAAAACACATATATGACACCTGGACAGAACAGCTTGACTTTTCCTAGCACGTGGTCCGATTGCCCGATTTTAAAATTTAATATGGCCCAGAGTGATTCTGCCACCTCCAAATTCCTGGATTGTACATGAATGCTAAATATCTTTTTTCCTCCCTCCAGTAAAACGTTTATTCCAAAGGAGAAAGTGTACCATTAAGTCACAACAACATTTCTTTGACCCTTCCTTCCTTCCTTCCTTCCTTCCTTCTCCTCCCCCCCCCACTCTTACCCCTCCTATCCCTACCCCTTTCCTTCCTTCCTTCTTCTTCCTCTCTTCCTCCTTCCCCTCTTCCCCTCCTCCTCCTTCCTTCTCTTCCTCCCCCACCCTTACTCCTCCTATCCCTACCCTTTTCCTTCCTTCCTTCCTTCCTTCTTCTTTTTCCTTCCTCCTCCTTCTTTCCTTCCCCTCCTCCTTCTTCCTTCTCCTCCTCCCCCACACTTACCCCTCCTATCCCTACACTTTTCCTTCTTTCCTTCCTCCCTTCCTCCCTCCCTTCCTTCCTTCTTCCCCTTCCTCCTTCCCTTCTTCCCCTCCTCCTTCTTCCTTCACTTCCCCGCACCCTTACCCATCCTATCCTACCCTTTTCCTTCCTTCCTTCTTCTTCCTCACTTCATCCTTCCTCCTTCCCTTCTTCCCCTCCTCCTTCTTCCTTCTGCTCCTCCCCCCAAACTTACCCCTCCTATCCCTACCCTTTTCCTTCCTTCCTTCCTTCCTTCCTTCCTTCCTTCCTTCTTCTTCCACACTTCCTTCTTCACATCTTCCCCTCCTCCTTCTTCCTTCTCCTCCTCCCCCCACCCTTACTCCTCCTATCCCTACACAAAGAAGAGGGAATCAAGCAATTCTGCAAAGCATCTGAAGGCAGAACAAGAAGCAATGGATGGAAACTAATCAAGGAGAGAAGCAACCTGGAATTAAGGAGAAATAATGGCAGGAACTAAGGAGGAAATTCCTGACAGTTAGAACAATTAATCAGTGGAACAACTTGCCTCCAGAAGTTGTAAATGCTCCAGCATTGGACATTTTAAAGAAGAGATTGGATAACCATTTGTCTAAAGTGGTGTAGGGTTTCCTGCCTGAGCAGGGGGTTGGACTAGAAGACCTCCAAGGTCCCTTCCAATTCTGTTATTCTATTCTATTCTACCCTTTTCCTTCCTTCCTTCCCTCCCCCCTCCCTCCCTCTTAATTTAGTTTCATAAAAGGTGAAAGATAAGTGAAATCTCTCAGATTCTATGGCAAGATCCTTCACCCAGTTTAGGAAGATATTCTTTTGCCAATGACCAGGCTAGCGAGCAAATCAAAAATTATATAGGATAGGATAGGATAGGATAGGATAGGATAGGATAGGATAGGATAGGATAGGATAGGATAGGATAGGATAGGATATTATTATTATTATTATTATTATTATTATTATTATTATTATTATTGATTTATATGCCGCCCTTCTCCGGAGACTCAGGGCGGCTTACAATGCGCTAAGCAATAGCCTTCATTTTTTTGTATATTTATACAAAGTCAGCTTATTGCCCCCACAACTGGGTCCTCAATTTACCTACCTTAGAAAGGATGGAAGGCTGAGTCAACCTTGAGCCTTGGCGAAATTCGAACCTGCAGTAATTAATAACCAGCTTAATAACAGGGTGCCTTAGACCACTGTACTACCAAGGCTCTCAGAATAGAATTCTTTATTGGCCAAGTGTGATTGGACACACAAGGAATTTGTCTTTGGTGCATACGCTCTCGGAGTACATAAAAGAAAATACATTTGTCAAGAATCATAAGGTACAACACTTAATGATAGTCATAGGGTACAAATAAGCAATCAAGAAACAATGAATATCAATATAAATCATAAGGATACCAGCAACAAAGTTACTGGCATACAGTCATAAGTGGGAGGAGATGGGTGATAGGAATGATGAGAAGACTAATAGTAATAGTAATGCAGACTTAGTGAATAGTTTGACAGTGTTGAGGGAATTATTTGTTTAGCAGAGTGATGGCGTTTGGGAAAAACCTGTTCTTGTGTCTAGTTGTTCTGGTGTGCAGTGCTCTATAGCGTCGTTTTGAGGGTAGGAGTTGAAACAGTTTATGTCCAGGATGCGAGAGGTCTGTAAATATTTTCGCAGCCCTCTTTTGTCTCATGCAGTATACAGGTCCTCAATGGAAGGCAGGTTGGTAGCCATTGTTTTTTTCTGCAGCTCTAATTATCCTCTGTCTTGTGTCTGTGTCTGTCTTGTTGGGTTGCAGAACCAAAGGAAGGAATGATAAAGGCATAACATTGTGCGGCTATTGCGAAAACACAGGACTGCGTATGCTAAACTCCATTCAAATCAAATCAAATCAAATCATCCTTGGTATAATCATAGGCCAGCTTACAAAACTCAGCTTTCTTAGCGTGGAGTCAATTGCATGTGGTGGAAGCTTAATTTTGGTGCCAGGGTTTTAATGTTTAGGGTTTGAAGAGATATATGTATCGTGCTCTATCAATCAAATAAATAAGTAACAGAATAACAGAGTTGGAAGGGACCTTGGAGGTCTTCTAGTCCAACCCCCTGCTAAGGCAGGAGACCCTTATGCCATTTCACACGAATAGCTGTCCAGTCTCTTCTCAAAAGCTTCCAGTGTTGGAGCATTCACAACTTCTGAAGCAAGTTGTTCCACTGATTAATTGTTCTCACTGTCAGGAAATTTCTCCTTATTTTTGGCAACGATTTGCTTTCCGAGCTTGCCATTTTGTTCCTGAACGTTTTGTTACTTCGGTAGAAGTGGCTTGCCCTATCCCCCCTTAGTTTAGCAAAAGAGTTTTTAGCTTAGTTTAGCTCGGGTGAACAAAACCACTGCCAAAATCCAAACCCCGAGCTACAAGCATTTTTCTATTATTTCAAAATGTCTCTCTGTTTCTAGTTCGGATTTCTCCTTGATTCGTTTCCAGCCCATTGCTTCTTGTTCTGCTTTCAGGTGCTTTTGCAGAATAAGTTGACCCCCCCTCCCTTCCCTCTTCTTTGTGGCAGTCGCAATAAATGGAGGAAACAAGGCAGGGGGTGTGGAACGGAGTATCCTGCAATGGGGCAGTCTAGAACAGGGGTGGGCTTCAAAAAATTTTAGCAAGAGGTTCTTTGCCTGGTTTCTGGGTGAGCGTGGCCATGATGGGTATGGCCTAGTCAGCCTCCTGCACCACAGTGGGGGGGGGTTGCCCTCCCCAGGCTCCAGAGGCTTTCCTCAAGCTTCCGGGAGGGCGAAAACAGCCTCCCCAGGCTCCAGAAGCCCTCTGGAGGCCGGAAATGGGCCTGTTTCCAGCCCGAACTTCTAGTAGGCCCATTTTTCGCCCTACCCGAGCCTCAGTGCGCACCCTGCACTTACCTGCATCCAAAACGGGCCACCTGAGGACTCCTGGAAGGGAATGGGCGGGGTGAGCAGGCCAGGTCAGCCAGGAGTGGGATTTGGGGGTTCTCCGAGCTGCACAGAATCTTAGCTAGAGGTTCTCCAGAACCCCTGCAAACCCCCAGCAGCCCCCCCCCCCGGTCTAGAAGCCTGGAAGTATTCTGGAAATTCTGACCGCAGCGTTTTGTTTCAGGCCACAATTGCTGCTCCTATCCTTCTCACAAATGCTATCCTTCTGACGAAAATCACTTGCTTAGCCTTTCTGTAGGGTTGTGAAATGCACAAAAACATAATCTAACCTTTGCCATTTCTCTGCAGATGGCCCGGCCGATCCAGGTGAAGCCTGCGGACAGCGAGAGCCGTGGAGGTAGTTGTCATCTCGCCTTATTTTTGTCGGATCAGTCTGTTGGAAAATATATATATATATATCTTCTGTCAGGTCTCCTAAACTCTGATTAGCAAAGTTCAGGCATCTACTGGGGCATGCAAGAGACTGAGATGTAATATAAAGTGAAAGGATTTGGGTCAGTCCAAGATAGAATGACTGGAAGTGGGCAGATTAGATCCAAAGAGATCTTGAATTGAAATCTAGTCACTGACGGGAAGGGCAGAGAGAAAGAGGGACGTGGCAGGCTAAGCCAAAATTGCTGGACAGTGAGATGGGCAACATGTAAATAAATAAAATAAAATATAAGTAGTCCTTGAGTTATGGCCACAATTGGGCCCAAAATTTCCATTGCTAAGCGAGACATTTGTTCAGTAAGTTTTGCCCCATTTTGCAACCTTTCTTGCCACCGTTGTTAAGTGGATCACTGTGGTTGTTAAGTTAGTAACAAGGTTGTTAAGTGAATCTGGCTTCCCCCCTTGACTTTGCCGGTCAGAAGGTCACAAAAAGGGGATCACGTGACCCCGAGGGGACACTGTGACCGTCATGGGACCGTCAAATGGGAGTCAGTTGCCAAATGCCCAAATTTTGATCATGTAGGGCCTGGTGGCTCAGCAGACTAATAGAATTGTGATTAACACCAACTGTCTGCAATTACTGTAAGTTCGAATCTCACCAGGCTCAAGGTTGACTCAGCCTTCCATCCTTTCTAAGGTAGGTTAAATGAGGATCCAGTTTGTGGGGGCAATAAGCTGACTTTGCATAAATATACAAAAGTATGAAGGCTATTGCTTAACGCATTGTAAGCCGCCCTGAGTCTCTGGAGAAGGGCGGCATATAAATCAAATTTTTTTTTTTAAAAAAATGTGACCACGGAGATGTTACAATGGTCATAAGTGTGAAAAATGGTCATAAATCATTTTTTTCAGTGCCATTGTAACTTTGAACGGTCACTAAGGAATTGCTGTAAGTCAAGGATTTCCAATAAAATAAAATAATAAAATAAAATAAAATAAAATAAAATAAAATAAAATAAAATAAAATAAAATAAAATAAAATAAAATAAAATAAAATAAAATAAAATAAAATAAAATAAAATAAAATAAAATAAAATAAAATAAAATAAAATAAAATAAAATAAAATAAAATAAAATAAAATAAAATTTGTCCCATCAAGAGAGGCAGCAAAAACTCCCCTTGTTAGAAGAGACCTCCCGCTGAACTTTTTCCTCTCAATCCTATCTAGACAATAGGATCATCCAGAAAATGAGAAGCTTCGGTTCCTTCCTTCCTTAGCCTACCTTATAGGATTGTTGTTAGATTCAGACAGGGGAGACCTGTCAATACTTTCAATAAAGTAGACTGTTTGCCTCTCAGGGTTGAAATGAGGCATCCTTGATGGTCTCTGAACTTGGTTGTTTGCAGGGTTTGTGGGGAGGAGGAGGAGGGGGGGGAGATGAGAGGTATGATGAGGGAGGGGAGGAGGAAGAAGAAAAGGAGGAGAAAGAGAAGGAGGAGGGAGAGTAAGAGGAGGAGGAGGAGAAAGAGAAGGAGAAGGAAGGGGGAGGGGAGGAGAAGAGGAAGAGGAGGAGAAAGAGGAGGAGGGAAAGGAGGAGGAGGAGAAAATGTAGTAGTATGAGAAGAGGAGGAGAAGGGGAGAAAAAGGAGGAGAAAGAGAAAGAGGAGGAGGAGGAAGAGAAAGAAGGAGGAAGAGAAAGTGTAGGAGGAGGAGAAAGAGAAAGAGACGGAGAGGGAGGAGGAGGGAGAGGAGAAAGAGAAAGTGTAGGAGAAGGAGGAAGAGAAAGAGAAAGAGAGGGAGAAAAAGGAGGAGGAGGAGGAGAAAGAGTAAGAGTGGGGAGGAGGAGGAGGAGGAAAAGGAGAAGGAGGAGAACATTGGAGTTGGGGAAGAAATGAACAGATCCTACTTAGCACTATGGACAGCTCCATGTGAAATCCAGGCTGGAGAATCCTATAAGACGGATCTCATCTTGATCTCAAATAGTAGAGAATATTTGTAGCTTGGAGTCGAACTGCAGTTTGGTTGCTTTCTTACAGACGTTTCATGACCCAACTAGGTAACATCATCAGCGCTTAGCACTCTAATTGGGTCATAAAATGTCTGCAAGAAAACAACCGAGTTCAGAGAGCGTGAAGGGCAGCATTTTCTTGATTTATCAACAAACTATTCTGAACAGAGATCTTAACCTGGTGGCTCAGCAGACTGATAGCATTGTGATTAACACCAGCTGTCTGCAATTACTGTAAGTTCAAATCCCACCAGGCTCAAGGTTGACTCAGCCTTCCATCCTTTCTAAGGTAGGTAAATTGAGGACCCAGTTTGTGGGGGCAATAAGCTGACTCTGTATAAATATACAAAAAGTATGAAGGCTATTGCTTAACGCATTGTAAGCCGCCCTGAGTCTCCGGAGAAGGGCGGCATATAAATCAAATTTTAAAAAAATAGATTCAGCTGTGAGTTCTTCTCTAGCCATTTCCTAATTGATACCAATTCTAAGAAAATTCAAGTATAGAAAAGCAGACTTGGAAAGGAAATTCATTCCCAACGGTCAGGCTGATTGGCCCAAAATCACCCAGCCAGCTTTCATGACTAAGGCGGAACTAGAACTCACCGTCTCCTGGTGATTGTCCCCATCTGGGTGAAGATGGCTTTCCAGCCTATGGCAGGGCTAGAACTTACAGACACCTGGTTTCTAAGCCTGCACCTAAACCACTATAAACCAAACTTGGTCTGAGTCTTCCTTGTTCGCAGGTAAAAGTGCCAAGTTGCCTTGGAGGTGCTCTGCCATGGTAGAAGGATTGAAATTAGGTGATTTCCTGTGTATTAGGCAGGCCTGAACCTCGACCCTTTAAAACCTCAAACAGGAAAGTCAGTGATGGCTCCTTGGTGCTCTCTGACCATGCCGGTTTTCTTGCAGAGGTTCCGGTAGCCAAACATCAGAAGTGCCACTAGACTAAAAAGATCTAGGGGGAAAAAATTCCTCAATCTATTCCATTCCCCCTCCCAGAAATTTACCATGAAGCCTTTCTTTCTTTCTTTCTTTCTTTCTTTCTTTCTTTCTTTCTTTCTTTCTTTCTTTCTTTCTTTCTCTTTTCTTTCTTTCTTTCCCCCCCCTCTCTCTCTCCCCCTTCCTTCTTTCTCCTTCCTTCCTTCCCTTCTTCCTTCCTTCCTCCTTCCCTCCCTCCCTCCTTCTTTCTTTTTTCCTTCTTTCTTTCTCTCTCTCCCCCTTCCTTCTTTCTCTGTTCTTCCTTCCTTCCTTCCCTTCTTCTTCTTCCTTCCTTCCTCCTTCCATCCTTCCTTCCCTCCCTCCCTTGCTTTCTTTTTCTTTCTTTCTCTTTGTCTCTCTCCCCCTTCCTTCTTTCTCCTTCCTTCCCTTCTCCTCCTTCCTTCCTTCTTCTTTCCTTTCTTTCCTCCCTCCCTCCCTCCTTCCTTCTTTCTTTCTCGCTCTCTCTCTCCCTTCCTTCTTTCTCCTTCCTTCCTTCCCCTCTCCTTCTTCTTCCTTCCCTCCTTCCCTCCCTCCTCCCCTCCTTTCTTTCTTTGTCTTTCTTTCCTTCTCTCTCTCCCCCTTCCTTCTTTCTCTTTCCTTCCTTCCCTTCTTCCTTCCTCCTTCCATCTTTCCTTCCCTCCCTCCCTCCTCCCTTGCTTCTTTCTTTCTTTTTCTTTCTTTCTTTCTCTCTCCCCCTTCCTTCTTTCTCCTTTCTTCCTTCCCTTCTCCTTCTTCCTCCCTTCCTTTCCCCTTCCTTCCTTTCTTCCCTCCTTTCTTTCTCTCTCTCCCCTTCCTTCCTTCTTTCTCCTTCTTTCCCTGCTTCCCCTCCTTCTTCTTCCTTCCCTCCTTCCCTCCCTCCCTCTCTCCCTTCTTTCTTTCTTTTTCTTTCATTCTTTCTTTCTCTCCTCCTTCCTTCTTTCTCCTTCCTTCCTTCCCTCCCTCCTCCCCCTCCTCCCCTCCTTTCTTTCTTTCTTTTTCTTTCTTTCTTTTTCTTTCTTTCATTCTTTCTTTCTTTCTCCTTCCTTCCTTCCTTCCTTCCCTTCTCCTTCTCCCTCCCTCCTTCCTTCCTTCCTTCTTTATTTCTTTATTTCTTTATTTCTTTTCTCTCTCTCTCTGTCTGTCTCTCTTTGCATTTGTAATCTTCCCTGAGAAAGGTTTTTTTCAGACAATTGTATTCTCCAGCGCATAATGTTATCCATCAATGGCTTCTGAGACTTGTCAGGTTGCATTACTTTCCCTTTTGAGCAAATCCTCCTGATCTTGTCATTTACAATAAGGAGGCTTCTCATGAAGCCATTTAGAGAGGCTCCCGGATGGCTTTGCACAATCTTGGCAGGCCTCCCTACCCGGGGCCCTCGGAGAGCTCCTTTTGGGGTAGTGACATTTCACACTTAATCCTTCCGCATTCCGATGACCCCTCGGTTGGCAAAAAGCTTGACCTCCCTTGTGAGACTGCTCATGTGCCTTGAACAATTGCCTTCGATCTTGCCACGAGTAACACGCGGAGCTCCTTGTTAGCAAAGTCAAAAGCAGAAATCCGAAGGGGTTGGAAATACAAAAGTCTCTTTATTAATACGACACCGAGAAGATTGATCAGGCTGCTGTAGTTTGATCGGTGACTCGGCTTTTACAAACAGTTAACCATCACAGGGAAAAATGTATACCTTAAATCAGGGGGCTCCAATCTTGGCAACTTTAAGCCTGGCGGACTTCAACTCCCAGAATTCTGCGAGTTGAAGTCCGCCAGGCTTAAAGTTGCCAAGATTGGAGCCCCCTGCCTTAAATTAAGCAAAAATGGACAAAATTCCCTTTCTCAAATCTGCTTAAACAGAGACTCCTCAATTTATGAACACCGTTGAGCCCACAATGTCCATTGCTAGGGGAGACAGTTGTTAAGCGAGATATTTCCCCATTTTACGACCCTTCTTGCCACCGTTATTAAGTGAATCACTGCAGTTGGTATGTTAGTACTGGTCATCCTCGACTTATGACCACAGTTGAGCCCAACATTTCGGTTGTTAAGCAAAGAGACGTTTGTTGAGGGAGTTTTTACCCCATTTTACGACTTTTCTTGCCTCCATTGTTAAGTGAATCGCTGCAGTGGATAAGGGAGTGACCCGGTTGTTAAGTAAATCAGGCTTCCTTCCCCCTTGACTTTTGTTTGTCAGAAAGTTGCAAAAGGGGATCATGTGAGTCTGGGACACTGCAACCCGTTGTAAATGTGAGACAATTGCCAAGCGTCTCAATTTTGATCACATGACCACGGGGATGTTGCAACGGTCATAAGTGTGAAAAACGGCCATAAGTCACTTTTTTCAGTGCCATTGTAACCTTGAGTGGTCACTAAACGAACTGTTGTAAATCGAGGACTACCTGTAATCTGAGAATCCAAATATATGTTAAAGTGGGAGATTCAGACAGGAGTGTTTGCAAGGGAAGATCAAAAAATCCACACAGCCAGTGATTACAGCTCTGACCCCTTCTTATGTGGTTTGTCACTTGCCTATGGACCTTTTGCTGTCCCAAAGGTGCTTTTTCAAGAGGCAACGGCACTTTCTGTTTTTTCTTTGAAGATGTTTCGCTTCTCCGCCAAGAAGCTTCTTCAGTTCTGATTGGATAGTGGGGCATGGAAGGATTTATATTCCTTGCAGACAGCTGGATTTATATTCCTTGCAGACAGCTGGTCATATGCATCCTTTTAGAGAGTCATTGAGGCCACTTGAAGGTTGATCTGTGTCCTCAGGGTCACCTGAGTGGTGCAAATTATTATTATTATTATTATTATTTATTGAATTTGTATATCGCCCTACTCAGGGCAGTGAATAGCCAAATAAAATACATATAATACAAATGTTAAAAAACCATTAAAATACAATTAAATAATTGGCCTGGAAAACGAAATTTAAAACACCCCAAATTCATAAGACAAATTTAAAATTTAAGAATTTAAATTTTTTTAAAAAATTTTAAAAAAGTTTAAAAGAGAGGTTAGACCAGGCCGGCCTGCTGGAAAAGAAATGTTTTGATGGCACGGCGGAAAGCGCACAGGTCCGGGATCCTCCGTATCTCCGGGGGCAACTCGTTCCAGATGGCGGGTGCCCCCACAGAGAAGGCTCTCCCCCTGGGGGCCGCCAGTTGACATTGTTTGGCCGACGGCACCCTGAGGAGCCCCTCTCTGTGAGAGCGTACTGGTCGGTGAGAGGCTACTGGTGGCAGAAGGCGGTCTCGTAGATACCCCGGTCCTAAGCCATGGAGCGCTCTAAAGATGGTAACCAAAACCTTGAAGCGCACCTGGAAGACTACCGGGAGCCAGTGCAGCTCGCGCAGGAGGGGGCTCACATGGGAGCGCCCCGTCGCTCCCATAATCCCCCGCACGGCTGCATTCTGGACCAGCTGGAGCCTCCAGGTGCTCCTCAAGGGGAGCCCCATGTAGAGAACATTGCAGTAGTCCAGGAGGGAAGTGATGAGAAGTGTGGGTGTGGAGCCTTCTTGGAACTGTTGAAAAGACACCGTTGTAGACTAGAGATAGACGATGTGGTATCCCTCCCACTATGTTGAAAGAGGACGCTTCAATTTTGACATAATGGCCTCTTTGACCTCTCTTTCAAACCAGCGATCCTCTCTGTCCAAAATGTGGACTTTGCTATTCTTCAAAAGAGTGGCCTTTGTCTTTTAAATGCAGATAGACTGCTGAATCTTGCCTGGATGGGTTTGTTCTCCTATGTTGTGCCATGCATTGGTGAAGTGGTTGTTTTGTTTCCCCAATGTACCCATCAGGACAAGATTGGGAATCTCCATTGACATGGACCTGCTAAATTCCTCCGGGGGCGGGGGAGACTAGCATTTATTCCATGCTACAAGATAGATCACTGCCTTGCAACATGCTTTTATTTTTATTTTATTTTTATTTGTTTCCTGCTTTTATTTTTTGATAAATAACTCCAGGCAGCTAACATAGCTAATACTTCTTCCTGCTTCTATTTTTCCCACAACAACACCCTTGAGAGGTGGGTTGGGTTTAGAAAGAGGGACTGGCCCAAAGTTACCCAGCTGGCCTCATGGCTACGGCAGGACTAGAACTCACCATCTCCTAGTGATTGGCCCAAAGTCAACCAGCTGGCCTTCATGGCTACGGCAGGACTTGAACTCACCGTCTCCTCGTGATTGGTGCAAAGTCACTCAACCAGCTTTTATGACTAAGGCGCAGGAGTGAAATGCTCCAGGTTCGGACCGGCTCGGGTGAGTAGGTAGCGATGGCGGCGGGCAGTTCAGAGAACCGGTAGCAAAAATCCCTGCCCCCGCCCCCCATGCCCAGCTGAGCCGGGTGATCATCAGAGGCTTTTTTTCTTTTAAATGCCTCTGACGAGCCAAGCTCCGATCAGGCAACTCAGCTTGGATCGTCAGAGCCATTTAAAAGAAAAAAAGTTTTTTCTTTTAAATGGCTCTGACGATCCAAGCTCTGACAATCCCAGCTGAGTTGCCTGATCATCAGAAGGTTTTTTTAAAAACTCTCTGACGATCAGGCAATTCAGCTGGGATCGTCAGAGCCTTTTGAAAGCATTTTTTTTACATGGTTTTACATGTAAAAAATGGTTTTAAAAGTTAAAAAAAATGGCCACACCCACCCAGTCACATTACCCCCCACCACTAAGCCACGCCCACAGAACCGATAGTAATAAATTTTAGATTTCACCACTGCTAAGGCGGGACTAGAATTCACCGTCTCCTAGTGATTGTTCCAAAATCACCCAGCTGGCTTTTATGGCTAAGGCGGGACTAGAACTCATCGTCCCCTGTTGAATGGCTCAAAGTCACCCAGCCAGTTTTCATGACTAAAGCACGTTTAGAACTCTCCGTCTCCTGGTGATTGGCCCAAAGTCACTCCACCAGCTTTTATGGCTAAGGCAGGACTAGAACTCACCGTCTCCTGGTGATTGGCCCAAAGTCAGCCAGCCGGCTTTTGTGCCCCAAGCAGGTCTAGAACTCACCGTCTCCTGGTTTCTAGTCTGGTCCCTTCACCGTTAACACCAACCTGGCTCTCTTAAACCTATTGAAGGATTGAATTTTTCCCCTTTGTGCCTTTCTCAGCCTCCGGGGACCTACTGAAAGTTGATGGTTCTGTGTCTTTTCTTTTCTTTTCTTCTAGGAGACCGAAAACTCTTCGTGGGCATGTTGAATAAACAGCAGTCAGAAGAAGACATTCTCTGTCTCTTTGAGCCTTTCGGGGTCATCGATGAATGCACAGTGCTTAGAGGTCCAGACGGAAACAGCAAAGGTCAGAGAGGGGCTGTAAAGCATTAGAGGGCAGGATAGAAGTCTAAATTCTATCAATAAAAGAGAATATTTGTTGCTTGGGGCTGAAATGAAGGCTCCTTGGTGCTCTCTGAGCTTGCTTGTTTTCTTCAAAACGTTTCATTACCCAGCTCAGTAACATCATCAGGACTAACATTTTCCCCCCGGGGTGGGCGTGGGTTCCCGAGCTCCCTTTTCGGCTGTGACAGCCTCCTGCAACCCTCTGCCAGCGAAAACGGAGCTCGGGAGGGCTTCAAGCAATTGAAGTGGGCCGTGTTGTGACCCAGGCCCAAGTAGTTAGTATTAAATACAAACAGTTCAAAAACAAACAGACTTTATTAGAACAGCTGAGAATTAACTCATTCTCAGCTTAGTCCAAACTAAATTAAAGCAAATTCTTCAAAACACCATTCCACAGTTTATCACCTGACCTTGGAATAATTAGGCAAGCTGCCAAAGGCTTTTCTTGGCAAAAGTTCAGAAGCAGAAGACGCCGAACAAGAAATGAATACAGTGAAACAAGAAGCAAATCTCTCAACGTTGTTTTCCAGCAAAGAGCCCAAGAGCCGTTGCTGGTCTTTTAAGCCTTATGGGAGGGGCCAATCATCTCCTGGCCTTACTCCCGAGTCGTCCTCTCTGCTTTAGCTGCTCCTGCCTTTGGGCAGCTCTTCTCATCCGTGCACTAGGAACAGGCTCCTCCTGTTCCTCTGCCTCTCTACTGTCAGCCTCTGGAGCAGTGGTGGGTTCCTCCCGGTTTGGTCCGGTTCGGCCGAACCGGTAGCGGTGATGATATGACGTCACCAAACCGGTTCTCCCCCCCGCCCTCCCCCCCACATTATTCTTATCTTTTATTTGGTCCCACCCCCAATCTATTGCTGCCTCCTGAGTCCCAGCTGATGACTAGAGGGGAAAAAACTATTTAAACTCTTGCCGCGGGGCTTCAAAGGGTCGTCCTACAGCTGATCAGTGTTAAAAGCAAAGAAATGAGTCGGGTCGTAAGTGCGAGGACCTTCCAGAAATGACTCTGACCAGATAGCCACGCCCACTTAGTCACATGACCTCCAAACCACACCCACAAAATAAACCACGCCCACAGAACCGGTAGTAAAAAAATTTAGAACCCACCCCTGCTCTGGAGGCTCCGAAGTCACTCCCCGATGGCCCTGGCCCCATCTCTGCCTCCGATGCAGAGCCCTTGTCCAGGCCTTCCCCAGCCTCCAGGACTGGCCCATGTTCCTCCTCAGCCTCCTCACTGTCTAATTCCACTGCCAGCTTCACAGGCTGCTGGCGGATCACAACAGGCTGGTCCTTCGCTGTCTCCAGCGTGGCACTGCGGGCTAGATTTAAGTAGCCCACGGGAGAGATTCGGCCGACAGGCCTAGAGTTTGACAACTCTGTTCTAGTCCAACCCCCTGCTTGGCAGGAAACCCTACACCACTTCAAACAAATGGTTGTCCAATCTCTTCTTAAAAACTTCCAATGTTGGAGCATTTACAACTTCTGGAGGCAAGTCGTTCCACTGATCAATTGTTCTCACTGTCGGGAAAATTTCTTCTTAGTTCTAGGCCTCTTCTCTGCCTTAATCCTGGTTTAATCCTGTCCCTTTCCAGGTTGTGCCTTTGTTAAGTTTTCCTCGCACAACGAAGCCCAAGCAGCCATCCATGCGCTCCACGGCAGCCAAACCATGCCCGTAAGTAAACATCCAAATCTTGCCACAGGTCAAGAAGACACACAGGGATCCCAAATGGATATCATTTAGCACTGTCCCCATCTGGGGTCAATGGAAATGGAGCAGGGGGGGGCAAACATCTGGTGAGGAAGTCTATGGAGATTCTCAGTCATCGAGGTCATGGTTGCCCCAAAGGTGCTTTTTCAGGAGGCAACTGGACTTTTCTTGATTTTTCTTTGAAGACATTTCGCTTCTCATTCCAGAAGCTTCTTCAAGCTCTGACTGGATGGCGGGGGATGGAAGGATTTCTACTCCTTGCAGACAGCTGGTCATTTGCATCCTTTTTAGAGACCCGTTGAGGCGACTTGGAGGTTTGTCTGAACTTATAGTGGAAATTAGCAGCGTCCATGTCTATGGAGGTTCTCAATCTTGTCCTGATAGGTACATGGGGGAAACAAAACAACCACTTCACCAATGCATGGCACAACATAGGAGAACAAACCCATCAGGACAAGATTGAGCAGTCCATTTAAAAGACAAAGGTCACTCTCTTGAAGACAGCAAAATCCACAACCTGGACAGAGACCACTGGATTGAAAGAAGGGTCAAAGAGGCCATTATGTCAAAATTGAACAGCCCACTCTCAACAGAGGAGGAGGGATACCACATCATCTCTCTCCAGTCTACAACAGAGTCCTTTCAGCAGTTCCAAGAAGGCTCCACACCCATTAGCACCACTCAGGTGACCATGAGGACACAGATGAACCTCCAGGTGGCCTCAACGACTCTCTAAAAAGGATGCAAGTGACCAGCTGTCTGCAAGGAGTATAAATCCTTCTTTCCCCCACCATTCAGTGAGACCTGAAGAAGCTTCTTGGAGGAGAAGCGAAACATCTTCAAAAAACAAACAAACAAGAAAAGTCCAGTTGCCTCCTGAAAAATCACCTTTGGGACATCCTACTAGGAAATTGAATGCAATGGGAACTGCAACAGAGGAATCATGCTTGTTCTGGGTTTCAAAATGCAGGGCAATTTGAAAGGGGAACCCAAGATGGGTAGGGCTGAACCCCAGTTTGTGAGTAAAGGTAGTCCTTGACTTACAACAGTTTGCTTAGTGACCGTTCGAACTTACAACCGCACAAAAAAGTGGCTAGTGACCATTATTATTCACATGACCATTGGTCACAGGATCAAAATTCAGAACCATGGCAACAGCCTCAAACCTACGATGGTTGCAATGTCCTGGGGTTATGGAATCCTCCTTTGTGACCTTCAGACGAGCAAAGTCAAGAGGAAGCCAGATGCACCGAACAATCATGCTCGCTTAACAGCTGCAGTGATTCGCTTAACAACTGTGGCCAAAATGTTCGCAAAAGTGGCCGTGACTCACTTAACAGCCCCCTGGTTTAGCGAGGGAAACTCTGGCTCCCATCACAGTCGTAAGTTGAGGACTGTTCAGCTGCAGAATTTTCTGTACTGTACAACTGAGCAGCCGAACGGCCCCCAGAATAACAAGAGTTGGAAAGGACCTTGGAGGTCTTCTAGTCCAACCCCCTGCTCAAGCAGGAGATCCTATGCCAGTGATGGCTAACCTTTTTGCCATCGCATGCCAGGAGGGAGGAGGGGTCGAGTGCGCATGTGCCCATACCATAATTCTATGTGCCCCGTCCATGCGTGCGTGGCCCCCTCCCCTCACTCCTAGCACGTGATGGCCTGGGACAAGGCAGAGGTAATTGGGGAAGGCGTGATCAATGTGCCTGGTATAGGAGATGTTACTGGGGCACTGTATGTTCCCTCAATCAAGAACAACCTTTTAAGTATTTTAAAATTGACTGAGGATACAAATGTAAAACTGGTATTTGAGAAGGGTGGAGGTTATATTTTCGAAAGTGGGGATGTTTTTCTCTTTATTGAGCATAACGAACTGACCCTGACTCAATGAGCAGTTAGCACTGAACTTTGCCCCCCCCCCCCAAAAAAAAACCTCTCTTTCCGGTTCCCAATTCTCTGCGTCTCATTGGCCATCTTCCAAGCCACTCTACTCATCCCATCTCTGTCAGTTCACAGGAATGTCCCCCTCCCATCCCATCTCCATGGAGACAGTTCTTCAGGGGAATTAAGCAGGTGAAAGTTCAAGCTTCTCCTCTCCTTCCTTATGGCAGCTTGGAAGCTGACATCTGGCGATATTGTAAAAATCAACAATTTGCCTTATTTTTCCCCAAAAGCAAAGGTCAAAAGGCACAAAACACCTAATAAGAGGGCACAGGGGGCTAGCGCCCCAGATAGAGCAGAAAGCTCCTGTGCCAGCTCCCAGGTTGTCCAAACTCAAGGATGCTGGACCTAATCCCAATGAAGCTCCTAAACCGGCTACTAGGACATCCAAAGCCATTAAGGCTGAGCCCATTAAGATCACAACTCCTCAGCCAACCCTGAGAAAGTTTAAGGTGACTATTAATCCAGTGCCTACTGTCATTACTGCACAGACCAAGACTGGTAATGATACGATACGTAAGGTTGACAAAGTGTGTATGGGTAAACCTTTACATTTAGATTGTGCACATATATTACACCGCAGGCTCGGCCATGCCAGCTTCCCGGTTATTAGGAAAATGCAAGATTTTTCTCACCTGGCTCCAGAGCCTCTCTATGAGTCTGGGGAGGATGAAAACAGCCTTCCCCACCCCCGAGAAGGCCCTCCGGTGGCCAGAAACGGCCCATTTCCCAACTTCCGATTGGACAGGAAGTGACATTTTTCCTGTCCCCAGCCTCCAGAGACTCCTAGAGTGGCGAGAGAGAAAAACGGGCCTTCCCCACCACCCACTAGGCCCGTGATGGCAAACCTATGGCACGCGTGCCACAGGTGGCACACAGAGCCATATTGGTGGGCACACGAGCTGAACTCTGGTGCGCATGCGTGTCCCGGCCAACTGATTTTCAGATTTTCTGGGCCCACCGGAAGTCAGGAAACACAGTTTCCGGCCTCTGGGGGGGTGAGGAAGACTCATTTTTCGCTCTCCCCAGAGGAGGGCGAAAACGGCCTTCCCCACCCCCCTGGAGGCCCTCCGGAGGCTGGAAACAGCCCGTTTCCTGACTTCAGGTGGGACCAGAAGGCCCGTTTTTTCGCTCTCCCCAGGCTCCAGAGCCTTTCTAGGATCCTGGGGAGGGCAAAAATGGCATTCCCCACCCCTCCAGAGGCCCTCCAGAGGCCGGAAATGGCCCGTTTCCTGACTTCCAGTCCCACCGGAAGTCTGGTGGCCCACCGTGCCATCGCATGCCAAAAGCAGGGGGAGCGCGGGGGAGCACGCGCATATGCCTGGGGCGGGACACATAGAACTATGGGTGTGGGCACACGCATGCATGACCCCCCTGCACTCCCCCCGCTTTTGGCACTCGATGGCAAAAGGTTAGCCATCACTGCCTTAGGTCCTCCGGAGGCAGGAAACAGCCTGTTTCCCTACTTCTGCTGGGCCCAGAAGGCCCGAAAATCAGCTGGCCAGCGTGCATGAGCTGAGCTCGCGTGCCCACTGATAGCCACTGATATGGCTATGCGTGCCACCTGTGGCACGCGTGCCATAAGTTCGCCATCACAGCCCTATGCCATTCCAGACAAATAACAGAGTCACAGAGTTGGAAGGGACCTTAGAGGTCTTCTAGCCCAACCCCCTGCTCAAGCAGGAGACCCTCTGCCATTCCAGATAAATGGTTTTCTAACCTCTTCTTAAACCGCTCTCGCCCCAGTTTGTCCTCTCTTTTCCCACCCCAAGCTTGCATTTTTGTCTAGCAGGGTGCTTCTTCCAGCCTCGTGGTGAAGTTCGCGGACACAGACAAGGAACGGACGCTGCGACGAGTGCAGCAGATGGTGGGGCAGCTGGGCATTCTCACCCCCCCCTTCGCCTTGCCGTTCAGCCCGTACAGCGCGTACGCTCAGGCGGTGAGTATCAACGGGATGCAAGCCAGTTTTTCTTTCCATCGGAACTGGGAAGCGGGGGCTGCCACGGGGCGGCCGGAGCCAGCTTGGGTTCATCGTGAGAAGAGGCTTTCCAGGACATCTGTAGCATTTGCGAGAAGGAAAAGGACTCTGGAAGGTTGGAGAAACAAGCAATGAATATTGCAATATTTCATCACCCCATTTCAAATGCCGGCTTTACCCTCTTCCCTGGTTTTCCTATCAGTTTGCCCAGGGGTGGGATTGAAAAATGTTAGCAACCAGTTCTCTGCCCGGTTGCTGGGTGGGCATGGCCATGGGGGTGTGGCCTACTCAGTTTCTTGCACCATGGCGGGGGGGGGGCGTTTTTGCCCTCCCCATGCTCTGGAGGCTTTTCTTGAGCCTCCAGGAGGGCAAAAACGGCCTCCCCCGGGCTCCAGAGGGCCTCTGAAGGCTAGAAATGGCCCATTTTCATACTTCCAGTACTTCTGGTAGGCCTGTTTTTTGCCCTCCCAGAACCTCCGCATGGGCCCTGCACTTACCTGGCATCCAAAACGGGCTGCGTGGAGACTCCTGGGAGGTTAGGGGTGCGGCAAGTGAGGCCCATTTGCCACTGTTTTCCATTTCTCCCTCCAAACAACCGTGAAAGAATTAAATCATTGCAATAAACAAGGACATCATTCCATTTTGCAGCTACTAAGATTGTTGGGTGAGCAGGTACAAAAATAGCCAGGGAAGTGATTGAAGCCTGGTGAACAGGACTGATGGTTTACCAGCAACTTATCCAGTACTTAGGAGGGCAAGGCTGGGCAGCACAAGGAAACAACAGCCAACCTCTTAATAGTCAGCCAGCCACATCCCAATCACACACACAACAAGCACCACATAAATACCACACACAGAATCGTCTGCTAGAGAGAAGTTCCCTGAAGATGGGCTCCGGCATGAGTCCGAAAGCTCGGAAAGCTAAAACCCTGGTCCCAGTGACCGACCCAGATTGGATCCTGTGAAATAAATCTAGTATGCTGGGTTTCTTTGGATCGTTTACAAGGCTGCTGGTTCCAACAGTGCAATTCCGGGTGGCACACAACAATCGCTGAGCAACGTTTTTGAGAGTTGCATTTTTGTCCCAGGAGTCTCTAATTTGTCATTCTTGGAATATCCCAAAGTGGAATTACTGCGTTCTATTCACGTCATCAGCCTGAGGCTTCCATATCTTCCTTTCTGTTTATTTATACCAATTACAGGTCTTTTTCCAGAAATGAATTTAGCTGGGGTGGCTCAGTGGTTAGAATGTAGTATTGCAGGCTAATTCTGCCAGCAGTTCGGCAGTTCGATCCTGACCGGTTCAAGGTTGACTCAGCCTTCCATCCTTCCCGAGGTCGGTAGAACGAGGACCCAGATTGTTCAGAGAGCAAGATGCTGACTCTGTAAAACTACTTAGAGAGAGTTGTAAAGCACTATGGGGCACTATATAAAGTCTAAGTGCTATTGCTTATAGAAGAGGTCTTCAAACTTGGCAGCTTTAAGACTTGTGGACTTCAACTCCCAGAATTCTCCAGCCAGCTATACTGGAAGTTGAAGCCCACAAGTCTGCCAAGTTTGAAGACCTCTGGTTTAGAGGCTGTGAATAAGGTTCTAGAAAGTTCATCCTTAAGATGAGCCTTGGTAGTACAGTGATTTAAAGCACCCTGTTATTAACACAGCTGCCTGCAATTACTGCAGGTTTGAAACTTACCGGGCTCAAGGTTGACTCAGCCTTCCATCCTTTCTAAGGTAGGTTAAATGAGGATCCAGTTTGTGGGGGCAATAAGCTGACTTTGTATAAATATACAAAAGTATGAAGGATATTGCTTAACGCATTGTAAGCCGCCCTGAGTCTCCGGAGAAGGGCGGCATATAGATCAAATTAAAAAAAAAAAAAGATGGTGTAAGGTCCCAAAATATACTTGAGTCACCAGAATGCCAAAGAGAGAGACTCAAGATGAGGCTTGCAAAAAAAAAAGCAGATTTTATTTATGGCCAAAAACAAAATACTGGGTTGGACATACATCCAGAACATACAGATACAATGCATGCGAGGAGATAGCCATACCTTGGGGAAGGTACGGCGTCCTTAAATTTATACCCTCAAAGGCATCAGCTTAGTACCCAATTCTGGCCTCCTAGTTTAGGTTTGTGTATTCCTTGTTGCCCTGCAAAGGAATAGAAGCCTCCCAATTAGCATTATCTCTTCCTTGAGCATTCCTTTGTTCTCCCAATTGCTCATTTGGCCCCCTGGTTCTGCAAAGAACGAGCTTATACAGATCAAAGGTGTAAATTAGGGCGGAAGTGTAAATTATCCTTCGGATGATGTCTGCAGTTCCAACTGAGATAGGTACCATGCTCTTAGATGGCACAAGAAAAACAAGAAGAAGATTGATATGGGTTCAGATCAAATGGCAGGAACATATGTTTGACAAATACCAGATACATTACAGAGGCCTAATAATAAAATATGTTTGTTACAGGAGATACAAATATAAAGGCATAATATATGTGATACAAATACAAAGGCATTTATGTATTACAGGAACCCAATGGTTACAGAATCTAGTATACCAGTATATCATATTCTAGTATTATTTATTATATCCTTATTATTGTTTCCCTTCAATGGTTGCAATGTCCTGGGCTCATGGGATCTCATGGGATCCCCTTTTGTGACCCTCTGACAAGCAAAGTTAACGGGGAATCCAGATTCACTTAACAATCGTGTTACCAACTTCACAACTGGTGGGCTTCACTGAAAAACTGTGGCAAGGAAGGTCGTATGATGGAGCAAAAAATTCACTTAACAACCATTCGCTTAGGAGCAGAAATTTTTGGGCTCAGTTGCGGTCATAAATCAAGGATTACCTGCATTATGTCGAGTTCTGCTACTGCTCGGTTAATACCTTCTTCGCAAAATTTATTTATATGTTTCTCCGAACCCTGGAAATGACCGCTGGAAATCTAATTCATAAGTTTATGGATGACTTATTTTTTCTCTGTGGCAGCTGATGCAGCAGCAGACGGTCCTGTCGGCTTCCCAGGGTAGCTTTCTCAGCCCCAGCCTCACTTTCTCACCGTGCCACATCCAGCAGATTGGCACCGTCAGCTTAAACGGCCTGCCAGCTGCTCCAATTGCACCAACCTCAGGTAGGTGGCTGCGGGGTTGAATCTGAAAATGGGTGGGTGAAATACTGCCTGCCAGTCCGAGGGAACCAGGCCTCACAGGTTGCATTTCATGTCATTCTTTCGATATATAACCATCCGACTCTGGTTGAGAAGACCCGAACTGGTTGCGAGGTGTAAGACACACACAAACCCCTTGGAATATTGCATCAAGTTTTGGTCGCCATGATATAAAAAAAGATGTTGAGGCTCTGGAAAGAGTGCAGAGAAGAGCAACAAAGAGGATGAGGGGATTAGAGGTTAAGAAATATGAACAGAGAGAAAGAAAAGGAAGAATAAAAGGAGGGAGGGAGGGAAGTTGAAGAAAGGGAAGGAGGGTTGGGGAAGAAAGAAGAGAGAGAGAGAGGAAAGGAAGGAAGGAAGGAAGAGAAAGAGAAGGGAAGGGAAGGAAGGAAAGGAAGAAAGGAAGGAAGGGAAAGGAAGAAAGGAAGGAAGAGAAAGAAAGAAGGAAGGAAAAGAAAGAAGCAAGGAAGAGAAAGAAAGAAGGAAGGAAGAAGGGAAAGAAAGAAGCAAGGAAGAGAGAAAGAAAGAAAGAAGGAAGGGAGGGAAAGAAAGAAGCAAGGAAGGAAGAAGGGAAAAAAAGAAGCAAGGAAAAGAAAGAAAGAAAGGGAGGGAGGGAAAGAAAGAAGGGAGGGAGGGAGGGAGGGAAAGAAAGAAGGAAGGAAGGGAGAAGGGAAAGAAAGAAGCAAGGAAGAGAAAGAAAGAAAGAAAGAAGAAAGGGAGGGAGGGAGGGAAAGAAAGAAGAAAGGAAAGAAGGAAGGAAAGGAAGGAAGAAAGAAAGAAAGAAAGAAAGAAAGAAAGAAAGAAAGAAAGAAAAAGAAAGAAAGTTACCTCTTCCTCCTCCTGTCTTTTTTTCTCTCCCTCCTGCAGGGTTACACTCACCTCCTTTGCTGGGCACAGCTGCTGTCCCAGGACTGGTCACCCCCATCAGCAACAGCTTTGCAGGAATGGTGGCCATTCCCAGCAGCCACCCCGCCCTGGAGACGGTTTATGCAAACGGGCTGGTCCCCTGCACAGGTAGGACCAAAAAGGGGGAGGCTGCGGGCCACTTTCCCCCAGACTGGGCTCATGTAGAGCAGGGACCCTTTTACGGCATGTGGACTTCAACTCCCAGAATTCCTGAGCCTGAACTCTGAATGCTGGTTCAGGGATTCTGGGAGTCGAAGTCCACACGTCACAAAAGGGCCCTGCTTCCTCCACCCCTGAGGTAGAGGAAACTGGAGAATGACAAGTTTGTGGCTTGTGTCTTTTGTGTACAACTTTGTGCTGTGCCTATCCTGCTCCCTGCTGGAGACAGTCAGAGGGTGTGGAGTATTTTCGATTTTACGCAAGGGTGGGCTTCAAAATTTTTAGTAAGGGGCTCTCTGCCCAGTTCCTGGGTGGGTGTGGCCATGGTGGGCGTGGCCTAGTCGGCCTCCTGCACCACGGCAGGGGGGGAGTTGCCCTCCCCAGGCTACGGAGGCTTTTCTTGAGCCTCCAGGAGGGTGAAAATGGCCTCCCCAGGCTCCGGAGGCCCTCTGGAGGCCAGAAACGGGCCCATTTCTGGCCTTCCTGAACTTCCGGTAGGCCCCTTTTTCACCCTCCCCGAGCCTCTGCACACGCTCTGCAGTTACCTGCATCCAAAACGGGCCGCATGGGGATGCCTGGGAGGGGCAGGGTGGGGTGGGCGGGGCCAGCCAGGAGTGGGATTTGTGGGTTCTCTGAATTGCACAGAATCTAAGAATCCTGAACCCCTGCGAACCCCCAGCAGCCCACCCCTGATTTTACGGTCCTAAATATATTTGGAAAGGAGAAAAAAACAATGTGACAATTTTTGCTTCTTGACAGGTGAAATGGGGAAGGGGCAGCATTGAGAGTGGTGGGACCTGAGTTCTAATCTAACCCTTCAGCCTCAGAAGCTGATTGGTTGATTTGGAGCCAGCCCTTCCGTTTTAACCCAAGAGCCAATCAGGTATAGTAAGGGAGGAGCCAGACTGGGTTCTAATCCTTCCTCAGCGTCAGAAACTCATTGGCTGGTTTGGGGTCAGCCCCTCCCTCTCATCACAGGGTCGTGTGATCCCGTTTTGACCTTCTGACAAGCCAAGTCAATGGGGCAGCCAGATTCACTTAACAACTGTGGTTAAGAAAGGTTGTTAAAGGGGGCAAAACTCACTTAACAACTGTCTCGCTTAAACAACAGAAAGTTTGGGCTCAATTGTGCACGTAACTTGAGGACTGCCCGTAGCAGCTTCCCTTGAGCAAAAATGGACATCATGGTGAAGTGTGGGGCAGGCCCTGGCCTTCCATTTTCCATCTTGGTTTTGTTAATATTATTTTTACTCTGCAAACATTTGACCAAACCTTTTTATGAATCAACATAACAAGTGTTGGAATTTCAAACCTGTCGGTTTGGGTTTCCTTCCCCCCCTCCATTTCCTTCTTCCTGCTGTTCTTGTCCATTTCCCTAATCCTTGAAAAGAAACGGAAACCAAATCTTTCTTCTTTCAGCCCAAAACTCATCTGTGGCAGAGACCTTGCATCCGACTTTCACAGGTGTCCAACAATATGCAGGTAAGGTGGCTGAAGTTATCCCTTTTTCATGATTTCCTCTGGCTGTAAGATCTTTTTTGGGGGGGTTGGACAGAAGAGGGATAAATGGGAGTTTGGGATGACAGATTGAGAGGCAATTTGATCTAGTGGTGAAGGCAATAGGCTGGAAACCAGGAGGTGGTGAGTTCTAGTCCTACCTTAGGCGTAAAAGCTGGCTGGGTGACTTTGGGCCAATCACCAGGACTCTATCAGTTCTAGTCCCGCCTTAGTAACACAAAAAACTAGCTGAGTGACTTTGAGCCAATTACCAGGCATCTGGTAGGCAGGTAGGCAGGCAGAGATGATAGATAGATAGATAGATAGATAGATAGATAGATAGATAGATAGATAGATAGATAATGATGATAGAAGATAGATAAATAGAATTGCAGATATATACAGATAGAGATAGATATGTACCGTAGAAAGAGAGATGATAGGAGATAGATGATAAATAGATAGATAGCTAGATAGAGATAGATAGATAGATAGATGGATGATAGAAGATAAATAGAGATGCAGATATATACAGATAGAGATAGATATGTACCGTAGAAAGAGAGATGATAGAAGATAGATGATAAATAGATAGATAGATAGATAGATAGATAGATAGATAGATAGATAGGATGATAGAAGATAGATAAATAGAATTGCAGATATATACAGATAGAGATAGATATATACCATAGAAAAAGAGATAATAGAAGATAGATAGATGATAGAAGATAGATAGATAGATAGATAGATAGATAGATAGATAGATATGATGATAGAAGATAGATAAATAGAGTTGCAGATATATACAGATAGAGATAGATATGTACCGTAGAAAGAGAGATGATAGGAGATAGATGATAAATAGATAGATAGCTAGATAGAGATAGATAGATAGATAGATGGATGATAGAAGATAAATAGAGATGCAGATATATACAGATAGAGATAGATATATACCGTAGAAAGAGAGATGATAGGAGATAGATGATAGATAGATAGATGATAGATAGATAGATAGATAGATAGATAGATAGATAGATAGATGGTAGGTATATAGATAGATGATAGATTAGGGGTGCTTAGATTAGACATTAACTTTTTATCGATTTTATACGTGTTGGCATTAGTATACTACAATAAACATGTTGTAACAATAAATTCAGATGGTTTAGGGCAGTGTTTCTTAACCTCAACAATTGTGATATAGGTAGACTTCAACTCCCAGAATTCCTCAGCAGCATTTTCTGCTGTCTCATGAACACAAGAATTCTGATTTGTTGATCTATCGATTACCACTAGTCCTCGGTTTACAGCTGTTTGTTTAGCAACAATTCAAAGTTACAAGGGCACCGGAAAAAAAGTGACTTACACTTACGACCGTCACAGCATCCCCCCACGGTCACATGATCAAAGTTGGCAAATTGCATGTATTTTTGATGGTGGCAGAATCCCGGGGTCACATGGTCACCATTTGTGACCTTCCCAGCCAGCCTTCTGACGAACAAAGTCAATGGGGGGGGGGGGGGAACCAGATTTGCTTAAGACCCGCATGATTCACTTAACAACTGCAGTGATTCACTTAACAACCATGGCAAAAAAAGGTCCCAGAATTGGGCAACTGCCTTGCAAAACAGCGCAAATTCTGTCTGATTACATATATCACAACCGCAGCAAGAATATGTTTTGCTCAACATTGGAAGGGGAAAGACCTACCGGCTGAAGATTTGATTTTGGGAAAAATTATCGAATATGCGGAAGCTGACAGGTTAACAAAAAATTTTGAGAGATCAAAAGGACTCCGTATATTTTCAGTGTTGGGACCAATGGTATACCTGGTTGAATAATAGATTAAAAAAAAGGATAAGGTTAGTGTAGATTTTATTTTTTATTTGTATATCTTGACTGAAGTTAATATATTGTGTAAAGCTCCCGTCGCGATCTGTGCGTGCATAAATATTTTGTTGTAAAGAAATAAATAATTTTTTTTTTTAAAAAAAGCAAAACAGCGCAAATTCTGGTCGCAATTACGGCCTTAAGGCGAGGATTACCTGTAGGAGTCATTTTTCAACGCCTAACGACCATCTAGATCAGGGGTGTCAAAACTCGATTTCATTGAGGGCCGCATCAGGGCTGTGTTTGACCTCGGGGCGGTGGGCGTGGCCAGGGTGGGTGTGGCCAGCTCAACGTCACTTGTATCAAGGGCACCCGTGGTGGCCCGACCACTCTGCCAGCGAAATCAGACTCCCAAGCTCCATTTTCGGCTGCGACAGCCTCCTGCAACCCTCTGCCAGTGAAAATGGAGCTCAGGAGAGCTGCATGTGGCCCTCCCGAGCTCCCTTTTCGCTGGCAGAGGCACCGCGGACCAGTCCTTCACTGTTTCCAGGGTGGCCCCGTGGACCAGATCTAAGCACCCTTGAGTTTTGACACCCCTGATCTAGATAGATTTTCTCCATGCTTGAAAGTCTGTAAAGATCTTCAAGAAAATTGATGATACAGCCGTCATTAATGAGCTTTATGGAGCAGAAATGGGAATTTATTCACCTCCATCTCCTTCCTTCCTTCCTTCGCAGCTGTCTATCCTGCCACCGCCATCACCCCTGTCGCACAAGCCATCCCTCAGCCTCTTCCTATAATTCAGCAGCAACAGCGAGAAGGTAGGTAGGTCTTCTCCTGCAGGGACATGGTGGGGAAACGACCCCATAATCCCTTGCGGGGTGGAACCTGGGCAACTGAATGGAGCTAGCAGAGTGTTTACTAGCCAGATGTCCTTCCTGACACCAATGTGGAGATTTGTTCAGCAGATATATTCCTATTGTGCCCAGAGAGAGAAATATCTGCTTCTACCTAGGATTGAACTCACAGCCTCCTGATCGTGAGGCGGGAGCTCCACCTCTAGGCCACCGCACCACTCCTATTAAAGCCCCTTATGTTGGAAGAAAAATCCGGTCGGATTACAAGCCAGGATAAAGACGCTGAAAATAAAATGGAGGCAGGTTGCAGGAAAGGAACTCGCTGTTTATTTCGTAGCCGGAAACTAGTAACAGCAGCATGTTTCCGGGGTGGCTGACAAAATAAGGGTTGAGATAGGCGAGCTTTTATACATTCTTTGGGACTTTGTGATTGAGATGCCTGCTCCTTACGAAATGTACTTTGCTTGCGTGTGCCCTTTTTGGTGTTTTAATTATTGTTGCCTGACTCACATTGTGTCTGGGAGGTCATGCCCTGTCCTTGGAGCTGGGTGGGGGAATTTTAGGAGTCTGTTGTGGCTCCGTTACCTGAGCCTGTGTCATCGGCAGGAGAGGACTCCGAGAGTGAAGGAGAGGAGTTGGCAAGGCCTCCCTCTCCAGGACCCTCCTCTCTGGCAAGGCCTTCGGTGTCTGCCGAAGGGCAAGAGATAGGGCCGGGGCCAAGCATGTCCACACAGCCACAGGTAGACAGTGATGAGGGTAATGAGTCTTGGCTGGATCCACGCTAGCGTCGCAGAGATAAGTGCGCGGAACAGAAGAAAAGGCGTGCCCGAGATTAGGCTGAGTCACTGGACCACACCCCACAAGATATAAAAGGGAGCGTGGTGGCCAGTCTAACCTTGTGACAAACAAAGCTGAAAGCTTCCACGCCATTCTGCATTGCCGGACTTTTGCTATAGACTTTGCTGGATTATCTTTGGACTTGATTGACTCCGTAATTATTGAGCTGTTTCTTTTGATGTACCAGAAGCGGGGAGAAGTTATCTCTCCTCTTCGTAAGTAATATTCTCTTGGCAGGCAGCCACTAGGTTGTTGCCAAGTTCCGTTATCATAAGGAAAAGGATTTTGCTGGCTGGTTTGATCTTTAACTCTTGAACGTCTGTTGGTGTGTGTGCGTGTGGGATGGGGACAGAACAGAGTCTTTGTTTTTCCGCTTTTAATCCCATCACCTTCAGACTTCTGTGGGAGCTGTAGTTGAAGACGTTTTGTTTATGAATGGAGCTGTCTGGCTTTCTGTAAATGGGTACTGAAAGGAATGGTCCAGTTTTCTCAATAGATACGAAAGTATCTCATTCATAAAACTTACCTGTTGGAGGAACCGCCTGGAGTGTTTTCCTGGTAGTTTAGAGAAGTGAAGGATTTGATCCTAGGAAAGCCTCCTTTCTGGGAGATATGTGCCCGTGCGTGTGCATCAGTGGTGGGATTTTATTTATTTTATTTTATTTATTTAATTTATATACTGCCCTACTCCCGAAGGACTCAGGGCGGAGAACAGCCAAATGGTAAAAATACATAGATACAAAATTTAAAAACAAAGTAGAATCGAATTAAACAAATTTGGCCCGAACGTATTAAAACCCCAATCATTTAAAAACCAATTAAAATTTGCGTAATTAAAAAGAGGGAAAAGATTTAGCCAGGCCAGCTTGGTGAAATAAAAACGTTTTAAGCGCGCGACGGAAGGTGCGCAGATCCGGGATCCTCCGTATCTCCGGGGGGAGCTCGTTCCAGATCGTAGGTGCCCCCACAGAGAAGGCTCTTCCCCTAGGGGCTGCCAGTCGACATTGTTTGCGTGTGTGTGTGTGTGTGTGTGGGTGGGTGGGTGGGTGGGTGTGGTGACTTCCTACACTTACAAAACAGGAAGTCTGCCTAAGCCAGAGGGGTCTCCAAACGTGGCACCTTTAAGGCTTGTGGACTTCAACTCCCAGAATTCCTCAGCCAACATTCGCTCTTGCCCCCAGGTCTTAAAATTGCCAAGTTTGTAGATTTGGTCTAAGCCAGGGGATCCCAACCTTTTCTATATCCCGTACCCTAGAACCAGGGTGGATTTGATTTAAATCGAGTCGATTTAAATCATGATTTAAATCATGATTTAAATCACTAGTAAAAAGACTTGATTTAAATCAACTCGATTTAAATCATAATTTTTAAAGAGCAACTGTCATCTCTGCTACTCCTTTGACCCGCTATTGACTCACCGATAGTCCCAGTGTTGCAGAATATTCAGCCTTGTGCTACATAACTAAGCTCCATTTCATGCTGAATAAACTAAATTATTTATGTATCTTAAATAGAAAACTCTCTTACGATAGATTTTTACCCCAAAAGTTTTTTATTAAAATAAATTCAATAAAAATTTAAAAAATCCAATTTAAATAAAAAAAAATCTGATTTTTTTAATTATTTTTTTAAAAAAATCATTGATTTTTATCCACCCTGCCTAGAACACTTCTGATATATTTTCGCACCCCTTACAAAAGTAAATAATTATAATCATGTAATTATGCATAAAAGAACTATAATTTTGAAACTTCTAAACCCACGTTTTCGCACCCCCTGGAATATCGTCTCGCACCCCTCCCAGTCTAAGCAGATGCAGCCTTCCCAATTGGTGGGATGCAATTGTAAGTTCCAGAATGACCAAGTAAAAAAGGTAATTCCTGAAATATGATATTACAGCTGTCATGTCAACATCTTCTAGGCAGTAACACAGGGATCCCTAACCCCTGGGCCACAGGATGTGGGCCACTACCGGGCTGCAGCCTGTTCGAAACCGGGCTGTGAGAGAAATGGGCAAGCTCCACTTGCACGAGTGGCGGGCACTTGCGCTTATGCGCAAAGCTCCGTTTCTGCGAGCAGAGAGCACCTGTTTATTTATTTTATTTTATTTATTTTTATTTTCATCAAACATGCATTTTATGACAGATACAAGTGTAAACATAATTACAAATATATGAAAAGGATACGAATAAAAGAAAACATTAGGACAGGGATGATAGAAATGCTGGTGCGCTTATGCACGCCCTTATAGACCTCTTAGGAATGGGGTGAGGTCTACAATAGATGGTCTAAGGTTAAAGTTTTGGGGATTTGGGCAGGGGCGAAATGCTCCCAGTTCAGACTGGATCGCCCGATCCGGTAGCGATGGCGGCGGGTGGTTCAGACAACCGGTAGCAAAAATCCCTGCCCCCCCCCATGCCCTGCTGAGCCGCGCTATCATCAGAGGCTTTTTTTTTTTACTTTTAAAAGCCTTTTTTCTACAAAATGCTTTTAAAAGCAAAAAAAAAAAAGCCTCTGATGATTGTGCGGTTCAGCTGAGTTCGTCAGAGCCTTTTAAAAGCATTTTCTCTGTAACCTCTTCGGCCGAAGAGATTGTAGAAAAAATGCTTTTAAAAGGTTAAAAAAAGGCTCTGACGATCCCAGCTGAGCAGTGCGATTGTCAGAGGCTTTTTTTTTTTACTTTTAAAAGCAATGTCCTCACGCACCCCATTTTGGCTCCCAGGTAAGTGCAGGGAGGCCTCCTAGGCCCAAAACGTGGCACGGTAGGTGTGGTGTTCCCCCACCTCCCCCACCCCCCGTGGCCCATTTTTGCTCCCAGGAGGCTGCAGGGGGCCTACTAGACCCAAAATGGGGCCCAGGGGAGGTGGCGTGTTCCCCCCTCTGCAGCCTGTTTTTGCTCCCAGGGGGGTGCAGGAGTCTGAGTGCTGTCTGTCACACCTCCTGGCCACGCCCACCATGGCCACGCCCACCCAGCCGGTCATTTAACAGTTGTTAAATTATTTGAATCCTACCACTGTCCCCAATTCAACCCTGAGTTACAAATATTCTCTTTTTTTTGGTTCTCTATATATTTCGCGAATTCCTGTTGATTTCTTCGAAGGATTTTCTCCATAGTTTAGAATAGTTGAACGGTAAGACCCGAGATCCAGAAAGGTAGTGAATTCATGGGTTTTGGGCATCTCTGAGCAGAGGCTGGATAGACACCTGCCACAGGTGTTTCAGTTTTTGCAGTGACCAGCAGGTTGGTCTCAGTCAGCCAGTGCCCCCTTCAAACTCCATGATGTTATGTTGTTCATAATGTAGCTGGGTGTTCTGCCCCAGCTACGGATCCCAAAGAACGCAGCACACACAAAGTCTGTACAAAACTTAATTTACTAAAATAACTCAGTCTTTTCCAAACAAAGGCTGTTAATAAACTTTCTTAACAGCCTACAAGAAACCAAAGATAAAGTAATCACAATCTTACTAGGGTTGGCAGAAAGCCCAGAAGCAATTTGCAGGAAATCCAGACGCGAAGGAGAGTGAACTAAAGTTGTTCCCTACAAATTGCTTCAGTTGGCGTTCCTCCTTAAATAGGCTAAGGGAGTGTCCAATTAGCCCCAAGCCTTACTCTCGAAGAGACCTCCACTTGAGGAGCCACTCCTGCCTTTTGGCAGCTCTGTGCACCGATGCATCGAGAAGAGGCTCCTCCTCTTCTTCCTCTTCACTTATGGGAGCTTCTGGAGGTTCTGAAGGCCCTGGTTGAATCCCCGCCTCTGGCACCACATCTTCTCCAGCCTCCTCATTGTCCGACTCGAGTGTCAGCTGCATAGGCTGCTGGCACAGCACCACACCAGCCTCCTCGTTGTCAGAATCAGCTACAATCTTTACAGGCTGCTGACTGGCCACAACACTGGGCAACATTTCTCCACATTTGATAATCCTTTGCTCTGGTTTGAGCTCCGAAGCGGATCTTAAAGAGCTAAGAGACAGAGAAACAAATCCGTGGTCATCTTCTCTTCTTAATGGCCAAGCAGGGATTAGAACCTAAACCTCCCAAATCCTAGATTATCTGGATTAGGTAAAACTGGAGGAGACTAGATTGTGATATAGTCTGCTGAAGGAACCAGGTTATCGTAATAACCTACGATATGGTTTTCTTGCTTTGGGCAGAATATATTAATGAAAGTCAGAAAGTACTGTTCGTCCAGCTTTAATACAGGGAGTCCTCAATCTACAACAGCTCATTTAGCGACCGTACAAAGTTACAACGGCACTGCAAAAAATTGACTTATGACCGTTTTATTTATGACTGTTGCTTGGGTCCCAAGGTCGCGCGATCCCCTTTTGCGACCTTCCGACAAGCAAAGTCCACGGGGGATCCAGATTCACTTAACAACCAGGGTTGCTAACTCATCAATTGCAGTGACTCACTTAACGACTCTGGCGCGAAAGGTCGTAAAAGGGGGGCAGAACTCCCCTTGACAAATGTCTCACTTCACAAGAGAAATTTTGGGCTCAGTAGTGGTCGTAAGTCGAGGACTACCTGTATGTTGTGCAAAGGCAGATAATAAGGACAGATAGTCCTCGATTTACAGCCGTTCACTTAATGGCCATTCAAAGTTATGACGGACCTGAAAAAAGTGATTTACAACAGGTGCTTGAATTTACAATCATTGCAGTCTCTCAGGGTTCGTATGATAACCGGCATTTATCATAGTTACAGCATCCCATAATTGCCATTTACAATCTTCCCAGGGGGCTTCCAAAAAACAAAGTCAATGGGGAAAGTCAGATTCAGTTAACAACTAAATGACTCACTTAACGACCGCAGTGATCCGCTTAATGACCATTGCAAAAAAAAGCGATAATAAATCAGGTGCAACTCACTTAACAATTTCATCACATAGTGATGGAAGTTCCGATTCCAATTGTGGTCGTAAGTCGAGAACTACCTAAGTTAAAAATAGGACTGACGGTTGAAAGTTACATCAAAATATTCCCCTCTTACCTTTTCCATTTTTGATCATTTGGGCAGCTAGGAGTTACAAAAGGTAGAACTGCAGTGATGGAACTTAGATTTTAGAGAGTGTTTTGAAGGGGGCTTTTCTTTATATTAAAAATATCCCTATACGATCATTTAGCCATCAAATTTTAACAGGTCTGTCTACAAGGTCTGGTTTAAAAAGGCAGGATAATTCCCTTTTCTTTAGTTGAAATTCTCCACCAGATCCTGTACATTAAACCAGTAATTCCCAACCTTGGCAACTTTAAGACTAGAAGACTTCAACTCCCACAATTCCTCAGGCAGACAAATACTGATGATGTTACCTAGCTGGGTAATGAAATGAAATGTTAATTCCCCAATTTCTTTAAATTAAAAATATTCACATACTTCCATTTACTCATCGATTTTTAACAGGTCTGTCTGTAAGGTATGATTTTAAAAGGCAGTGTGATTTCTTTTTCTTTAGTTAAAATTCTCCACCATGGAAATAGATCCTGCCCATTAAACCAGTATTTTTCAACCTTGGCAACTTTAAGATAGGTGGACTTCAACTCCCAGAATGCCCCAGCCAGCCATGCTGGCTGGGGCATTCTGGGAGTTGAAGTCCACCCATCTTAAAGTTATTGAAGTTGAAAAAACAGTGGCTTAAACTATATTTTGACGCCATCTTTTCCTCTTTGGACAAAACCCATTCTGTTCTAACCAATACTCCACACTGTCTTTTCCAACCATAGGTCCAGAAGGCTGCAACCTCTTCATCTACCACCTGCCTCAAGAGTTTGGAGACAATGAACTGATGCAAATGTTTCTTCCTTTTGGGAATATCATTTCCTCCAAAGTGTTTATGGATCGGGCCACAAACCAGAGCAAATGTTTCGGTGAGTGAGCAGGGAGGGAGGGAGGGAGGGAGGAAGATGGGAGGGAGGGAGGAACAAAGGAAATGAGGGAGGGAGGGAGAAGTAAGGGTGGGGAGGAGGAGGGTGGGGGGAGGAGATGGAGAAGGACGGAGGAGGGGAAGAAGGAGAAGGGAGGGAGGGAGGGAGGGAGGGAGGAAGGAAGGAAGGAAGGAAGGAAGGAAGGAAGGAAGGAAGGAAAAGGGTAGGGATGGGAGGAGGAGAAAGAGGAAGGGGGAAGAGAAGGAAGGAAGGAAGGAAGGAAGGAAGGAAAAGGGTAGGGATGGGAGGAGGAGAAAGAGGAAGGGGGAAGAGAAGGAAGGAAGGAAGGAAGGAAGGAAGGAAAAGGGTAGGGATGGGAGGAGGAGAAGGAGGAAGGGGTGAAGAGAAGGAAGGAAAGGAAGGAAAGAAGATGGGAGGGAGGGAGGAACAAAGGAAATGAGGGAGGGAGGAAGGAAAGAAGGATTGAAGGAAGGAAGGAAGGAAAAGGGTAGGGATAGGAGGAGGAGAAGGAAGAAGGGGGAAGAGGGGAAGGAGGAAGGGGAAGAGAAGGAAGGGAGGGAGGAAAAGGGTAGGGATAGAAGGAGAAGGAAGAAGGGGAAGATAAGGAAGGAAGGAAGGAAGATGGGAGGCAGGGAGAAACAAAGAAAATGAAGGAGGGAGGGAGGAGAAGTAAGAGTGGGGGGAGGAGGGTAGGGGAGAAGGAGGTGGAGAAGGAAGGAGGGGAAGAAAGGAAGGAGGAAGGGGAAGAAGAGGAAGGAAGGAAGGAAGGAAGGAAGGAAGGAAGGAAGGAAGGAAAAGGGTAAGGATAGGAGGAGTAAGGGTGGGGAGAGAAGGAGGAGAAGGAAGAAGGGGGAAGAGGGGAAGGAGGAAGGGGAAGAGAAGGAAGGGAGGGAGGAAAAGGGTAGGGATAGAAGGAGAAGGAAGAAGGGGAAGATAAGGAAGGAAGGAAGGAAGGAAGGAAGGAAGGAAGGAAAAGGGTAGGGATGGGAGGAGGAGAAAGAGGAAGGGGGAAGAGAAGGAAGGAAGGAAGGAAGGAAGGAAGGAAAAGGGTAGGGATGGGAGGAGGAGAAGGAGGAAGGGGTGAAGAGAAGGAAGGAAAGGAAGGAAAGAAGATGGGAGGGAGGGAGGAACAAAGGAAATGAGGGAGGGAGGGAGAAGTAAGGGTGGGGAGGAGGAGGGTGGGGGGAGGAGGTGGAGAAGGACGGAGGAGGGGAAGAAGGAGAAGGGATGGAGGGAGGGAGGAAGGAAGGAAGGAAGGAAGGAAGGAAGGAAGGAAGGAAAAGGGTAGGGATGGGAGGAGGAGAAAGAGGAAGGGGGAAGAGAAGGAAGGAAGGAAGGAAGGAAGGAAGGGAGGAAAAGGGTAGGGATGGGAGGAGGAGAAGGAGGAAGGGGTGAAGAGAAGGAAGGAAAGGAAGGAAAGAAGATGGGAGGGAGGGAGGAACAAAGGAAATGAGGGAGGGAGGAAGGAAAGAAGGATTGAAGGAAGGAAGGAAGGAAGGAAAAGGGTAGGGATAGGAGGAGGAGAAGGAAGAAGGGGGAAGAGGGGAAGGAGGAAGGGGAAGAGAAGGAAGGGAGGGAGGAAAAGGGTAGGGATAGAAGGAGAAGGAAGAAGGGGAAGATAAGGAAGGAAGGAAGGAAGATGGGAGGCAGGGAGAAACAAAGAAAATGAAGGAGGGAGGGAGGAGAAGTAAGAGTGGGGGGAGGAGGGTAGGGGAGAAGGAGGTGGAGAAGGAAGGAGGGGAAGAAAGGAAGGAGGAAGGGGAAGAAGAGGAAGGAAGGAAGGAAGGAAGGAAGGAAAAGGGTAAGGATAGGAGGAGTAAGGGTGGGGAGAGAAGGAGAAGGAAGAAGGGGGGAAGAGGGGAAGGAGGAAGGGGAGAAGAGAAGAAGAGGAAGGAAGGGAGGGAGGGAGGGAGGAAAGGAGGAAGGAAGGAAGGAAGGAAGAATCTTCCATGTGGGAGAAGTGGGAAACTGAGGAAAATAACCTTCAGGTAATGTTGAAGGGACTTGGTGTCTCAGTAGCTAAGACGCTGAGCTTGTTGATTGAAAAGTTCGGCAGTTCGGCTGTTCAAATCCCTAGTGCTACGTAGTGGGGTGAGCTCCCGTGATTTGTCCCAGCTTCTGCCAACCTAGCAATTTGAAAGCAGGTAAAAAATGCAAGTAGAAAAATAGGGACCCCCTTTGGTGGGAAGGGAACAGCGTTCCGTGGGCCTTTGGCGTTTAGTCATGCCGGCCACATGACCATGGAGACGTTCTTCGGACAGCGCTGGCTCTTTGGCTTTGAAACGGAGATGAGCACCGCCCCCTAGAGTCAGGAACGACTAGCACATACTTGCGAGGGAAACCTTTACCTTTACCTAATGTTTACCTTTGAAAACCACAATTAGTGCATATCATTAAAAAGACAGACAGTGTACTAAATATTTTGAGGTCAAAATCTCCCAGTTTTGGAATCTTAGCTCCAAAGTCCATCGCGGACCAACTAGATCCCTCTGGGTGCTTTCAAGCAAGAGATGGACCCCCTAATCTCTCTTCCATCATTCTTTTACAACAGGGACAGGTAGTCCTCGATTTATGACCGGTTGTTGTGACCTAGGCCCAAGTAGTTATTACCAGACACAATCAGTCCTAAACAAACATATTTTATTAGAACAGCTGAAAATTACTTCATTCTCAGTTTAGTCCAAATTAATTCCAAAACAAATTCTTCATAAACCCTGCACCCTGCCAAAGGCTTTTCTTGGCAAAACCCCACAAAGTTCAGAAGCAAGAGCCCCGACAAGAAACAAATGTAACAATGTTGCTTTCCTACAAAGATCCCAAGAGCCATTGCTGTTCTTTTAAGCCTTATGGGAGGGGCCAATCATCTCCTGGCCTTACTCCTGAGTTGTCCTTTTTGCTTTAGCTGCTCCTGCCTTCTGGAAGCTCTGTGCATGCGTGCACTAGGAACAGGCTCCTCCTGTTCCTTTGCCTCTCTGCTGTCCGACTCTGGAGGCTCCGGAGTCCGTGCATCGCTCCCAGATGGCCCTGGCCCCATCTCTGCCTCCGATGCAGAGTCCTCATCCGGGCCTTCTGGATCTACTGAAGGGCTATCTATAACCTCAATTCGAAGTTCTGACGGTTTGCCATGTGAGCAAACTTCGGGCACTCGTCAACATGGCTCCGTTTATGGCCATTTTCAGCATCCCAAGGTCATGTGACTCTGTTTTACGACAGTTTTGCTGAAAATTATCATTTACTTTCCTGTTTGGGGCTAAGCCACACCCATAGCAAAGCATTGGTTTGCTTAACAACTGCACTGTTCACTTAACAAATACAGGTAGTCCTCGACTTACAACCGTTTGTTTAGTGACTGTTTGAACTTATCACAGCATTGAAAAAAGTGACTTAGGACCGTTTTTCACACTTAGGACCGTTGCAGCATCCACATGGCCACGGGGCACTTGGCAACTGATTCATATTTATGATGGTCGCAGTATCCCAGGGTCACATGATCCCCTTTTGCGACCTTCTGACAAGCAAAGTCAATGGGGAAACCAGATTCACTTAACAACTGTGTTACTCACTTAACAACTGCAGGGATTCACTCAACAACTAAGAAAGTTCGTAAAAAGGGGGAAAACTCACTTAACAATTGTCTTGCCGCTTAACAATGGAAATGTTGGCTTCGATTGTGGTCATAAATCGAGGACTACCTGTAGCACAAAAAAGGTTGTAAAATCAAGTCAGTCACGTATCTGTCCTGTTTTACCACTGTCACGAGTTTCAACCGGCTGCATTATGGTCGTAACTTGAGGAATAGCTTTTCCTGCAAACTGTCAGCACTTCAAGCTGCATTTACTCTAGTGCTGACATAAGAAGGAGAAGCGAAGGCGTCTGGAAAGGGACGTTTGACTTTTCACCTACTTACTTTCCCTGGAGATAATATCCCCTAGGAGATGGGATGGGAGGGGGGAAATTCCTTTGAGCTGGAGTAGATTAACGGTAGAATGACTTGGAAGATGGCCAATGAGTGCAGGGGAGTGAGGAATGGAAAGGGAGGGTTTTGGGGTTGGAAGTCAGTGTTGGCTTCGATGGAGTCGGGTTTAGAATGCCGTGCTTAATAAATAGGAGTTTTGCTTCAAAGACTGTTTGAAATGCAATTTATTTGAGACGACCTCGAAACTTGACACAAACACCTGGAGACACACGGGGTATTGTTAAATGGATCCTTTCTTTCCTTCCTCAAGGCTTTGTGAGTTTCGACAATCCTTCCAGTGCCCAAACCGCCATCCAGGCCATGAACGGATTCCAGATCGGGATGAAAAGGCTAAAGGTCCAGTTGAAACGGCCAAAGGATGCCGGCCAGCCCTACTGACAGGTGATTGGGGGCGGAGGGGAGAGACGAGGAAACCGATGGTCTCTCAGGTAAAACGAGGCGCTTGAATGGCTTGACAAATCTGCCGGAAATTATTTTCCTGCTTCTAACACGGTGTTGTTCAATCTTGCCAATATTAAGATATATGGACTCCATTTCCCAGAATTCCCCAGTTAGCATGCAATGGACTTCAATCCCAGAGTTTCCCAGGCAACATTTGTGGACTTCAGCTCCCAGAATTCCCCAGCCATCATGCATGGACTTCAACTCCCAGAATCCCCTAGCCAGCATGTATGGACTTCAACCAGGGGTGAAATGCTCCTGGTTCGGACTGGGTCGGGCGAGTAGGTAGCGATGGCAGCGGGCAGTTCAGAGAACCGGTAGCAAAAATCCCTGCCCCCGCCCCCCATGCCCAGCTGAGCCCCACGATCATCAGAGCCTTTTTTTCCTTTCTGACCAGCCAAGTTCTGACATCCCAGCTGAGTTGCCTGCTAATCAGGCAACTCAGCTTGGATCGCCATAGCCATGTAAAAGAAAAAAAGTTTCTTTTTTTCTCCCCTCCCCCCAGCCTCCAGCTTGCTTACCTTAGCTGCTGATCGCATGATGATCGCAATCCATGCATCAGCAAGCAACTGAATCTCCCTGCCTGAATCTCCGGTGAGCAGCTCTATCTGCAACTTTAAGACTTGTGGACTTCAACTCCCAGCAAAGCTGGCTGAGGAATTCTGGGAATTGAAGTCCACAAGTCTTAAAGTTGCCAAGGTTGGAGACCCCTGTTCTATTGGGTAAGTTTTTTTCCCTTTTGGGAGCTTTAAAAAAAATAGTTAATTGGAGTTTTTGTTAGTTGTTCTTTTTTTAGACTTAGCCATTTAAAGTTTAGGAAGTTTTAAATTTAGCTGTTTATATAAAAATAAAAATAAAATAAAATAATATTTGTGCAGCTTTCTGAGATTTAGTGTGTTTCTGTAGTGTTTCACTCTAACTACACAAACACACAAAATCTCACAAAGCTGTATGTGGAATTTTGTGAGTGTAAAGTGTGAAAGTTGTTTTTTTTTGGGCTTTTTGTGGCTGTGTGAGGTTCCTGCTTGTTGCAGGGGCCATTTTGGGTCTAGCACAGCTGCTTTTACATTGGGGGTGAGCCAGTTGTGTTGTGTTGTGTTGTGTGTGTGTAAAGTGTGAAAGTTGTTTTTTTTTGGGGCTTTTTGTGGCTGTGTAAGGTTCCTGCTTGTTGCGGGGCCATTTTGAGTCTAGCCCAGCTGCTTTTACATTGTGGGTGAGCCAGTTGTGTTGTGTTGTGTTTTGTAGGTTAAAAAAGGGCAAAGAAGTGACATTGACTTGGCTACGCCCACCCAGTCACCTTACCACCAAGCCACGCCCACTAATTAAGCCACGCCCACAGAACCGGTAGCAAAAAATTTTAGATTTCACCCCTGACTTCAACTCCCAGAATCCCCCACCCAACAATCATGGATTTTGACTCCCAGAATCCATTAATAATCTTTCCTTTTACATAGATCACAGTTGGCTTCTCAAGCTATGCATAACCAGCATTTAGATCCAATAGTTATGTTTTCAAACTTGGCTACTTTTAAATACCATATTTTTCAGACTATAAGACGCTCCGGACTATAAGATGCGCCTAAATTTACAGGAGGAAAACAAGAAAAAAATAGTTTTCGGCCTCCGCACGTCAGATTTTCACCCTCTCAATCCCCCAGAAGCACTCTGCAGTGCTCTGCATGACCCATTTTCGTCAAAAATGGGCCTATTTTCACCAAAAACGCACCCGATTTTGGCCTGCAGAGTGTTTCTGGGGGCCAGGGAGGGCGACAACACCCGTATTCAGTCTATAAGGCACACCTAAATTTTCAGCCATTTTTAGGGGGTGAAAAGGTGTGTCTTATACTCCGAAAAACACAGTATGTGGACTTCTATTCCCAGAATTCCCCAGACAGCCATGCTGGAAGTTAGTCCATATATCTTAAAGTGGCCACAGTTGAAAAACAATGACGGATTTTCTTCATGTCTTTAGTTATTATAATTATCTATAGCACTGTTTCCCAATCTTGGCAACTTTAAGATATGTGGACTTCAACTCCCAGAATTCACCCAGCCAGTCATGCTGGCTGGGGAATTCTGGGAGTTGAAGACTCCATATCTTAAAGTTACCAAGGTTGGGAAACACTGATTTATATACCATTCTAATATTATAACCAGGGTCCAAGGCCGAGTCCGGTTTTAGGATGGCGAGAATAAAAGAAACTGAAACGTTGTACAAAATTGCAAATAAGTGTGACTAAAAGAGCATCAATGGGTTTGCGGTTCTTGATTGAAGATGGCAAAGTGTGTTTTGAGCTTCTCAAGAAACTCAACCGCGTTAATGGAACCTATTTTTGTCTTCATTTTCTTTGTGCGTGTTGTGATTTCACACATCGCCATCCTGGTTTTCCTTTAAATTGTCTTGATTTCTGAAGATGAAATTGTCCAAGTACTGCTGCTTTCTTTTCACGGAGTAATTGCTTCTGATCAGGGAATTTCATATAAGTTTTTCAGTTCCATTCTCCGCCCATCGTCCTTCCTTCCTTCCTTCCAAACTACACATTTCCTTCCTTCCTTCCTTCCTTCCTTCCTTCCTTCCTTCCTTCCTTCCTTCCTTCCTTTCTTCCTTCCTCCCTCCCTCCCTCCCTCCCTCCCTCCCTCCCTCCCTCCCTCCCTTCTTTCCTTCCTTCCTTTCTTTCTTCTTTCTTTCCTTCCTTCCTTCCTTCCTCCCTCCCTTCCTCCCTCTCTTCTCCTTTTCTCATTCGTTCCTTCCCTCCATCCATCCATCCCCCTCCCTCTCTCCTTCCTTTCCTCCCTCTCTTCTCCTTCTCCTTTCCTTCCTTCCCTCTCTCAACTAGCAGAATAACAGTTGGAAGGGACCTTGGAGGTCTTCTAGTCCAACCCCATGCTCAGGAAGCAAACGGTTGTCCAATCTCGTCTTAAAAACCTCCAGTGTCGGTCGGAGCACCCACAAGTTCTGGAGGCAAGTCATTCCGCTGTTTAATTGTTCAAGAAGAAACAGATGGAAACCTACCAAAGAGAGATCCAACCTAAAAATAAAGAGAACCTTCCTAACTGTGAGAACAATTAACCAGTGGAACCAGTGGTGGTATGCTGCTGGTTTAACAACTGATTTGGTGAGTGCGCGCGCAGCGCTGAAAATGGAGCATTTAGAAGCTCAGCTGCTTACTTCCAAGTCAGCAACGGTAAGTAGAACAGCGAGGGGTGGGGAATCAGCTGTGCTACGCAATTGAGATGAGCTACAAAACAGGAAATAAAGGACAGGATAGAGCGGGGGTGGTGGGCGGGGCCAACTGATCGTCAGCGCTACCGGTTCTCCCGAAATTATTTATTTATTTATTGAATTTGTATCCCGCCCTTCTCCAACAGGACTCAGGGCGGTGAACAGCCGTGGTAAAACATAACATATAAAATTTAAAAGCAGTTTAAAAACCATTAAATAATTTTGGCTATCCATTTAAAACAACCTGGATTAAAACCAATTACAAATTAAAACTGAAGGGATGGGATCAAACCAGCACGGTTAGGTGAAAAAGATGTGTTTTCAGGGCCCGACGAAAAGTCCGGAGGTCTGGTATCGTGCGTATCTCTGGGTGTAGGTCGTTCCAGAGGGCAGGTGCCGCCACAGAGAAGGCTCTCCCCCTGGGGGTCGCCAGCCGACATTGTCTGGCCGACAGCACCCTGAGGAGTTCGAAATGGTCCGAACCGGCTGAATACCACCTCTTGAGCGGAACGGTTTGCCTCAAGAAGTTGTGGGTGCTCCATTACTGTGAGATTTTCAAAAAGAGATTGGACAGACATTTATCCGGGATGCAACACGGTCTCCTGCCTGAGCAGGGGTTGGACTAGAAGACCGCCAAGGTCCCTTCCATCCCTACGCGTCTATGGTTCCTATGAAAAGGTTGCATTGAACGATGGCGGCGTTGAGCTTCCGACCCTTAAGCCTTCTTTCCTCTTCTTCTTTTCCAGGAATCCTCCGAGCCTTGAGCCCCTTCCTCTGTCTTGATTGCAAGAAGAACTTTCAAAAGTTGCTTCTCCTCTTCTTTGTGCCAACGGGTGGGATGGGGAGGGCTGGGTGGGGAGGGAGGGAGGGAGGGAGAGAGGGAGGGTGAAAAAAAAAAAACCACCACGGCCAGCATCTACTGGGGGGAAATAGATGTTAACCAACCCGCAGGGGGTTTGAATACAGGGTCTCATGCCACATTGCAAAAGGGATGCTCCCCCTTCGGGAGCGAAGCCTCTGGACCAATCAAAATCTTTAGCTGGACCAACCAGAGCAGTCTTTGAATGCCAGCCTATTAATTTAAAAGAGATGTACATAGGAATAGAAAGAGTATATCTATACATATATAGCATATATAAATATATATTACAGGCGCTCTATTTTTTTTAAACCTTGGAAACGAGAAAAAAACAAAAAAAAAGAAAAAAGAAAACACCGGGACCAAACTTTTAATTTTTTTTTTGTTTTTGTTTTTAAATCTTCAGCTGCCAGCTGAGGACCGATAGAAACGGGACTAGGGGTTTTTAACGCTCAGCCTTTGCACAACCTCGAGGCTGGCCTGCTCTTGGGAAAAAAAAAAAGAAATAGGGGAAAGAAAGGGGGGGAAAAAAGGAGATTTCTGCAGCTTCTTCAGAACGGAAGGGGGGAAAAAATCTCCCTGACAATTTTTTTTCCCCAACCCTGGCATCGTACCAGGAGCCGGGACACGGTTAAAGGTGGCATCGCTTGTTCTCTGTCGAAATGGAAAAAAATAACAAAAAACAAGCAAACAAACTGGAGAAGGATGCCCGGCATTGTCATCTTCGAAAGTTTCCAGACGGGAAGAAAGTGCCTTTGCGGCAGCACAAAAAACAAAAAAAAACAAAAAAAAAAAACAAAAATTAAAAAAAAAAACAGGCTCCGTTTTTCTCCGTAGCCAAATATTCCTGACCAAAATGGAGGGCTAACCGCGAAACTCAGCGTGCTCAGAAAAAAAACAACACCTGTCTCTCAAAAGACTCCTAACACTGCCTCGAGGAACGGGCGCTGAACTCTGAGGGGACTGTCCCGCAGACCGGCCGATGTTTTGGGGGGAGCGCCGGCTCCTTGAATCCGAGAAGATGGGGCTAGGCTCCGTAGGGGCCCGCCGCGCGCCACTTCTGCACTTCGCCGCAGGAGTCCACAGTATGCAACCGATGTGATCTCTGTACGTATGTATCTATCTATCCACGCCACACAGCATAAAGACTTTGCACAGGTTCATTAGAGACGGATGACCCAAGTGAAACCCGACTCCCTTCCCCATGTTCCACTGCATTTTAAGTGCACGCTGCACCTTCCTTCTGTTCCCTTCTGGCTCCACTTACCCTTTCCCAAATTTCTCTGATTTTTCGTCGTTGTTTTTACTCTTCATTCCAAACCACCACCACTACCATCCCACCCTTTCTGTCAAGATCTCCAACCAAGCTCACTTTGGGGATGTGTGCAAGCAGCTAGATCTCAAAGAGGCCTTCCTCCTTTCCCAGCTACCATAGAGGTAGTCAGTGGTGGGCTTCAACCAGTTTAACAACTGATTCTGTGAGTGCAGCGTTCAAAATACAGCAATTTGAAGCTCAGCTGCTTACTTTCTAAGGCAGCCCCAGTAAGTAGAACAGCAGAGGTGCGGAAATCAGCTGTTCCATGCGAATCAGATGATCCAGAAAAAAGGAAATATAGGACAGGATAGGTCAGGGGCGGGTGGACGAGGCCAGCTAATCATCGCAACTACCGGTTCACACGAATTGATCCAAACCGGCAGCAGCCCACTCCTGGGTAGAGTGCCTCTGGCATGGAGGTTCTGTTTAGTAAGCAGGCCCAAGAGCTGTGAACACTCCTTCCCCATAATTAGGTCTCAATCCGTTTTTTGTTTTTTTTTAAGCAAACAAAATTCTGGAGTCCTTTTCTTTATTTTATTTTTTTAAAAAAACTGTTGAGATTTAAGATCTGTGTCTTAAATTTAATTGTGCAGTGGGACCAACTTAAAATGCTCAGCTGAATTACACAAAGCAATGTTTTTCAAACCTTAGCAACTTTAAAATGTGTGGACTTCAACTCCCAGAGTTGATTCTGGGAGTTGATTGTCCACGAAAGGTGGCTGGAGAATTCTGGGAGTTGAAGTCCACAAATGCTGGCTGGGTAATTCTAGATGTTGATATTCACAAATCTGAAGAATTGTGGGAGTCCACAAATGCTGGCTGAAGAATTCTGGGAGTTGAAGTCCATAAACGCTGGCTAGGGAATTCTGGAAATTGAAGTTCACAAATGCTATCTGGAGAATTGTGGAAGTCCACAAATGCTGGCTGGGGAATTCTGGGAGTGGAAGTCCACCCGATCCTAAAGTTGCTGAGGTTGAAAAACACCGACATGAAGAATGGAGGACATGAGAGGAACGGATGAAATGTTAATTCTTTTTTATCCACACTGCCTCTCCTAAGGGTTTTCCCATCCTGTACCATCTCTAAGCCTGCATTTTTCCATCGCCTGTTTCCCTCCATGCCGGAGAGACCCACCTTCCCTCTTCCTTGCTCTCCCTCCCTGTCCACTTTCTCATTCCCCCAGACGAGTTTCAGATGTAAAGCACATTCACAGCAGAGCTTAGCGTCTACAGTACCGCAGCAGGTCCCACCTGACCTTCCAAGGGGAGCCATTTTGACCAAAAAAAAAAATGTTTCTCTTTTCTTCCTTTCTGTTGGTTTTTTTTTTTTTTAATGGCTACACATGGATCTTCTCTTGAGCTGGTATGAATAATGCCAGGACTGAACTATATACTTAAGACATTCCTGTTCTATTGTGTGTGTATATGTGTGCTTGGGAGGATGTTTGTGTGAACGATGGTGTTGTCACTGAGGATGTAAAGCTGGGATGAGGAATTATGTCCCTTTGATGACTTGTGGACTTCAACTCCCAGAATTCTCCTGAGCCAGCCAGCATGGCTGGCTCAGGAGAATTCTGGGAGTTGAAGTCCACAAGTCATCAAAGGGACATAGTTCCCCACCTCTTGACGGAAAGCAACTTCCGAACGCTCGGAGCATCTCCACGGAGAGCAAAGCATCTTTGGAAAACGATCGGAATTTCCATTCGGATTTTGTGTCTGATGGGCTAACTTGCAGTGGTTCTCCGGGGTCTGGTTGTTGGTGAGGGTTTCACTTCCAAGATTTCATTTTGGGACACGAGCGAATTCAGGAGAGGAGCCCCTAATCCTTGATAGTCCCTAATCCTTAGTGCTAAAACTCTGACGTTTATCTCTTAAGAGTGGGAAGGTCCTGAATGATGAAAATGTACAAGTCACCCCTGACGTAACAATCGTCCGTTTAGTGGACCATTCGAAGTTGCAATGGCGTTGAAAAGAGGGACTTATTTTTTTTTATATGTAAACAAATTTTATTAAATTTTTTCTTTCATCATACATATTTTATGAACAGAATGTTGGTCACATTTTATATATTTTATATATATTAATTAATCTTTTTAATATATTCTATTCTTCTCATTTTTTCCATATTCCTCTCTTTCATATAGTTCTTTATCACAAATTAATAATTTTTCACCATATCTTGTTATTTCAACTTCTGCCATATTTGTCTTTTTTCCCCCAAGTCCATTTTATACATTTCCAATTTTAGCCATAATATTCTTTTTCCATACTTCTTTGTCTTATCTTAACTTCTTCTTAGTACATAATGCATAAACAGTATCACTATCCACCCTTAATTCCTAATGTCTTACAATAACATCAATTAATTATCTTATTTTTCCATTACAGAATATATTTCTCAAAATCCCCATTCCACTTTTTAACATTTCAACTTTGTCTCTTAATTAAAATTGTCTTCAAAATTAAGCCAAATTACTTTTTCACATTTCATCATCATATTCAAATTTTACATTAAAACTTTAACTTAATTGACCATCCAAAATTAATAATATTAATACAGTTTCCCTTAAATCTACTAATATTTACCATATTTCCACTGATCTTCCCTTCTTTAACCATTTTCTCTTGGTCTCTCCAAAATTCCACTTGATAATTTTCTCCTTTTATCCCATTCTCTTAACTTCTTTTTCTTTTTTATTTTTGTTTTTATATTTATTATATATTTTCTTCTGGCTCCTTTTTCTCACTTTTAGATATATTATTCGAATAGTTCTCCCCAAGTTTTCTCCTAATCTCTTTCCACTATTTCCCTTACCCTTTGATTGATTCTTTTTTGGGGGATGTTCCCCCCATCCACTCTTTTTTTGCCACTGTAAATCCCAGTGAAATAATCTAACTGCTTTTTGCATTCAGTTCTTTCCTTCAATATTATTTTCTTGCTCCCCATGTATGCTCTCTTCTACCACCTTCTCCCCTATTTCCTCTTCTGTGTGCTCCAGCAAAATTTCTGACTTTTTATTACCCTTTAGTGAGTCACACATATTTTTAAACATCTCAATTAATTCCTCACACATCCAAGACTCCATATTGCCAATTTAAGAAAGTGTTAAAACTTTTAAATTATGTCAGTTTAATTAAAATTTAAAATCTATATAGTCTCTTTTTGTTTTCAAATAATGTCCAATTTAAGTATTTATCCAGTCCACTCCAAGTTAAAGATTTATTATCTTCCACAGCCATTGAGAATCGAGACCAAGCAATGTAGAAAGACAGATACTGCTTAAAAGTTCTCAGTTTCCAAATTATCTTTTAGTAGTCAAGGTCACAGCTGTACTTTCTCTTCTTCCTTCCAGTAAGTATTGCTGTACTGTCTTTCAGCCAGCAGATGTCTCTCTCAAATTCACAATATTTTCAAACCAACTAAATGTCAAAGCTGTCAAACATATTTAAATCCACATAAAAAATACTTTTCCTCGGGTTCTTTTCTTTTACTATTTTTAGTTTCTCCAAATCCAATTATAGATGCAAAAACTTTCTTGGGCTTTAGTATTTTAGCCTCCTCTTTGTTCTTCTCCCTCCATAGAATTTCCCCAAATGCCAATTAGCTGCTCATTTCAGCTCCGGGACACCTTTTAATTCAATTTGAAATTTTCTTTTACCTGTGAGTTGGCCAATCGCTCACCCGGTACCAGCATTCCTTTCAAACAACGCTCCTGCACAAAAACTTAGTCCGGTTGCCCCAGCTTCAGAGCGGTCATTTTACAATGGCCGCCACCCCCGCTGCCGGTTTGAAGAGCTGCTTCCGACCTTTCAAGGAACTTACCTGTTCCTCTTGGTCTTCCGAGATGCCTCTCCTTCTTCACTGTCCCTACAGGATGGTTCCGGTCCTAAGACTCCCCGACAGCGGTTTGTCCGGCTGGATTTTCGCGGAGCTCGTTGGAGCCTGCTATTTTTCCAGCCAGTCTCGCCACGATGCTTCCGGTCTCCACTTATGACTGTTTTTCAGACTTACGACCATTGCAGCATCACATGATCAAAATTTGGGTGCTTGATGGTTGACTCATGACGGTTGCAGTGTCCTGGGTCCTGGGATCACCTTTTACGACCTTCTGAGAAGCAATGGGGAAGTCAGAAATCAACTTATTTTCAACAACAGCTGCAGTGACTCCCTTAACAACTGGGGCAAAAAAGGTCATAAAATCAGCCAAAACTCACTTAACAAGAGAGAAGCAACCTAGAACTAAAGAGAAATTTCCTGACAGTGAGAACCATCAATCATTGGAATGGCTTGCCTCCAGATGTTGTGGGTGCGTCAACACTGGAAGTTTTTAAGAAGACATTGGGCAACCATTTGTCTGAAATGTTTGAGTAGGGGGTTGGAGTAGAAGACCTCCAAGGCTCCTTTCAACTCTGTTTATTCTGGAGTTCTGTTACATACGAGCTTGGGAGAATTTGAGTGATGTGAAGTTACTTCTGAGTAGATAACGCTTGTATTAATATAGTCGGATCTATCAAAATCATTCAGTGGGGTTTCTGGGGGCTCTCTGAGCTTACCAGTTTTCTGGCAGATGTTTCATTACCCAGCTAGGTAATATCATCAATGCAGATAGATAGATAGATAGATGATAGATAGATAGATAGATAGATAGATAGATAGATAGATAGATGATAGACAGACACATGAATGATTCAATTCCTATGGATCAACGTAAAAGTCAAAATGTTGATCATGCTGGAATAGCAATGAAGTACCTTGGATTTGCAAAATGGGGAAAAAATGGCAATGCTGATTCAAAATATGTGCCAGTTACAAAATCCTAACGGCAGTTAAATTTTAATCTGTTCATGCAAAAAAAAAATTGTGCGGTTGTAATTTACCGAGGTGTAGGAATCCAGCTTGGTGGCTTGTAATCCCATCATTTCTAGTTTAGTGAGCTGTTTGGATTCAACAGATTGCGACTAATTCTTTAAACCACGATTCAACCAACATAGGAGCAGCTTACCGTATTGCCCAAACTTGGGTTTTGCTGAAGGAAATGCTGTCTAGTGTCACAAGAAAAATAGCTGATGGCTTCTGTGAACCCTAACAAAGGAAATTCCCGAACGGGTTAAAATCTCCCAAGCGGTTAGATCTCAGTGAGAACGCCCCACTGCAAGTCAGTACACCCACCAGCTCCGTGATATCTGTTTACCGATCCAACCGGAGGCGAATGAAGTGTCTTATTTGGCCGTTCAGTTTTTTGCAGACATGCAAACGGGAGCGAGAGAGGTTGTGTGAATGAATGACGTGTGGGATTGTTTGTTGCGTTCCGTTTCTTTCTTCCCTGAAGTCCACGTTTACAGTTGTAAATACAGGTCTTTTATACTTAACCGTCAATTCCGTACGTGATTTGTACAATGTCGTTCTATTCTGCTATGGAGTACTTTCATGATGGCCGAACTTTTAATTTTGAATTTAAGAATAAATAAATAAATAAATAAATCTATATCTATATACCCAACCTATGACTCCCCACTCCCCCCCCCCCCCCCCCGTTGCTGACTTGAAAAGGACATTTCAAACACGGTCGGAGAAAACGAAGAGGAAAAATAAGCACATGTTGAAATGAGGTATTTCCCCAGCCCTCCCTTTCTCTTCCTGCTTCCATTTTAAGTTATCAACTGCCATGGTTTCAAATATTTGCAGGTGGCAATCTTTCCAGAATTCATCTGGCGTCCAGCTTCTTGCTGTGGTCTTAACAATCTGATGACTTTTATTGAAATAAAGTGGAAATTATTTGAATAAATCCAGACTGGGAAAAACTTTTTTCTTTGCTTCGATTTTAAACTCTCTGCCCTCACCGGCATTTAGCATAAGGGTTTTTTTTCAGTTTTCCGTTAATCCGTGGAACAGCTTGCCACCAGAAGTTGTGGGTGCTCCCAACACTGGAGGGTTTTTTAAAAAGGACAGACTGGACAACCATTTGTCTGCAGTGGTGTAGGGTCTCCTGCTTGAGCTGGGGGTTGGACTAGAAGACCTCCAAGGTCCCTTCCAACTCTGTTATTCTGAAATAAGTCTTAAAGTTGCCAAAGTTGGACACCCCCAGAAATGAAAACTGTTTGAAGTTACGACTGATCCAAGAAAAGGGAACCAGATTCAAATTTTGACGGTTGGGCCACTCTGGTGGTCAGGTGACTGAACATTGATCGCTTGGCAACAAGGCCATATTTGCTGCCATTTGCTACGTCCCAAGGTCACATGATCAGATTTTACAACGGTTTTTCTGAAAACGAACATTTATTTCTAGTTTTTGGAAAAATTGCACCCGTAGAGAATCAATTGTTTACTTAATGACCCTGGTGTTCATTTAATGACCATGACAAAAACTGTCATAAAATCAGTCAATCACATGATAACTTGACCTGTTTTACATGCAATCATAATAAGCAAGCTCTCTTATGGTCATAGGTCAAGGATTACCTGTACAGATAGTCCTCGATTTACAATTATTTGTTTAGTGACTGTTTGAAGTTACAGTGGCACTGACAAAAGTGACTTATAACCGTTTTTCACACTTACGACCATTGCAACATCCTCATGGTCACATGATCAAAATTCAGACACTTGACAACTATCTCATATTTATGACGGTTGCAATGTCCCAGGGTAATGTGATCCCCTTTTGCGACCTTTTGAAAAGCAAAGTCAATGGGGGAAGCCAGATTCGCTTAATGACCTCACAATTCAGTTAACAACTGTGGCAAAAGAGGTCATAAAATGAGGCACAACTCACTTAACAGTTGCCTTGCTTAGCAACAGAAGTTTTGGGCTCAGTTGTGGTCGTAAATTGAGGACTACCTGTATGCAAGAACCTGGCTGTGCCCTCATCACTTTTACAGGTCATAAACATACATAAATCTTATATATATATATATATGTAGATGTGATTGTACTGAGCTGGAGCTACAAAAAACCTTGGTTACGTAGGGAAAACCTGGCTAGAAGAAAAACACACACACACACACATTCACACACACACACACACACACATATATATGATTTATATAGATTTATATAGGACTACCTATATTTACAGAAGAACTTGCAGGGCACAGGTAGTCTTCGACGTACAATTATTTGTTTAACAACCATTTAAAGGTATAACGGTGCTGACTTACAACTGGTACTGACAGTTATAATTGCTGGAGCATCCCATAGTCACATGGGCACTTGGCAACCAGCATATATTTACATCCACACGGTTCAGTTAACTATGGCAGGGAATTCTGGGAGTTGAAGTCCACCCATCTTAAGGCATGTGCTGGCTGGGGAATTCTGGGAGTTGAAGTCCACCCATCCTAAGGCATGTGCTGGCTGGGGAATTCTGGGAGTTGAAAGACTGCAGAGAAGAGCAACAAAGATGATGAGGGGCCTGGAGGCTAAAACATATGAAGAATGGTTGCAGGAACTGAAAATGTCTAGTTTGATGAAAAGAAGGACTAGGGGAGACAGGATAGCAGTCTTCCAATATCTCAGGGGCTGCCACAAAGAAGAGGGAGTCAAGCTATTCTCCAAAGCCCCTGAGGGCAGGACAAGAAGCAATGGGTGGAAACTAATCAAGGAGAGAAGCAACTTAGAACTAAGGAGAAATTTCCTGACAGAGAGAACAATTAACCAGTGGAACTACTTGCCTCCAGAAGTTGTGAATGCTCCAACACTAGACGTTTTTAAGAAGATGTTGGAGAACCATTTGTGTGAAGTGGTGTAGGGTTTCCTGCCTAAGCAGGGGGTTGGACTAGAAGACCTCCAAGGTTCCTTCCAACTCTGTTATTATATATATTACCCTGTTTCCTCCAAAATAAGACATCCTCTGATAATAAGCCCAATCGGGCTTTTGAGCGCATGGCAATAAGGCCAAGCGCTTATTTCAGGGTTCAAAAAAAATATAAGACAGGGTCTTATTTTCGGGGAAACACGGTATATATTCTGAAGTCCACCCATCTTAAAATTACTGAGGTTGAAAAATCCTGATTTATATCATTGGTATGATGATGGCAAGGCTTAAGTGATGTCAATGCCCAATTCAGTGGCTCTGCAATCTCCTAAATGCCGTAAGGAAGCCTGCAGGTGGGTGAAAAAAAACTCAAGATGGTGGTAACAGGCATGCAACCCACCCGTATTTTATGTCACAATGTCTGTAAAAAAAAGGGGGGGCGTGGTGGATCTTTT